>JARHVA010004419.1:1077500-1107500 GCA_037957365.1 Torreya grandis
ATTAAGTGTGGCTCTTTCTGTGTCACTCAATGGTAATGCTTGTAAAATCTCCATCATGTGACCACATCTAAAATCTTGTGCTTGTATATTATCCTTCAATAAAAAATACACCAAATATAAGTTAACAAACTAATGCAAACATGGTTAAAATAGATGTGAAACAATCGTTAATGTAAATGATTTTCCCACATATAGGTCCGCATTAAAAATGCTAGGTCCATAGACAAGTTCACGACCATCCTAGATAGGTTTAGGTAGGGTTTGAAAAGAACTATTGTGGACTAGGCACAATTGATTTTTTTGAAAATGCCACTAAAATACATAAAAATTAAAAATTTACATGTCAAAAATTAGGTTTTTTTTGGCATACTAGGGGTGGATCAGCCTTAGATTGTAAGACAACCTTGACTTGCTCAAATTTCATTATCCCAAGCTTTCTCTTATGCGATAGTTTATCTCACCCATAACTAAAAAATTATAAATTATCAATATGAAAATGAATAATTTTTTTTAATTTTCAACCAACCTATTTATATAGGTTGACTTTTCTTTTCAAAAATAAAACTTTGTAACTAATTCCTCTAAAACTTGTGCATGAAATATCTCAAATGATACATATCGCAATAAATATCCATGAGTTATGTTATAACACACACAATGTTCTCCTCCACATGCTAATATTTACATCATGCTAATCAACCTTTTAAAAAAGAAAAAAATAACTCTTACTTACCTATACATAGATTTTTCTACATATTTTTTATTATCTCAAAATTATTTTTCTCTAACTAATCCATTCGTCAAATTTTTGTACAAAATACTCATCAAATTTCAATGAATCTTTTAAAAATGGGAAAGATGCTAATATGTCAAAACAATCAATACTTAAAAGATATTTAATCCAAAAAAATACAATTTAATCTAACACATTTCAAAACATACACCTTATGCTTATGATATGCCGCATTCAATACTCTCACCCCTTGCATAGAAATAGGGACACACATTGTGATGATCACAAAAAAGTAAGATGGAACATATAAATTTTTGCATAGAATTAAGAATGGTTCAAACCAACCACATGTCACATAATTGTAATGGGGTTCTTATATATTCCTGGTAGATTATACATATAGGTAAAATTTTTGGGGGTACATGCCATGAAAACACACTCAATCAGATCAAAGACAAAATTTAAATTTAAAAGACTCAAAAGTAATGCAAAAATAAGATTCTATGATAGAGTACATGTTTCAAAGGTTCCCAACACAGGTTCAAAGTTTAAAAGTAATTCATAGATCAGACACATGATATATATGTGCACATTGATACAAATTATGGGGAATATGACACACATGCACTCAATTTTCAAAGACTCAAGTATAAAATTCATACACACTTGAATGTGTATGCATGGACATATGAAAAATAGTTACAAATATAATTAAAAGTTTCAAAATATAGATATAATTGAACATATAGGTGCACGACATTCTATATCATTTGCACAAATTCAGGGGGCATGATACTTGTTCTTGCATAGTTTTAAAGTCCAAAAAGGTGCATACACACACAAACACACACACACACACACACACACACACACACACACACACACACACACACACACACACACACACACACTCAAAGTTAAAGGGGCATGATATTTGTTCATGCAAATTTTAAAATTTCAAGTGGCATGATACTTGTTCATGCACATTTTCAAGAATTGAATTTATAGTTTCAAAAAAAAATGGTTATTATTTCAACTCAAAGCTATTGGAAATTTGGTCATTATGGGGGCATGAATATTCTTCATTATCTTTCAATCATGTAAATAAAATATATAGTCAAATGTATTGGTGTGATTAATTTTTTTACAAGTAATGTAATTAAGATTATAGTAACACTCAATGACCTTGGGATTACTTCTAGTGAACCCATTATGTGGTTCCATATTTTGTTATGGGTGATGTACATTCAAGTCTAGTGACACTTAACAACCTTAGCATCACTTCTAGAGAACCGGTCATGGTTCAAAATTATTTGGAATTAGTGCTTGTGGTTCTTATCTTCATTAATGAGAGTTGGAATACACATATTTTTAACTCATGGGTGATGTATATTCAAGTCTAGTGACACTCAAAAACCTTAACATCACTTCTAGTGAACCTATCTTGGTTCCACATTCTTTGGGATTAGTGTATGTGGTACTTATCTTAAATCACGAGAGTTGGAATACATATATTTTTAACTCATAGGCTTGATTAGTTATTCAAAAATTAATACTTTAACACTCTCAATGCATTAATCATTCAACATAAGCAATTATTCATTCTAAGTTATTCTACAAGAGGGCACATTTTCTCCAACCTCTTATCTTTGGATATAATATTAGAGCTAGATTAGTTACACGAGTTAATATGGTCATGGATTGAGTGACACCCAATGATATATTTTCTTTCCCATTACCACTTTAGGGATTGTTCATTTCCCTAGTTGGGAAATGAGTAGGACCGAAAGCATTATTTATTCACTTTGTACAACACAAACATTATTCATAGGTGACATAATACTGCATGCGTATATGTAAACTGTTTCCTTTCTATTTACCATTTCAAATCTCAAATTCATGGTTTTGAATTTCATTTATGGACATTGAATATTACATGTTATTGTAGGTTATGTCATTGAGTATCCTTCACATCAAAATTTTAAGCCAAAAGACAAAGTGCATTGTACACACTTAGGTTTTATTTATTTCTTTTACTCTATAAATTTAATTACTAGAATAAAGAGAAGTGGGGGGGGGGATACATACACCCAAATTTGGTACAAGGCCATATTTAAAGTCATTTATTATACCTTTGCACATATAGACTATTAGCAACAAGTAAGTTATTTAATGACACATTTTACTTGGGTATTCTCTATTATAGGTCATACATTAATCAAATTTTTATTTATCTTTCCATTTCATCATGGGGATCCCAAATTATGGTATTTTGTCTTTTTAGACAAGTATAGTATTTCCAAATAGGGTTAAGCCTATAAACTTATCCATAGGGAGCAAACTTATCCAAGCGTAATTCAAGACATTTATTAGACTGATGCATGGCCATCATAAACACCATTATTTTCATTTTCTTAAATTCTCTTGGAGTGGATTAAGGTTTTAAGAAATGAGAAATGATTATTGGAGATCTAAAACTCAAATTGAAATTTTGTGAGAGGTTTATGATCAAAACCAATAGACAAAGGTGTTCATATTTTTTTTGAAAAATTTTCATTTGATAGGATCAAACTTAGTGACCCAAATATTAAAAAATGGAAAGACCAATCAAAATGGTTTTGACGTTACCTGCTACACATCAGTATACTACCAAGTTCACCCCATTCACTCTACTCTTCTCTAGATTGACTTCTGATTCTCCATTAAGGATTACCATGTTCACCCCCCCATTTTTTTTATGGGGGAGTTGCAAAGACAAATTAATTCTATTATCAAAACATGAGGGCATATAATGAATTTAGAAAGCTACCAACACAACCTTTAATCATTTTATCAACCCAACTTGGGACTATACACAATTAGAGATGGCTATTAGTAGAGGTTCTTGGGAAATCCATCAAAACATGTTAATATAGGTATAGTTGTGAGAAGTGTGAACATAATTGTAACATATACAAATGAATGTAGATTGAAGCAAACTATTATAGATAATTATTATTTATTCATGACAAACAAAATAGTCTTAATATTTCTAGAACCTATAGAATTACTATACATGATTAAACAAATTTAGACAAACAAAAGATAAACTGCACACATAATAATGATAAAAGACATTAAGTGGAAACCATTTCAGAACTTCATATTAATCACTTTCACATAAAAACTCTTTTACAATAAAACTGAGCATTAAATATGCATCTTTTAAAATAAATTTCTTCTTCAAATTCCATCCTTTTACTACAAACAAAATAAAGACTCTTCACACTCTGAAGACTCTTGACATGATTTCAAGTGATGGGTACATATAAAAAGAGATACAAAAGATAAAATAGTGTGATTCACACATGTGTTTATCAATTACACTTTATAATTTGTTTCCCTATTTACTACCAACACTTTTCTAGACTTAAATAGTTATCTTGTCTGACTACAAAGTCACAAGAAGTGTGCCTTATGCTAATGCTAAAAATTATGCCTACTGTGAGGAACTAGACTTTAAACATACATTTTGATAATTGATCAAGGTTTCATTTATCAATTTTATCCCATTGCACACTATTTAGACAACCTTTCAGGTTTTCAATTAAGTAGTGTACTAATCTACTGCCCTCACATATTTTCAATATATTAGCATAACTAGGTGGCCACCCTTTACAATTTTTCAACCAACCTTGGCCCACTCATAAGGTTCAGGGCCTTCCTACTACAAAATGATTAAAAATTACAAAATTAAAGTGTGAAAAATACCTACAATGATGTTGGTGGCATGGACTATGTTGGCTAAATTGGACGAGGTTGCATATATGGTTCCAATTACAATAGTGAATAAGACATTATTTTTATAGAATTTGTTGGTGGAGGCTATAGTTTGGGCTAAGGCACAAGCTGATAAGCTAAAATAACATTAATCTGATGGAGTTCTTATTATAACTGAATTAGAGTAAAAAATTGAGGCCCTTGGATAATGTCTATGATAGGGCTATCTAAATGAAACATGTCCTTTTTGAACAATGTCTAATCTATGATAACTTCTCTGAATATGTTGATTCTAGTGCATAATGACACTTGGGATTCAATTAAACTTTGGATATACTCATCCTACATCACTAAGAACATCACATGTGCATTATATACTTTCAATTGAATGTCTTTAACTAATTCCTCCATCTTATCTGTGTGTCTCCTTATTTGACTACCAAAAAATGTATTGCACAACATTTTATTTTACCAAGTCTACATCTTCAACATAACATAACACTATATTTGGATTCAAGTGATTTCTTGAATGCAACATCTAGTGCATCCAAGGAAGCATAATGGTCATCTATGGTAGCTTTGGCTTTATCTACCTTTTTAAAATCTAGTGTGGCCTCCTTCCATGTGTTAGACAACCGATGCTTTTGGTCAATCATATTGTAAGCTATGTTATGAGTTTGGTGTGTAGAAATGCCAAGGGCCTTTATCTTAGTCTTCAGACTCTGGCCTTGCATACAAAGTGTCTATAGTTTATACATAGTACATTAATCTTTTGTGAGCTAAGAGAGAAGGGATGTGAGTTAATTTTACTTTAATATGTGGTCACCCAAAACATGAGTGACTAAGGAAAGACATGCAATATCAATTAGCTCATCAACTTTGGTGAGGCTAAGGTTAAGATCTATATTTTCCTCCCTAAGTTATAGCACCTCTTGTTCCAAGGTTAATGCCTTCTACGTGATTGATTCTTGAAAGGTAGTTGTTCCTAAATTTTCTTAGACAGAGGTAGCTATGGCACATCCAATGATGCATCTTATACCATTGTATCCAAGGCAAAATTTGAAGTCTCGATCTCTATAGGTGTTTTCTTAATTTATGCCATGGGTAGAGAAAATGTTGTGTGATGTGTGGAGGATGCAAGGATATCCCATAATTATTGGATAGAGATCTAGAGCCTTTACTATGATGCCTCATCCTAATGGATCTATAAAAAAACCATTCATTCTTTGATTAATGTAGACACTTTATCAAAATGGGTCCTTTAGCTGTGTAGTAGGGCTAGTGGTGGGATTTACTGTAATGGAAAGTGTTCTCCCTACATAGAATAAGATCCTATAGTTGGATCCATGTGAAAAATATTATCTTAAATTTTTTTTCACACTTCTTTCCCAACAATGTCTACTAGGAGGATGAGGTTAGGTAATATCAACCCACAAGTCTTGTCACACTTATTTCTACACTTGGTAGGTGCATACTGCCTTCCAAAAGAAAAATTATTCCCTTCTTCTTGATCATAGAGCTCATTGCATATGTCTACAATCATTGATGGAAAAAAATTATGTTTATTTACACCCAACTCTATAAGATTGCATTCTAAAATAATTTTTGGTACATGTTAGTTGTCTAACCAAGATTTAGAATGGTGTGTCCTCTTCTTAGGTGGTAGAGGTGGATCTCAACTTGATGGTGCCTTTTGCTTTCCCCTATCAACATGTGATGGAGATTTTTATATCTATAAAAATGCCTGTGCTTGAGTTTGGGACTACATAGGTAAAGGTTCTTTTGCTCTCAGAGGCATAGACTATAAAATTTGTATTGATCTAGTAGCTAGGGCTTTCTATCACAAGACTTATACCTTGGCATCTAATATGGTAATGAAGAAGGTTAGCAGAGTGTCTATTGCTTTGGGTAGTTCATGAACTCTGATGTGAATCCCATCATGTAGTTTTGTAACAAAAACATGCTACCATAGGTATTGCAAAACATCCTTAGGTACTCTAGGGTGTGAGATGATAAGAACTTAACTCTCAACCCACCATTGGTTAAAATTAGACAAATTATTTTATTACTACCCCATTTTGGTACAAGCAAGGTTAGTAAATGTGTTGTTAGGATGAAAGTCCTCATATGGGTTGATTATACCCTTTGGTGACTTCCATTGTGTAAAACAAAGTAGTAGGACCATAAAACTAGTATTGAGACACTTGTGATGTTCCATCGAGAATATTCTCAATATTGGTTAAGAGTTTGGAAGCCAAAAATTCATGCCAATTAAAGTTCTCATGCATCTGAATCATTCATTAAGTAATGTCAATGACCCCTTTTGTTGTCTATCATGCACTCTTAATGGTCTACTGGAACTGCTTAGTGATACACTCATAGAGAATGTGCATAGACATGTCATCTACTGTGTCAATAGGAATCCCCATGGATGACCTATTATATTTATCCTTTATATCAGAATGAATTAGGGGATTCTTGATTTTTTAGGGAAAATATATTATCCACAAGTTGGAAGTTATGTTGCTTGTACTATAGTTTTAGGGTTGATGAAAATGGTGACATCCTACAAGAGATGGATCTTACCCTCATTATATCTACTAAGTAGTTAACATCACCTCATCCAATTACCCAAAAGTAGGAAGCTTGATGAGTCTCTCTAAATTAAAGCCTCACAAAGGGTGTTGGAGTGCTAGGGCTCCTGTTTGTCCTTCTTCAGATTGATCATGGATGAATATATTGGAATTTGTAGTGTCAATGAAATCAAATGTGTATGGATCATGGTATCTAGTTTGTCAAATCTATAAATCAATCCCCATTTATTATTTCTACACATCCATGAGAGGGATTAATTTTTTTGCATAGTTCATGGTTCATATTATAGATGATTTTGAAAAATTTCTCTAGTTAGAGTGGCACTATTGAGGAATCTATGCACAATTAACCAAATTAGACTTAGATCACAAAGGTCTATTGTTCATAAAAGTGTGTAATATCTTTGTGTTCTTTATTCCCCTTATTATATATCTTTTACCACTTATAGCCATATAATATAAAGGTTTTAAATTTGTTGAGCTAGTTGCACATGATTTCACCTTGAAAATTAATGTCAATTGGTTGTTGGTGATGTGACAGGTGTTATTTTATGTTTAGAAACATTAAGTCCTTCTAACGGTAGTTTTTGATGTGACACATCTTCTTCTTACTGATCCACTTTTCTTAATTATACATCCTTTCATTCTAACATTCAATCTACTTTAGGAAAGATGCAATATTTGAAGTGTATCATCATTAATGGTTTTGAAGGACTATTGATTATCCTTTATTTGTACGTTAGTTGGCAGTGCCTCATTATCAGACTTAATTGATGATCCCCATGTAACTATTACAAGTTGTCTTTCATTCATGCCAAACTTGCTCACAGATCACACTCTATGCCTTTGAATTTTCAATTCTACTTAGATGCCCTGTGATATAGAGATCACATTGTATAAACACACATAAACCTAAAACCAAAATAGGAAAATAATACATTAATAAAAAATCCTAAACTACATGGTGCGATTCAACACCCTCTCTCAATTTTCTATGAGAACTAATATAGATTATTGATGGCAAGGATTAAGCCTACAATCATTTACATGTCTTGGTAAAATGGTTTCATGAAGATATTTTAAGGCAATTTTTCCTTGTTGTGAGACTTTATCAATGATATAAGGTCCCTTCCATATAATGTGCAGTTTGCCACAAATGCTCTAAATCTACTATCATATAATAAAATCACTTGTTCTAGACAAAATTATTTAGATTGTAGGTTGCAATCATGCCATAATTTCTAACTTAATTTTTTAATTTATTGCATCCATTGTGCCCTTTGCCTATTTTAATCCATTTTGGTTAAATATATCAACCATTTCTATAGAGAATCAAGATCTCCAAGTCTCATGATCATTACAATGTAGAAACTATTAACTATGTATTCCATAATCATTATTGCTTCGAGTCCATCGATAAGATGAAATGGAATGAAACCTGTCACATGCCTTTAATTTGTCATGTGCACCTGTAAGATCACATGAATTCAATCCTCCCAATCATCTCTTTAAACATTGCATATATTGGTGAGAATCTTGCTAATAACTTTGTTTGCTGTCTCCGCTTGTCCATTTTATTGTAAATGATAAGTTATGATTTTGTGGTGTGATATTATAAACTCTTATATGAGAGTCTTGATGGTATTATTTAGGAAATGTGTACCTCTATCACTAACCATTTTGATTGGACTCCTAAATCTAGTTATAATAATTTCATATAGGAACTTGGTTGCATCCTTAGCACTACAGCTTGGAGTCACAACTTCCACCCATTTGGTGAAGTATATCATATTGATGATGCATCTTGCATTACCATGATTACTGGGTGGATTTATTGGCCCTATAAAATTGATTCCCCATTTATCAAGTGGCCAATTTGATAACATAGTATTTAATGACATCTCATTTATCTGAGTAGGCTTGCCTATCCTTTGGCACATATTGTAGTGTTTTATGGTCGAGTGTGCATCTTGAAATAAAGTAGGCCACCATAGACCACTTTGTAATATCTTTCTTGCAGTTGATTCCCTTATGAAATGTCCACTTGAAATTCCTTGATGTGCCTTTTTAATAAGTTGAGGTTACTCGTGCTCCAAAACCACTATGTGTAATACACTGTCCTCCCCATCTTATATAAAACCCCATTAATGATGCTAAACATGATGGATCTAGTAATCATCTATTTTTTATCTCTTTCTACATAGTGCATAAGAAAAATCCCTTATTCTAAAAAATGTGCAATGTCTCCCATATTATCAAGATTATAGAGATGCAAAATAATGTACATCTAATGATTCATCTTGTAGTTTTTCTCCATTGCATATTTAGCTCAGATGACCTAACCCCACATTTTTGATTCCTAGCTTGACAATGATCATGAACTGAAACTCTTGGAATAACATCAACCAATGAGATATCCCTCCCCCTAACATAGCCTTATTAATCAAGTATTGTAGAGCTTGATGATTAATGAAAATTTTTATTGACATTGTCACAAGGTCATGTCTAAACTTTTAGAGTGAACACACCATGGTCAAAGCTTCCCATTCTGTAGTCCTATAGTTTTTCTCTACAGTTGATAGTTTATGACTTACGAAGTGGATTGGATGATCTAATCCTCTATCTCCTGGTTGAGTAGGAATAACTCATGCCACAATTCTTGAAGCATCCAAATGAATATGGAAAGGTTTGCTCCAGTTAGGAAAGGCTAAAATGGGAACTATGACCAATCTTTGCTTTAGATCCACAAATGTTGGCATTCATTTTTACACTCAAACCTTGTATCTTTGTGCAGTAACTTCTCCATTAGATTAGATATAGATTTATAGAATTTTATGAATTTCATGTAGTAATGCCTCAATAATGATCTCACCTTTGTAGATCTTGTTGGAGGTGGCATGCACACAATTACTATAATTTTGGCTTGGTCCACCAAGATCCCATCCATACATACTATGTGTCCAAATAGGACACCAAATGGCATGAAGAACATGAATGTATTCAACTTTAGTGTAATACATAGAGTTTAGAATCATTGCAACATAAGTTATAGCTTAGACAATTATTCCTTGAATAAGGAAAATACAACCTCATAATCTAGGTAGACTTCAAGAAAATCATGGATGAAATATTTAAAGGCAGTGACCACTACCCTTAATCACACAACTAGAACATTATTCAAACCAAATGAAATTACCTTATATGAAAAAGACCCCCACTCTATTGTAAATGTTATTTTGGCTTGATTTTGTACTATGACTAGTATCTTAGGGTACCCACTAAACCCATCAATGAAAGAGTACACTTCATATCCTAGGATTGGCTCCAAGGCTTCATCCGTAAAAGGATCATTTATAAAAGTGTCATTTAGTACATGATAGTCTCCGCATACTTGGATTTATCCATACTTCTTAGGTTGTAATACCATTGGACTAACTCAATTTGCCTTTTCTATTGGATATATAATGTCTACATCTTGCATGTGATCTAGTTCAACCTTTACTTTCAACTTTATATTTGGGTTTAGCCTATATGGTCACTTTTTCACAGTCCATGCACACTCTTTTAGTTATATGTGCATTTCACCTAAAGAAGGGTATACCCCTTTTACTTATATGTATTTTGTTGTGAAATATCCTAGTAATCTTGTAATAATTGTAATGCTTCTCAAGTCTCATTCTACATCCAATAGTCACCCAAAGTTGCAAGCTTTGGTGTTGGTTTTGTCCCAATATTTCCTACCAAATTCTTTAAGGGATCATGATATATTTTGTTAAAACTAATTGGAATGGAATCTTACACCGTTTTGCATCCTTCTTGCTCCTCAATATTATTATTTCATAGTTGTTGTTTGTCATTTTAGTCTATGACTTTGGATTTCAGCTCTTCCACTTCTCTCTTGTTTATAAAAATCATTCAAATCCAAGTCCTCATCACTATCAGTGGGCTTTATTAATTATTTATCATCTACGATCCTATTACATGGTTTGATGAAAATTTGATCCTCTTCTTTGTTTTCCTTGTAATTTTGAATAGTATATTTAAATATTGAGCTACTTCTTATTGTGATGATGAGTCTGTCGTAGTACCTACGTCTTCTGCTCACCCATAGCATACAAATATTTTCAACTTCTATAGAACATTCTACACTAAGGGATTATAAAAAAATAAACATTTGAATACAATCCTATTGGACTTGCAGCGAATGTTTTCTCTCTCATATGTGTTTGTGATGCATGTGACCATTAAGCGGACTTTGTGATCATTATTAAACCTTGCATATGTGTTATAATATAGATTTGATTTAATTAAGGATCATGTCTATAAGAAAAATGGAGGAGATAGCCACTTAGTTGTATTGAGGCTATGTAGACACATTAATTTATAATACGATCATTGCCACATTGTTAATATATAATGAATGATGTGACCCTTTCTTTGCATTTAGAATGAATACCGTTTTTACAACATAGTGACCATGTAGATATTATGAAGGCACTATAATAATGTTGATTAAATTAAATATTGTAAACATAATTTAATTCACGAACCTGCCATTAATACACAATGGTAAAATGACAAAATATTAATTCACTTGTGTAGGGAAATTTGTAAATGCATACAAAAAAGCCACATGTACCATACATAATAATTTTTTTTAATAAATTAATATTTAATGTTGCTTTGTATCAAATCTATTTTTAATTATTTGCTTTTAAAATCAATTTTAATATAAAAAGTTATAAAAGTTGTACAAATATCATTTTTAAAATTATTATTTAAAATTTTTATTTTACTAAATTAATATTTAATTATTTACTCCAAAGATCATTTTCAATAATAAAACCTACACATATTTTTTAAAAATTTAAAAAATTTAAATAAAATAATATAAACTGAGATAATATTAAAAATATATATCAATATTCTCTAATTAATAAAATTATAAATAAATTATTTTCAAAATTTTTATTATAATTTAAAAAATATTAATTTTAAATATAAACATTAGAGATTTCAATAGAATTAAATAAATTATTTACTTTCCTAACATTAAGTATGGAATGCATATTAACCTTCCAAGAGTGCTATGAATAAACATTTGCATTTCGCTGTTTAAGTATTACCCTAATATTTTGCGTACAAACTTTAATCCCTTAAATGTTAGGACTTCAGTTTTTAAAATTTTGGGTTTCGCTGTTTAAGTATTACCCTAATATTTTGCGTACAAACTTTAATCCCTTAAATGTTAGGACTTCCGTTTTTAAAATTTTGGGAAAACTCAATGTTTGTCAAAATATATAAAATAAGAAATGATATATTTTTATATAGAATATATATAAAATTTGAAGTATATTTAATTAGATTTAAGATAATTGTTATTTAGAAATTTGTATTCGATTAAAAAATGTTAGTTAAGATATACATTTTAATTTATAGAAGTGTTTAGAACACAATTTTTTAATTTATGAAAAATTTGAAATAGAAATATGATTTTTGAATTATGTTTATTTAATTGTCCTTTTTTTATATTTTCAAATTTTTATTATGATTTTTGTATTAACATTTAATAGTAAAGAAAAAAGGCTTTGGTTGGCTAGTGTTTATTAATTAGCCCTACCTCGTCAAGTAGAACAAAGAGATCACTAAAAGTTTGAAATAACATAATATTTTATATTCAAATTTCATAATATTATCGTATGTACCGACTTACAATAAATAAAATTAGAAAAAATAACACTAAATCCAAAAAATAGAATCAAATATGTAAAAATGGAACAAACGATAACTCAAATAAAAAAAGAAAAAATTCAAATTATAAAAATTAACAAAACTACTTATATGTCTTGATTTAATAAAAATAATTACCTA
Source organism: Torreya grandis (assembly GCA_037957365.1). NCBI lineage: Eukaryota > Viridiplantae > Streptophyta > Pinopsida > Cupressales > Taxaceae > Torreya > Torreya grandis. Next base: position 1,090,458 of record JARHVA010004419.1, read on the forward strand.
TACATAATTTTATAAAACTAACATAAACCAAAATAAAAGCAAAATCATATATAACAAGTATATTTTCATGTCATTATTAAATATGAAAATCTGAAACAATGCAACATTTTAAATCTTTTTACAATTAAGATTTTAAATCTTATTACAAGCAACATTTTAAATCTTATTGCAAATTATAATTACTATATTACATATTTCTAAAATAATATCTCATTAGACTTATACATCAATCATTAAAAAATATAGTTTATATATATATATAAAAGAGGTCATTAATTTATGGAGATCATTAACTTAAATAAATTAAATATATATTATACATATTTCAAACAATTTAAACATATATTAAATGTTGCTTAATATCTCAACTATATTTTTATAATTAATTAATTGATCATTTCAAATTAACACATTCAATGAAATTTCAAAATAAATTTAAAACTAAAACAAAACATAAATTTATTTACCATCTCAATTTAAAACAGTTTTTTAATATTGAAAAATGAAAAAAATTACACTAACAAAATATAATCAATCCTGAATGATGAAAAAAAAAAAAAAACTGAAAAACTGATTACATATATGATATTACAATAATTGTAACACCAAAAATACAGAGACAAAATACAATCAATTTTCAAAATGAAAATAATCAAAAACAAAATTAAATATATATACAAAATCATAATAACTATCTGAAAAAACCAAATCACTAAACCTTCAACTAAAAAGTTATAATATAACCACTGGAATCTTATACCATATTACTTTTTGCACCTGTTTCTGTGACTGTTTTTATGACACAAGAAGGAATTTGGTTGTGGGAAAGGATTCTCTAAAGATTTATGAATGATATTGATGCAACAAACTTGCCTGTCATTTCACTCTTTGTCTCATACTGGAAGATAGCAATCCTGACACGTATATCACAAGTTTTGATAAAAGTTAAATAGCATTTTCTGGCTCATCTTTGATGGGCCACCTTCCTTCAAGTTCCTGCTGCCTCATCCTCTTAAAAAAGGATAAGTGTTGGCAGATCTAATAACTTTTATTGGAGAGTTAATGCAAAACCACCAATCATAGAACTAGAAATGATCTGTTAAATATATCTTCCCTTATACTTATCTCATTTTTTGAAATATATAAAGAGAATTATCTGAAATAAATGGCACAGAGGAAAAGATGAAATACATTTGATTTGTAACTAAATCAACTCATTTTTATGGAGAGCATACAGCTACTTTTTTCTAAATTAAATATTTAATAGATTTTTACGTTTGCATATATCCACAAACTTGAATTCAATTATTAATTCAATATTTTAATAAGCATCTGCAACACATATCACTAACTATTGATTCTCAAACAATAAAATAATACATATTATCACTAACTATTGATTCTCAAACAATAAAATAATGCATATTGGATGGCTTTGATGGATAGCTCATCTCCTTGGCTAGTGGAAGTTGGGTACTTGGAATTTGAGTAAGAAAAAATAGGAAAAAGTAGTTAAAAATAGGAAAAAAGCAATAGTTTGTGGCTTATGGTAGAGTCTATCACACCCTATATATAGGGAGCCAGTTAGGCCTATATTAGCATTACTTCTCCATGTTTTGTTTTCTCCACTTTGGAGATTAGAAAAAAAAAATGAAAATTATGAATGTTTTCCTAATATCTCTTTTTGCTTTTTGTTTCTGGTATCAGACCAATGCAGCCTCAAATGGGGTTGGGAGGAGGCCTCAAATGGGGTATGTTTTTCGATTGCCTATACCAAACTTGAAGGGGGAAAAAGCAGATAAATGCATTAGTTCATTTATAAAAAATTCATTACCCAATAGTTTTGAAGCATCCCTTAGGCTGAACTTCATTGTTTAGGTGACGGGAAATCTGTCATTCCTATGCACCCTGCAATTTTTTTTTATAAATATAATGGCTATATGCTACTTCAATTTTTTTGAATTAGTTCAGAAGATGATTCAAGATGAGGAGGATGGAATATCTGAAAATCTTTAAAACTGGCTTATTCTATTTGAATAGTATACTTGGGAAACAACTATTTTGGTTTCACCTGAAAAGAGATTAACAAAACTAGTTGATCATAATACCCACACTAATCCATCCATGTATGTGATTGTTTCCTGCATTCAGATGGAACAGTTGGAATCATTTTGGTTGCTCAGTTGATGAAAATATTATTCGTGGAACAGGTAACCTACAAATTATTTTTCTTTTTACTACTCGCCTACATTCTACTATATTAGTTTTGAGATTAATCTTCAGGATATAAAGCTTTAATTCATGTTCATCATCTATGAAAGATTAGATAGGTCTTGTGTTCCTAGTTACCAGGACTTCTGTACTTCAATTTTAAGACTAATTGTAAATAGACAATTTGTTGGTTAAGTTGGTTGTTTCATCTATGTTTATAATTTAAAATTTATTGTGAATACTCCAAATAATTCCTTATCATTGACCTATTTTTAATGTGCTTGATACAGCCGATGCACTGATCTTCACTGGATTATCCAAGGTTGGATATGTATATGTAAATATAGGTAAGTTATATTCCATTTCTTCTGTTGCTATATTTCTAATCATGAACAGTATGCATTCCCTTTTAATCCAATAGCTTATACTAATAATTTGATTGGTTTTGTCTATCCACTATTAGATGATTGTTGGGGTGAGCAGAACAGAGATGCTCAGGTATTGCTGTAGATAAATCAATAAATAATGGAAGAATCGGATATTGTGTATGTTTAATTTGTTATCTAATATATCAATACCCAAGACTTAGTGAGGAACTGAATTCAGAACTTTCTTCATGTCTTTGTTCACTGATCTATTCCATATACTGTAGTATTTTAATCAGTTTCTGATAGCATCTTATCTAGCATGGAGCTTATTGATAATGAAAACGAGATACCCGAGTAACTCAGAAGTTATAACCTTGTTATATGTTGGCAGGGCAATCTGGTTGCTCGAGCTTCAAAATTTCCTTCAGGGATCAAGGCTTTGGCAGATTACGTTCACTCTAAGGGACTCAAACTTGGAATATATGCTGATGCTGGGTGAGCATACCGTTCTAGGATCAATCAGATTTGTTCTAGCCTTAGATAGGTCACATAATAGATATATTTTAATGCTCTGTTTCATATTATTGATTTCTGTGTTTGGCTTCTTCACCAGATCTTATACATGCAGCAAAACCATGCCAGGTTCCCTTGGACACGAGCAACAAGATGCCAAAACATTTGCGTCATGGGTAATGTGCTATTAATACCACTCTGACCTAGTAATTAGATTTTACTGTACTTTGAATGAATCTATCATGTCTTTGAAACAAAAGGAAAAGCGCTTAAATCGGAGTCAGGCATACATGAAGCTGTAAGGGAACATGAGAAACAAGGGTTGGTCTTTACTCTTATCACCCATTGTAGCTAAGGAGTTACTATTGTTTGATATATGGGCAGGGAATAGATTACCTGAAATATGATAACTGCTTCAATGGTGGCATAAAACCTCAGCAGAGGTATATAATAATTGTGTTATATCTGGTTATGAAGTTTTCTACCTTTGAATTTAGGCTTCAATTGGCAGAATATACTGAATTTGTACAAAATGGACAGGTACCCAGTAATGAGTGAAGCTCTCATGAGATCAGGCCGTGTTATATTCTATTCAATGTGTGAATGGTAAGAAGGCATTGTGCAATGTGAACAATGATCTCTATATTTATTTAATAATCCAGGGAACTTACAACTTTCAAGCTTGGCATAATAGCACTGAAAAATCAAACTAGTAGTTTTTATTTTTATGGGCAGGGGTGATCAAAATCCTGCTACATGGGCACCTAATATTGCCAACAGCTGGAGAACTACAGGAGACATACTGGACAAATGGGACAGGTAATATACTGGCTTTCTTCAGATAAAGTTACATTACTTTTCAGCAATGACTGAATTGAGAAATTATATACTTCTATATACATTTTTTCTTTATTGCAGCATTACATCTAATGCTGACCAGAACAATCAATGGGCGGCTCATGCAGCTCCTGGTGGATGGAATGGTTAGTTTCCAACTTTCCTGCTCCATTTGATAATATTTCTGTTAATATGTATTTCAAATAACTCTTGGCCTTGTGTTGTCAAATCCAGACCCAGACATGCTGGAGGTTGGAAATGGTGGGATGACCATCGAGGAATACAAGTCACATTTCAGCATATGGGCTTTAATGAAGGTAATTAAAATAGGATGATTCTGCATGTATAAATAATTACAAGTAAATTTAGTTATTTCGCCTAAGATTTCCATTTCGTCTTCTGGTTCCATGATGAAAAAGTTATAATGTACTATTCTCATATGCCATAAACCTATAAGCCTTGGAAAGTTTGGGCCAGGCAAACATACCTTGCTAAAGATCACTGCTTGGACTTTAGATTATCAACCTGTAAATCTTGGCAAGCTTAACCCAGGCAATCATATCTTGTTAAAGACCCTGTTTGGATCTTAGGTTATAAACCCTTAAATCTTGGCAAGTTTAGGCCAGGAAAGCATACTCTGTTGGAGACCCCTGTTTGGACATTAAGTTGAGGAACTATACTTGCACATAAGAAATTAATGTTTCATTTTGGTGGGTTATATGCCTGCAAACCTTGACAATTTAGGCTACATAAGCATGATTTCATATACATGAAAGTTTGAAACACTAGGTTAATGAAGTTAAAGATCAACATTAATGCTCAGGATGTCTGGTGTTATATTTTGAAGATCCCCTCCCTGTGATTATAACTGTTTATGTCTCTTGCAGGCACCCTTGCTGATTGGTTGTGACATAAGGACTGCTACCCAAGAAACTATAGATATTTTGGGCAACAAAGAAGTTATTAATGTCAATCAAGGTTAGCTCCCTGAAATTTATCAAATCAAATAAAGTTAAACAAATTTCAGGTTGACTTTTATCTTAATTCCCAATTCTTTTGGCCACATCCAGACTCATTAAGTGTTCAGGGGAAGAAAGTCAGCAAGCAAGGAGATCTTGAGGTATGAGATGAGATTTTTGTGGATTAATGATCTGTTTGAAGTATATAACAATTCAGCGTATCTAATGTAATTTTTTTCTGAAAAAGGCCAGTGTGTATTGTATGTATAATATATGAATGTTTGGAGAATTATAGGTATGGGCTGGACCACTGGCCAACAAAAGAGTGGTTGTAATCTTATGGAACAGAAGTAGTTTAACAGCGTTTATCACTACAAGGTGGGAAAACATTGGTCTTTCTTCTAATGATATTGTTCAAGCTAGAGACTTGTGGGCTGTAAGTTCTCTGCCTCATGTCATTTTTTCATTTACACACGAAATAGCAAAATTATTATAGATATATTAACTTACAATTGTACATGATTAGACATTTTTAAGAGTGATTATGGTTGTGTCAAAATTTTGATATTGCAGCACAGAAACCTTCCAACAAGATTACAGGGCAGCCTGACATCAAGTGTTGATTCACATGCTTGTAAAATGTATATTCTAACACCAATCTATGCCTAAGCTCGGCAGCAAAAGCACCAAGTCTGCCTCTGAAAGATTGTTCAAATATATACTTTTCAATTCAAAAGTTCTAAACATTGTATATTAAAGCATATGTGATTATTATTAAGAATATTTGAAGAAAAAATATGTGATTTGAATAAGGATTTATTCAATGAGATTATTTGGGTAATAACTAAAATTTAAATTGGATAATAATCATTGAAGTTCTTAAAGTGATATTATAACATTTTTTTAAATTGAAAGAATAAATATTTTAAGTTGAAATTAATAATCTAAGAATCTATTTTTTAACTTTTTCAGAAAAAATGTCATTTGAATAATAATTATTCATAAGATTATTTTAGTAATGACTAAAATTTCAATTTGATAATAATCACTGAAGTTCCTACGTAATACTCTGATTTTTTTAATTGAAATATTAAATATTCTAAATTAAAATTAATGATTTAAAATTTGTTGTGTTCTAATCCAATTCTTATCGTTTTTAATATGTTTTAAAATTTATATTTTTATTAATAATATGATAAAATTTATCATCTACACTAATTCAACCACAACCCTTTCTATATTATTGAAAAAAAAAATGAATAATAAAAGTTGAGATATAAATGTAGAACGATGAAGGTATGGCATGGGCGGCAGATTCTAATCAGGTCACAGTTTTTCTCAAATTAAATTTTGCCAAAGATTATGATAAAATAAGGTGGCCCTTTGTAATTGTTATGGTATAAAAGTTAGGCCTTGGGACTACTTTTGTTCCTCATGTTCAGATGCTAATGCCAAACTATGCATATTAGGAAAGCTATTTCGAAGTATTGAATTGCAGCACTTTGTTAGACAGGGTTGCCCTCTTATTCCATACCTATTTATTGTAGCAATAGATGCCCTTGGTCATCTTCTAAGAAGTTATGCTAATGCTGGTTTAATCCATGGAATCTCTTCCACATTACCCTGATCAGCTTACTTACAGTCAGTTTGCGGATGATACTTTCCTTTTTCTAGAAGCACGAGAGGTGTATTGACAATGGTCTTAGCTGTTCAGGTACTTACTGTAGAGATTCAGGATCTATGATAAACTGGTATAAAACGCAAGGTATTCACATGTCCTATGCTGAGCCTACTCATTGGGCTTTGAAGTGTCAATGAAAGTGGCTTAAGCCTGATACCTATTTTACACTATTGGGCATACCATTTGCGTTTCAGGGCTTTGAAGTGTCAATGAAAGTGGCTTAAGCCTGATACCTATTTTACACTATTGGGCATACCATTTGCGTTTCACACTACTCCAGTGCAGTTTTGGCATCATGTGCTTAATAATGTTAATACATAAGTTGTAAAATGGATTAGCCGACCATTATCTTTGGCGGGTAAATTAATTGTGCGTTAAAAATTTGCAGAATGTGCATATTTACTATCCTTCATATATGGCCCTCTCTTAGAGTGCTTACAAAAATATGGATAGAATTCTTGAGCTTTCTTTTGGGGAAATAATCATAGTTGGAAATACTTTTCCGAAGTGGACAGGAAAACTTATATGATGGATAGAGATGTAAGAGGTATTGATTTTTCTAATTCTTATATATAAGGTATTTTTATCATCGTCAAGTGGGTAATTCACTCGTTAGAAGGAGATGAGGTTTGGAATATTATTGTGTGCTACAAGATTTCCAAAGCACTTCCTAGCGGTAGTAAAATATGGGGTCATACCCATTCGTTGAATTAGTTAGCTACTCCTACATCAGTTAAAATTTAAGGTTCTATCATGTTGCATCAAATATGGAAATGTTGGGACAAAATAAAGTCTTTACTTGCTTGGGATATGTTCAAATGTGATTGTCAACAACTTTCCCTTCATTCCATTTGGTGGTCTCTTGTTTTGTCCAAACTTGAGGGGCCATTAGCATGGGACAAAACTTGTTAGAGTATTCGATTTATTCACAAAGGAATATTGCATATAAGAGATATTCTAAATCAACATAGTGGTACTCCTTTAGATTGGCCCTGTTTTCAAAGAAAATTCAAACTTATGGCCAAAGATAAAAGAACTTTTGAGGTTATTAGGAACAAAGTGGAGGCATTGATCATTTATAGAGTGGGTTTTCACTCTAGTCATCGCTGGTGGGATGCTTGCTATTGGTCAAATCAGAGTGTGTTGTCTAAGTTTTTTGTCAAAACGACTTCACTTTAGTGCAAGATAAAATATTTTTCCATTAGTTAAGATTAATTAGTGTTGGGGCATTCATGATGTGGAAGCCACTTGGGGCCAATGTTTTCAAGATCTCTAGAAGCATGTGGCTCAACAAAAAGTGATTTTTTAAATTCATCACTCCTGCATTAGGGGATACCCATTGGCTAAAGATTGTAACATTTTTTAATAGAAGATCCCAATTGTCCAGTGTGTGGAGAATTAGATTCCTTTCAACATGTTTTTATGTCCTCTATTTCTAAACAATTGTGGCAGTGGGTGGATTCAGTTCCAAACCTCACAAGTGCTACTCTTTCTATGCATCACATCCTTCTAGGGGATATTATTTTGATGCATGGTTGAATGTGCTCTGGCATGCTCTCAAACTACAAACTTTATTTAAAATTTAGAAAATCAGATTGCATCTACATTTTTAGAGGTAGTTATTTGATGTTTCTATTAATTGTTCATTACAGTTGGGTATCTTTACCTCAATCACCTTGCAACTACACATCCAAGCAGAGAGAAGTCCCATAGAGTTTGCTTATTTCAAGAAAATTCTGAGTTTATTATAGCTTCTTGGCCTTTTGTTGCCCTTGGTTGTTCGGTACGCAATTGTTGACACTCTTGTTCTTGTGTTTGTATTTTATTTTATTCTAATAAAAATTTCATGTGTCTTGGGGGCCACCTCAACAACCCCCCCAATACGATGAAAATAAAAGTGGGTAAGCTACAAACATATTTCATTTTTTAAATTTGTAAGGAAAAACAAAACAAAGTCAACTCTTTATGCTTCCACTTTTTGTTTTTTCGGTGGTAGGTAGGCAATAGCCTCTACTTTTTCCCATTGTTTTTCTAGGTTGGATATGTCTAGATCTTGACTGCAACTATATGTGTTGGTTTACAATTCACATTAAAATTTTAATCTGATTCATAATTATGAGGATGAATATGATCATACTCACCTAATTACAATACATTGTGCACATTACTGTGGTTATGTCATAGTATTTTAGGGTCACTGTGGGGATGCATTAGCCCATCAGTGATTAAGTGACAGAGAAAAAATGGTCAATAAATTGAATCAATGACACAGGGAGTTTTTTAATGATGCTAAGTCAATTCTAAAGATATTTGTGATTTTGCATTAGATATCATTAATATTTTTTTGGTAGGTTTTAGTGTACGTGTAATGATGTAGAGGTTCGCTTGATGTGCTACTAACCCAAACTAATGGTGGCATTAACAACATATTAAAAATATATAATCTATATATGAGCTCATCATGTATAACAAGTTTGATATCACATTGTGAGCAAGTTTGATTAAGAATTTTGAAGTGAGAAAATTTATAGATCTGTTTTATGGTTTAGAGAAATTATTTTTTGGGCAACTACATGGACAAGTTCTGGTTAGGGTTAGCATCAAAACAAGGTAGGATTTATAAACACTTGTATGTCCTTTGAAGAACACAAAGATTTGACTTTGTTTTTATAGTATTATATTGTTTGATGGCATAGACTCATTAACTTCTTGTAAAAATAAATCTATTGATGCCCTTTTGTGTTCCCTAAAATTAAAAGACTTTATATTTGGATAGGACATATTATGATTATGTTCTTTACATTTATTCAACTTGTAACTTTAACAAAATAATTGGATTTCACTCTTGATCTTCCTGAAACTATGACCCTTCACTTTTTTTTTACTTTTTTGATTGACTGTGAGTTGTTTTCGATTCTATATGCTTACCCAATACATATTCAGACCAAGGAAGTCATTTATTCTTCTAAAAAAATTATGTATAGGTCTATAGGGTCATGATTTTGTTTCTACCAAAACCTTGTCTTATCATTCTCATGTTGGCCTACGTTTTGAAATCTCTTCAAAATGTCACTGGTTCTTCTCATGTAGATAAGGCTTCTTAGTTTAGTTTGAAAATTTGGGGGACATGAATCATTCATCAGTTTTTGAATTATTCATTTTATAATTTTAGAGAAGATGTTTCATGGAAAATATTTTTTCTCCTCAAAAACTTCTAGATAGGGCTATAGGGTTGTGGTTTTGTTTCTACCAAAGCCTTGTCTTACCATTCTCATGATGGCTTGCATTTTGAAAATTTTATAAACTACCACCAAGTTCTTCTCAGTTAAAAACGGCTCCTAGATTTAGTTTTAAGCATTTTGGGGACAAAACTCATGGGTTGGCCTTTATGATCTGTTGACCCCCACACCCCTCCCCTCCCACACCCCACCCCAAATTTTTAGATGATTATATGAGTTTTTTGTGATTCTATATGCCTACACAATACATACCTGACCCAAGAAAGTCATTTCATTTTCTCAAAAATGTCTATACAAGTCTATAGGGCCATGATTTTGTTTCTCTCAAAAATCTATTTTATCCTTTTTATGTTGGCCTGCATTTTGAAATCTCTCTAAACTATCACTGGGTTTATCTCAAGCAGAGAAGCCTTATTGGTTTAATTTAAAATTTTTTGGGGGACAAAACTCATATGTTTGTCTTTACATTATGGGTAAGCCCTTTTTACATCATTTTTAAAACATTTTTATTTGTGTCCATATGGACATGGTCGTATGGCAAGGTATTTGACTGTAGTTGACATTTAATTCAAAAACATTTGGTTGCATATAAATCATATGGGGCAAGTCATAGGTCCCCTGTTGGTCGCATAGACTGACCTTAGTCATGGTTGGTTGAATTTGATTTGGATACCAATGGCATTGATATCTTTTACGTTGATGGCAAGTTTGTTTTGTAAATAAATGCTATTAATTTTTTTTGTTAAATTTTAATATGCACATAAGGATACAAATATTCACTTGATGTATTATTAACCCATAAGCAATCTTACTTTACTATCTTAAAAAATGTATCAAACAAACATAATTTTATCCAATGCAATGATTATTATACATTATGATAACAATACATTAAAAAAATATGACCTCATGAAACATGAGGAAATCTGCTATTTGAATAAAGATTATTCAATGAGATTATTTAGGCAATGACTAAAAATTGAATTTGATAATAATCATTATAATTCCAAAAATGATATTATATAATTTTTTTAATTTGATGAAATATAACTTATTATTACTAAAATTATATCAACATACAAGACTATTCATAAAAAAAGAGGCGGTAGAGAATGATTGAGGAAGGGTCATGATGGGAGGATCACCCCATCTGGAGCCTAGAATATCTTTCCCTTCAATAATAGGGTCCCATCCAAATTCAATGACATCCTAGTCACCTTCCTCTTATTTTGCATTGTCATGCATGAAGTGCCAGGGTGAGATAGCCAAAGAGAGACATGGGAAACCTTTATGAAATGGGGCCTGAGGTCTTCCACCCTATAGAATCCCAGGTGAAAAGCTCCACCTACAATGGTTTATTAGAGGTGGAGAATCCCACCCCTAAACCTGTTAACAAGGGAGGGGTAGAGATCCCTAAACTGCACATTGAGTGGAGGGGGAGACTAGTGCCTCTAAGGAGAACCCGTAGCACACGATCACCTACAAGAGTAACTACATCAAGAACCACTCGGAGGAGGTCCATTAACTCCCTGATGAACAAAGTTCTAGGGTGGGGAGGGTGGCACACAAGAAATATCACATAGGGTATGCCCTAGTGGTAGAGGATCCACTGAAGGTAATCCAGTCACATCGCCACCTCATTAGTTTGAACTTAATCTGTATAAGTACATTAGACACAATCATAACTTTATTATAAGTATAAAATTGAGTATCAACAACATTGTTTGAAAATAAAGTTGAATTTTTCTCCTTACATATCTAAAAAATAATTTTGATTTTGAAAGCACCCCAAACTTGGGTGAATTGTAGTAACATTTGTAGGTTGTCTCCCAATAGAGTGTGAAACCAACTAAAGGGGGCCAGGTGATGTGACTATAAAAAAACATGTATCTAAGACCAGGCACATTAGGACTTAGGGCAATACCAGAAGAGGTTCATGATGGTCTCCAAGTGCCCTCAAAAAGGGCATCTGGGAGGTGCCAGCCCTATTTTCACAAGTCATCTGCCTATGAAAATCCCATAGTGTAGAAGACACCAATTGAAATGAGATAGCTTTGGCTCCACACAAGCAGACCAAATACTTTAAAAGTGTCTCCCCCAAGTAGTAAGGGAGGAATGTACACTCCAACCTTCATTGAGCTTGCCCACCATAGGTAGATAGGGAGACAACCATTCATAACCTTTCTGAGTAGTGTAGTTCTAGAAAGGTGTGTCCATGTACCACTTCCAATCTTTCCACCAAGGACAAGAGGAATTGACTATGATTTTTTGTAGGAGAGATATAAGAACAACTACTACAATTTCCTCAAAAGACTCTTTTTCAGTGGAGGAAAGTTTGTACTTTAGCTTGAAGTCATCCCAGGGGAACCATAAATAAATGGCTTTGTAGAATTTTTTTTGTACTGTACAAATTCCCTTACAATAGAATTTAAGAGTATTGATCCAAAGAAATTCAGCAAGGGAACCACATGAATATTTATTTTCTATTTATAAGATTGAATATTGTATTAAAATTAGTAATTTTTAAAATTTATTTGAAGTTATATGCTTACGGTATTTGATAATGATAAAATTTACAACACAACTAATAATATGATAAGATAATCACAAATTTGATAAAACTAGAAAATTTTGTTTACAATATTAATAATGGCATGTTTATATTATATTCAATCACACATCTGCCATATATTACCAAATGAAATGGTCAAAATAATATTAATAATTATAATAGTTTTCAGAGGACTTTTGGGGACACTTGTTATTGTAATATATATTTATTAAATAATGTTTAATTAATTGTATTAATAAATATAGATGGAGATGGAAATACATGACTCTTGATCTTTTATAATGTTATCATTCCAATGAACAAAGGTTTTGATATATATATATTTTGAGAATAATTTAATTTTAGCAAGTTTAAAGTGGATAAAAGTTTATTTTTTGGTTTAGTTGTTAATATGTATTAATTAACTCTTTTAATTTTAGATCTCACAAATTATATAAAGAATCATTGTATAATAAATGCCCAATAAACTATGTTACACATATATATTTAATATGTGTCCACTTTGATAGGCATGTGTTTGATCGTCAAATGAACTTCATCATTTATTGAATTTAAAATTTGGAGAAATTAGCATGCAGTCCAATCTCCAACATCTAAGTTTTAAAAATACAGATGGGTTAACCCCAAGATAAGGTTGTTATAATAAAATGTTTCTAGATAAACATGAGGTTAATGTGGGGGTTACATGAGGATGCACAGAGTTGGGATCAATTCTTAGAAGAACTCATAGCGAATTAACTAAATGTTTAATTTGAACTAACCATCTATATAGAGACAAATATAATTAAAACATGAAATAACCATATATAAATGCAAAAGGGCCATTTATATGTGTCTACATTTACTCCCACTTTGAGGTGCGTACTTAGCCACAAATTAAGTTGCATGAGCACACACTTCAGAGTATAACCTATTTAAAAAATGATACAAACACTGCTATAAATTTAAGTATTTGAGTCATGGAACCTACAAAACCACACTTATCTTTCAGGCATAAACATGTGGGAGTCGAAAATAAAATTCAATGATAAATATTTTTCTTCTAACAAGGGTTGTGTAATAGCTAGTTCGTGCCTCTAATGTGCCAATTACAATAGAAATCATAATGTAAATAGTCTCAAGTTAATTTTATGACATTTTGGAGGCTATGTTATAGGTCAATAGGATAAAGGTTGAATGTTAGAAATAGCAAGTTCTTGTTGCTAGTTATGGAGAGGGAGTGTTGTAGCTATACAAAATTGTAAAATAATTTAATATAGAAAATGTAAAATATAATAAAAAATATATAAAATTTATATAATAAGTGTGTGCATTTCAAGTCTTCAAGTAACTGGCATGCTTTTTCAAAATAGGGATTTTCAACAAAATATTACAGGATTACTTCAAGGAAGGGGCATATTGTCTCATAAAATACTTTCAACACAAATTTGACATATTTCTTTACCACCATTGCTTTCACCTTCAGAGCAAGCTGCATATAACAATTCAAACTTGACTGGGGAGCTCATTAAATAGAAAAGCCTTCCAAATGGTAGAGAATTATACACTGTAAACTAATTAATGACAAGCAAAACTAGAAAAAATCTTGCAATAACAATAATAACAACAAAACCCTAAAACATGGCATACATGAAAAATATTCTTCATTAAATAAATAAATAAATAAATTGATTTTAAAATTAAATAAAATTTTGAATTTATCCTCATTCCATAAGCTTTTTTCATATATAAAACTTTAGTTTTCAAAAGATAAATGAAATTAATTATATTGATAAAATAGTTTCCCAATGGTGAAGTGGTGGGGAAGAGCAAAGCCAAAAATAACATGAAAGTGGTGAAATATTTCAAGGTGGGTTGGGAGATGATAGTGAGAGGAAACAACAAGATATTTCAGGTGATCAAATCAAATAATTCTAGCCATATACACGTGCAATGTTTAGTGACATGTAAAAAATGTCAATGCGATCTGTAGCTTGCATTAAACCTTTTTAATGACCTAATACATGATTGAAGCACATGTTATCTCAATGAAAATAAGTGTCAGATATCTAATGAATCATCTAAAAACATAGAGAATACACCACATGTCAATTTAGGTGAGTCTAAAACTAATTAGATGAAAATTATGACTACTTTGACTATTATAAACTTGATTAGATGATTCTAAAACCAATTAGAATAAAAATGGAAAATGCTTCTTCAATGAAATATGCCTCATATTTTCTAATCGACTGATGCAGTATGCCATGTGCAAATATATATGAACATATAGTTACAAGTTTTTTACATTCTCATTCTTAGTAACACTAACAATAACCATTGCATTCATAACAATAATGCTTAATTCTTTTTATTGAGTGAATAGAGGAAAAGTAAAACTACTAACAAGACCAAAATCACTGCCAAATTTTGGTAGTAAGTTAGATCTAGGTTAGAATTAGCACTAGTGTTTGCATAACCTATCCAAGTGTTATAGCGATTTATGTATCTAAAATTAGGCACCATTGGTTAGCTATTATAGATTTATTTATGTAGTCTACAACTGCCATGCTGAAGAGTGTAATTCAGATACAATTTGTGAATAAAATTTAAAACTAAGATAAATGGTAAAATCTTTTTGATTCTGGCCTTTGCCACACTTGAATCAAGTCATAGGACCAAAACCCTTGCCTATACCACCTCTTCCTCTATGCCTTGAATTTACTCCACCTTGATAGACCCTCTAACTTAATTGAATCCACTACCTTGATTATAAATTACCTCTTGGTTTTGGGCATTCCCTCCATCTTAAATTTGGTAAAAGATCACCTCACTTTTGGTTAAAAATGCCACCTTGAGGTTGATTATAACATACCTAATTTTGATAAACACCTCAATGTCTAATCCTATCAAACCCTAACACAATGGTTCTTCATAAGAAGTTTTGACTTTGTAACCCAAAATGTCCAACATGAAATATGTCAAGGAAAAAAAATTGAAAAGTCTTTCTTCTATACATATACATACATATATACACATACACATGTGTGTTCTCCCATGCCACCACCCATTCTTGTACCTTAACCCCTTACATACATACACCCACACCCACTCCCACACCCACGCACCTGCACACACATCCACACACCATTATAATTATAAATTATGAATAACTATAACATGTCTCCCATAATTTTAGGGCAAATTAGACCAACACATGCATAGTAATTATGGTGAAACTATGTCCTAAAATAGGTTATACTATATTTTATAGGGCAATTATAAGCACAACTATAGTATATTTTATAAAATTTGGGCTATTTGACCAATTTATATTTTCATACAATTAACCATTTTCAAAATGGAAAAAACATGATTATATCCAAATGGCTATACATTGCCACTAAATCTACCCCTGGTGTTACGTACCATTTAAAATAGCAAGGTCATGATATTCACCCAACTTAATTAGGTGCTACCTATAAGCATTCATGGCAGAACTTATAGAATATCGTTGGAGGCCTAATTCATGAGGTGTTACATTTATCATGATGAACCTTAAAGCACATCAAAATATTTTTACTATTATTTTCATCTCTCCTGAGCAAGCTCTTTTTATTTTGGATTGAGAAGATCAAAGTTATATAGATATCAACATATTTGTTTATTTTTTAGACTCTTTATATTTGATTATAATTGATGAGTAAGCATATATCTAAATTTGAGGGTTCCTTTGGCTAAGTAGCCACAACTACGGGGCATCCAATCTATCAAAGTCATACAGGGAATGAACCTGGCCCTATCTATTTAAATCTCTATGTCAAATATTTAAAGGAATTTGTACCTTAATGAATAATATATCAAACCATCATCCTCACTAATCAGATTAAACCCTTTTAATAAATTCATTAGTTTTATTTTTTAATTGCAACTCTTCATGCATAGTAATATCACTATTTGATCCTATTATATATAAACATTCATGTTGATGACTTCTCCATTGTGAGGATGGGTAATTACCTAAAATCAAACTTTAATAACATTTAAGTTGATTTTAAATCAAGTAGAACACATGTAACAATGCTTAGATTCATTGTACTAGTTTTATTATAATCTTTAAAGTTTTCTCGATTTATTTATGGTCTTGACATATTTTTTCTCCATCATCTAAATTTTCACTAACTCATTGATCCTTTTAATCAAATGACACCTTATTTTTTCTACATCATGTAAAATGAATGTAGATCACAACATTAGGGGTTGATAAGCCTTTGACAGTTTTTAAACGTTCTTCTTGTAATAAATATAAATGAATCAACAATGCAAAAATTAATAAAGATATATTTTAATATTATAAGGTGATAGCCTTGATGAAAATATTCAGTAGGGATAGTGTCCTCAAAGGAAATAAAAATATCATGGTTGTCCATATGGATGACAATCAAAACTTTAGGGACATGTTAGAGATTCCAAGGTCCTTAAATCTAGCCTTATCATTGATTTCTCCATTAGACACACTATAATAGATTGTGGCCTTTGTTGAACTATGAATAAATTATTCCCATTATTAGATGAAAAAGATACATGTAAACATATTACTGATTGAGCATATATGAAAGCGGATTCCTCTAATAACACAAATCAACATCCACCTATTTTTGAGCAGTTATTGAAAACACATTTA
>JARHVA010004419.1:1112500-1152500 GCA_037957365.1 Torreya grandis
GTTAGTTTTTAAATTATCACTCATGTAGTCTAGTAATAAATATAGTGTAGTATGAAGATCTCAACTCTTATCCCTATTTATGAAATTAAATAAACTCTAGTATATTTTATATGCTATTTCACTACTTCAATTTAGTTTTTTATATTATTGATGCTCAAATCTTCATCGTCAAATTTTGGTGGAATAAGGTGATAGAAGGAATACCTTAGAAATGGCTATCACATTCACTCTTCCTCCAGGAAATATTTGGACTTAGGAAACAAACTCTAAAGGGAGAGGGTCTACACGCACTCGAGGCTCTACAACATTGAAGGGTATTCCCTATGAATTTCTCACATTCATTTATGTTATGAAAAATCATATGCATCATATTTGAACAAAAAATAAAGATTAACTATGTTCATGTGTCACATTTAAGTGTCAAGTTAACACATAAATGCTTGATCACAAAACAAAACCCAGGTGAGAATCAAATCAAATAATTATAGATTATATCTCATGTCTATATCCTCATTTACTACACCCTAAAATGAAATAATGAATCACCCAAGAAAATGAGGGAAGCTTCAAGCTCAAGGAAAATTCATTAATAATATAATTTCACCCAAAATAACCCACAAAGAACAAACTAAAACATATTGATGAAGTATTTGAGAATAGACATAGCAATGAACACACTTATGCTTCAATATGCATGCCTAAACTATAATGTGGAACATTAGAGATAAACAAATGAATTTAAAGCAATTACAACTATACCCACATTGTGAAAAAAACCTAAGAATGAATAACTTATAAGATTTAATAGTAATTTGTAATTAACAAATCAAATATGCACAAGGGAGATAATATATAAACAAATTCAACTTAATACCATATTGAATTGATGCTAATACACAATTCTTATTATACATTTATGATTTAGACAACATATATTACATTAATGAGAGGAACCCATGAATGAATTGTCAAATATAATGCAAGGTTACTTTAAACCATGCATAATATCTCACTATGTAAACTTCAAAATTATCAACATAATTGAAGGGAAAATAAATTTTATTTAGGTCAACCTAATCACCCCCAATTAATGATTTATCAATTGGGAAAAAATGATTAAAATAATGTAGTAGATTGTTACCAATCCCAAAAAAATTCATGCAAGATTTACACAATCCCAATCCAACATCCATAATGGAAGAAAGTAAATGTGACATACAATATATGTTTTACTGTTGGATAAAATCCATGTAATTCAATAAGATATCAAATAATTACACATATTATTGTAACAAAAAATAATAAGATATCCACAACATGAGACATAGTACACAAGATTTTTTTACAGCTTCACTCCATATTTATTCTAGAGATAACCAAAAATCCATGACCAATTTCTAGCTCATATGGATCAACAAAGAACCATAACATTAATTTACATAATTAAATGTTCCTTTTAGAACTCATTTTCTCTCATCAAATTTTAATGCAAACATGAAGCTAAAAACCATTATTGAGGGGCTAATTATAACTATTGTAGTAATTACAAGACAAATTAAATACACAATGTAGAGATCAAAAAATTCATTCATGGACAAAAATATCCTCCAAATCATATTTGGTCCTCTCTATATAATAAAAATGCTTCCTTTACTTTGGTGATACTTTTTCTACTTCATAAATTGGGCTAATAGTGTTGGATAAGTTTTGAGTTGGGAATTTTTGGGTCTTCATTTGTATTTATATGGATCCCTTTTTCATTTCTCATAAGAAATGCATCCGATCCACTATACTCATCCATGAAAATACACCTTAACAATAATAAGAGGAATTAAGGATAAGGAACTTACTCTTGAGGAAGACTAATTTACAAAAGGACTTGAATATATTATGAAGAGAAGCTTCACCTCCAACCGTCTCTCATAAAGTTATACTTGACCAAAGATAAGTATTCTTAGCCCTAAAGTCTTTATTTTATTACTTTGGTGACTACATTATATGCATATGTTTTTTTTCCATGCTTATATTAACATATGATTGTTGGTATATTTTTATATTTTCATGTTTTTTTTCTTTATTTACCCCTGATGGTTATTGTCTAATGGAACGATTATGACCCTTGATTTATATAACTCATGGTTACTTCCTAATGGAAATTTTTTACTTCCTTTGATTACCTTTTTTTACACCTCTTGGTTATCATTTAATGACCATTCAATCTACTTAGGCCTACACTTATTATATGTGTAAACTCCCATATTATATGGCCCTTACAACATCATTGATCATAATCCTTCTCTATAACCCCATACCTTTTTTTGGATTAGCATATTGTATGCCTATTACTGTTAATATGTTATTATATCTTTTCCTATATTAGATGATCCTTAAATTGTTGACCTTTATTAGGTTACATACATGAGGTATGCACATCCATTTGATCTTATGAGTAGGGAGGTAACATCATATCTAGATGCATCAGTGATGATAAAGGACCTTGAGGTAGAGAATGCATGTTTATAGACTTGGGATTGAGAGAAAATGTCAAGGTCAATAAAAACTATGCCACCATAGTCAGTGACACAATGCTTCAAGATATTCTTGTACAACATGTGGATTTATAACATAGGTATACAAAGGCTATTTTATGGCTTGAAAGAATATAAGAGAGGTATTATTTGGTGCCACGATCAAAGGGTGGGCAACACAATATTATGACCATGTACATTACATCTATTTTTACTTAGTTTAGGTGAAGAGATCACTCTCCTCCATATTAGGGTTGAGATATTATGGGTCATGTACCCTTTTTTGTTTTGTATCATGTAAACCATGAAAAAATTGAATATGTGTGTGTTATTTTTCCATTTTATTATGTCTTATTTTCATGTATGTATGTTTGGATATGGGGTAAGAAATGTAGTAAAATAGACAAGTGTTTAGTGTATGTAGGATAAGCATTGTAAATAATCTAAAGATCCTATAATATTGGAAAAGACAAAATACCATACTATATCCAACATGCATATAATGCATCTGTCCACAAAGCAAGCTTTGGCTATTTACAAGGGTTTTTATCAAAGGAGGTTTTAAGGGATCTAATAGAGGAATCTATACAAACAATAATAAGCATATGTCCAAATATATCCAATATGCCATTATATGTTAACCAAGAGGTGTTAGAGGTAATCAAAATAAATACAATGACATTAGGTGGTAACCATGAAGCATCTAAACTAATGAAAGTGTAATTTTATTTAAATGATAACCATGAGGTGTAAATAAAGAGATAAAGCCTACATAGTTAAAAATATTATCAAAATGATATACTAATCTAAGCATAAATGAAAAACTAATATACTGTAACCAGTAAATTATAAAATAAAGAGTATAGGGATAATATACTTATCTTGGGTTGATTTGTTGATGCATTAATCTCCTCCTTTGCTCAAGTGGTAATTTTTGAGAGATGATTTTAGGTGAAGTCAAGATGGAAAGAAGAATACCTAAGTAACCCTTAATTGGGACTCTAAAGACTAGTTATACCTTATTGATTCAATTTTTCTTCTTAAAATATTCAATCCCTTGTGTTAACTATAATTGCTTTTCTTATTATTGCTTACCTTAATTTTTGTTTTAATAAAATAGGCTAAATAAATTGTACCAATGAATGTTTCAAAATATGGTAGTAAAGTACATAAATCAGATCTATTATATTGTCTAATTTAGGAACATACCTTAATTCCAACATAAAAATGATAACTGTAGTGTATATAAGAGTAAATTACATATAATTATCACACCTAATTTATTTTTGAAAATTTGAACTTGGAACTAGAATGTGAAGACCAAATGTCACATATGTGTGGAATATGGGCTACTTAGGTAGGATAGTTACCTAAAACTATGACCATCGAGTCTTCCCTAGGAAGGCTCATTGATGGGTTGATTCATGCACCAAGTTCATCTTAAAGCATCAAGTTTAACCTATGTTTAATTTCAGGATCTATGTTGTTTAGTTTTTATTTGTTGTCATATTTTATTATGCCATTTATGTTTTATTTTTTATTTCACCATGAAAAAATGTAGAATTTGTTGTTTTCCTTCTTGATCTAGCTTGAAAAAATGAGATATTAATCCAAATGAGTGAAGGGAGAAATATTTAGGGCAAACATCCACCAAAATGGGGTTGAAAGCTATATATCCTGCATATTGAAATCAAAATCCTTGTGGATCATGCAATTTATAAATGATTTGCTTAAGGTATGGCTTCAACTTCCTTTCCCTAGATGGAGATGAAACTAGATTTCACTTAGGCCTTATTTTGGTACAAGATTCAATGATATGATGAAATTCCTTTGACAAGATATGAATCTTTATTATGTGTGTATAATTGAAATGAAATGATAGGAACATGGGTTGATCCTTAGTTATGATTCTTCCTAAAATGCTAATAGAATTTTTGTATATATAGGCTTCTCATTATTTGAATTAAGGACTTATTGGCACACATAAAAAAGCTAAATACTAAAACATATATAAACACTAAAAATATGCCAAGATATTCATACACGTCCATAAAGGTCAAAGGGGCAAAATTTTAAGGTGTTCAAGTTTGCCTAGGTCAAACTTGTAGTAGTTATGAGTCTACCCAAGAAGAAAAGATGAATGAGGAGAGATAGATGAGTGAGAAATAAACCCATGGACATAATAAAACAATTGATAAAATGAAAATTAAAATAAGAGAGGACCATGTGATCATGTATATAGTAATATACACATAAACAAGCACCAGTTAACCCCTAAATCAAACTGATGACCCATATGCATTAATAAATATTAAAATCATTATAATAACAAGGATTGTATCAAAATTATGTGTCTAAATAATACTCCTAATTTGAGGTGTGTATGAGGTGGTGCATGCATAAATAAAAGTAAAATGATACCTAATATAAATCACATACCTTGAATTACCATAGGAAGAGGACAAATAAGCTTTTTGTCATGCATCCATCTACACTTTTGTTGTAAAATTTGGTGCACATGTAACCAATGGTCAATTTAAAATAATGAGTCACTATTCATAGTAAATATTAATAAAATTATTAACTTTTTGAAAAATTGAATTTGAAAGAGAATATAGGAATGCGTACACATGTTTTTATTTTTCCCATATGTGCAACAAACTTCTTTTGGTACTAAAAGTTTGATAAGTTTTTCAAAACATATTCAACACTTCTCAAGAATTTTTTAGTGCCCACTAATCATGATACTAAACTTTTGACAAGCACTTAAATATAGCCAAAACTTCTTTAGGAGTTGTTAATGCTCACTGCTCATGCTACTAAACTTTTGAGAATTGTTAAGACAACCAATGCTTATATTGTATTTTTTAGTGCCCAATCCACATCTTGATTATATAAGAAGATAAATATGATCTTTAGGAGAGAATTCAATTACTTATATAAGTTTTTGATTAAAAATATTCATTAATGGAGCGATACTGAAAAACTGGTTATGCTTGAATTTTACTCTAGTAGAAAGTATTTTGAAATTATCCTAGTGTATGTATGTCCCATTTTTAAGGTGAGGGATGTGAACCTATTTCTAAAATCAATAATCTCAAAATAAAAATTTAATTGTATCATCTGTTGATAAAATAAAATATCCAAAGAGTTAATAACCTATAAACATATGTAGTAAAATAATATATGTAATGACTCCCTATAAATTTCTAATGGAAATAACTACCATGTCCTACCTAAAATAATTTAGGTGTTATAACCTATTGATGTAATAATGTTTGGTATAATTCAGGATGGTCTTATGACACCTTACAATATAATAAGGAGATATAGAAAACTAGGGTGACCTAAGCTATCTCTCAATGTATAAGTTTGGTGATAATTGTGCCACATCATGTAAGAGTGTGTAGGGAAGATAGTCATCAATCAAATCTTAATGCAATATGGTATAATGTCCCTTAATATATACTACTATGATAAGGACAAATAATATGCCAAAAATATGATGTAACTACATAGGATACATAATGTCATGTAAGGCCCAAGGCATGTTGATGGGGAAAAATAGAGTTTCATAAATTATGGTATAATATATAAGGCTCAATGTTCAATGTTTTTAATTATATGAGTACATTTAATGTATGCTCATGATATCCTCAATAAATAATGTATGAAACTAAAATATATGTCTATTTAAGCTCAATATTCATAACCTATCATTTGGTAATGTTGATGTGCATTGAATAATGACATGCCCCTAATATATGTAACTACTTTGGGATAAAAAGATATGGTACTAAATATATTAGGTTTGAAAACCAATTAGGTGTCATGATGTATATTTTTATAATTAATGTAATTATGTAAGACACAAAGGGTGTGATGGAATCCATATGTAGGACATGTCAGTAAGGCTTGTGGGGAGATAAATGTGGGTATCATGCTCCCATGTGTGTGTGTGTGTGTGTGTGTGAGAGAGAGAGAGAGAGAGAGAGAGAGAGAGAGAGAGAGAGAGAGAGAGAGAGAGAGAGAGAGAGAGAGAGAGAGTAATTACCCATAAGAAAATATAGATATAATATTTATCATTTAGGCACATGTGTCGGGTATGATGCCACCATAATAAAATGTGTAAATGTTTCCATTAAGGCTTAGATAAAAGGCACATGTGTCGGGTATGATGCCACCATAATAAAATGTGTAAATGTTTCCATTAAGGCTTAGATAAAATATAGATATAATATTTATCATTTAGGCACATGTGTCGGGTATGATGCCACCATAATAAAATGTGTAAATGTTTCCATTAAGGCTTAGATGTGTATGATGAGCACATATGAAAATTGATATAAGTTGTGGTCAATGAAGCTCTTTAGTAATAAATATGTTTTTCTTGTATTCATATGATTTTTCTAGTTAGTAACCCATAAGATGATGCATTTTTTGGAATGATTGAGTGAATAACATGTATGATAGTTATGATATGTTAAGATGTAAATTATGTTTATGTTATGGACCAGTGATATCTCTTCTCTTTACTTTGTTAGTTTAGTAGTTTATATGGACGCATATGCTTTGTAAGTCATCTCATGAGCATTTTATTTTATCCCACATTCGTGAGAAGTAGTAGTTTCTTAGATTATAATTTGTATGTAAGTGTTGAGGCCAATGAAGGCATACAAGAAATTATTGTATTAAGCTTGATCAAAGGAGGTTACCCCCTCGAAGTAGCCTGTAATCAATTCAATATTTTCAAGTGTTCTATCAGAGTTAATTCATGCTGCTAATTCCTATTATTTTATGCATTTTTATTAATTATTGCAGGAGGATCCTCTCATCTGGTATTAGATCCCTTTTTAGGGAAATTTTTTCTTCAAAAAGTCTTAAATTTATTTTATTACATACTTTATTTCAATAAATATTAACTTTGTTCTACTGCATAACTCAATTAAGTAATTTTCTATAATCTATTTCAGATCAGGGTAAAAACCTGACCACTTAACTATGGGAAGTGCTTGGGTGAAAGCCATAAAACTCATCATGAGGAGTACCACAAGAACCCCAAAGTAGCTAGCCCATCGAGAGGACTTGCCAATAAAATGGGCAACGACCGCTTCTTGATTGAGTAGTTCCCATCTGTGAGGAAAAACAAGAGCTATCACTAAGAGGTAAATCCATGGCCAAATTTTTTCTAGAGAGTGGTACTCATTTAGATGGCATTGGTGGCCAGAGTGATATTTTTAAAACCTTTAGGCAACCATTGAAACTTGGGGCCCATTTCTATCAGTTTCAGAATATTTCTAGCAAACTCAAAAAAATCAATCAATAGAGTATCCACAAACTATCAAAGGAATTATAGGTAGATATTTTATAGAAACTAGAATCTACAAAATATTTGTAGAGTATCAGTAGACTCTCATAGGATTTATCGCTAGACATATATATTTGTTTTTTGCAATATCTCTCCATTTTTGATCCTGTTGATCCTCAAACTTTATCTAGACACCTAGTATTTTATTCCCTACATTTTCTTCCTTGAGGTCCCATATCCCAATTCCAATCATAATTCCCATAAATCTCAATTTTTTTGTTATTCAGATTTTGCCATAACTTCTATTTTTGTCTATTTGCCTCAAAAATTTTCCACTATGTTCATCGTCTCTTTCTACTCCTTTGTCCCTCTTTGACGAATTTTCTAGTTTTTCCATTTTCACTCCTAAAATTTCCCTCACCTTCATCAATCATACTCCCATTATGCAAAAAAATATTAAAAACCCCTTTACCCCTTCTATTTTTTCCCAAATTCAAAACTTTCTGTACTAAACGCGTCTTAACTCTAGTTTTCCTATCCATTCTAATTTTTTTTTTGTTATTTGGGTCATGGTAGTAACCTAAATAGAAACAACAAACATGGATGATGAAATTTATACCCTCAAGACCCACATCAAAGATATTGATGAAAAAATTCTTGGTCTCAATCTTCAACATACCACCATGAACAACAGATGACATCTAGAGTTTTCTTCAGACACTGAGTTTTCTTCTTCCAATAATTATCATGGGCCAAAGATTAATTTTCCTTGATTCAATGGTGTAGATCCAACTAGATGGATCTATCATGTAGAATAATATTTTAGTCTGCATAATACTTTTGATGCCAATAAGGTCCTGCTTGCATCCTTTCACTTGAAACTTGAAGCCCTTCAATGGTATCATTGGTATACCAAGGCTCATGATGAACCCATATGGACCAATTTTTTCACCCTAATTTTACAAGGATTTGGCCCTAATAATTTTGATGACTTCACTGGAGCACTCACTAAACTTCATCAAATAAAAACTATGAGAGAATATCAAACAGAATTTGAAAAACTAGCCAATCACATAGAGGGATTATCTGATGAATTATTTAGGAGTTGTTTTGTCAGTGGGCTAAAAAATGCAAATTGATCTGAGGCCAAAATGTTATGACCCAACATGATGATGGAATCCTTAGGGTTGGCTATGTTGGTAGAGGACAAGATCATATCTCAACAACAATTCAAATATAATTTTTCTCCATTCAAAAATATAGCTCCATAATGATCTCAAATAACACTATCCCCCAAAACCACTCTTATCAAGCATTTGACTAAAGCAGAGATGCAAGTCCATAGAGAAAAAGGACTATTTTATAACATGATGATAAATTCATTCAGGGACATTGATGTGTTGAGAAAAAGCTCTACCTATTGGATGTAGACTCTCCACTTGAAATTAAAGACTGGGAAGATGTTCAGGATAAAACAGATGATCCAAAAGAAGCTCATTCAATTTTGGAATCTAATTCTTAGGAAAACCAACTAGAGATCTCTCTCCATGCCTTAGAAAGAGTCACTACCCCATAAACCATGTAGGTCAGGGGTTACTTCAAGAATCTCCTTCTTACAATACCCATTGATTCAATTAGCACTCATAACTTTATTGACCCTTTGATCATCAACAAGTCGATTAAATTTTCCATCCTTGCTCCAATTTTGAAGTCATGATTGCCAATGGGGACACATTACCTTGTAAAGGGAAGTGACATAATGTGCATATATTTATTGGATATTATAACTTGCACTCCAACATGTTTGACTTACCCTTAGGAAGATGTGATGTTGTTTTGGAAGCACAATGGTTACACACACTTGGACCCATCTTATGGGGTTTTGATAAACTTTGGATGCAGTTTTTAGACAATGGCCAAAAACACACATTGAAAGGCTTACAAATAATATCTCTCAAAATCATAAGTTCACATCACATGGAAAAGCTTCTTAATAAGAATTCACATGATGTCATTGCCCAGCTCTATTCCATTCAAATGCAACCATCAATAGTCTCCACTACTTCTAATATACAACTAATTCTATAGAGGTATGCATGTGTCTTTGCCAAACTAATGGGATTGCCTCCTTCATGGTTAGAGGACCATCATATTTATATCCTTCCTAGAAGTATTCCTCCCAACATCAAGCCTTATCTCTACCCATTTTATCAAAAGAATGAGATTGATATGCTCATTTGAGACACATTGAAGCAAGGCATTATTTTCTCTAGTACCAACTCATGTTCTTCCCCAGTTCTCCTTATCTAGAAAAAATATGGGTCATGGCACCTATTCATTGATTTTCATGCAATTAATCACCTCAAAATCAAGGATAAACTATTGATCCCTATTATTGATGAGCTTCATGGCACTCATTTTTTCTCCAAGTTGGATCTTCACTCTGGATATCACCAGATCTGGATTCATGAAGATGATATCCCTAAGACAACTTTTTGCATGCATGATGGTCACTATGAGTTTTTGGTCATGCCCTTTGGCCTCACTAATGCTCCTTCAAAATTCCAAGCATTGATGAAATTTTTTTTTGGCCCTACTTACAAAAATTCATTTTGGTCTCCTTTGATTATAT
This sequence comes from Torreya grandis, assembly GCA_037957365.1. Classification (NCBI taxonomy): domain Eukaryota; kingdom Viridiplantae; phylum Streptophyta; class Pinopsida; order Cupressales; family Taxaceae; genus Torreya; species Torreya grandis. The sequence continues at coordinate 1,122,969 of JARHVA010004419.1, forward strand.
CCTCATCTATAGTAAAACATGGTCTGACCATCTCCAACATCTAGATCTCACACTACAACTTCTCTTTGACCATCATCTTTGTGAAAAATAGTCCAAATATAATTTTGGATAGTATTAAGTGGAGTATCTTGGGCATATTGTTTCATCCCAAGGGGTTTGGGTGGATCCTAAAAAAATAGCTGCCATGGCAAATTAGCTGCATCCTCAGACACTTAAGAGCTTTTGTGGTTTTTAGGGCTGACTAGATACTATCACAAGTTTTTCAAGGATTATGTGAATATTGTATCTCTATTACTAGCTATGTTGAAAAAGAATGTTTTTACTTGGCCATAAGCTACTGAGTGTGCATTTGAAGAATTGAAACAAGCTATGTGTACTACACCTATTCTAGCTATGCCAAAATTTTCCAAGACCTTCACTATCGGAGTGATGCTTATGGCAATGGATTTGGTGTCATTATCCTCCAAGAAGGATGCCCCATTTCATTCACCAAAAAATATCTTTTTGGAAAGAATTTAGTGCTTTCTACTTATGAGAAGGAAATGATGGCCATTTTGCATGCAGTACAAAAGTGGTGGCCATACCTATTTGGAAATCATTTTTACATCAAAACTAATCACTAGAGTCTAAAATATTTCCTATAATAATGGGTCTCCACCCTATCACAATAGAAATGGTTTAGAAAACTCATGGTTTATGACTATGAGATCACTTACAAGAAGGGTAAGGACAATATTATGTCTAATGTTCTATCTCACACATTTATAGACCAAGCTTCCCTTTTAGCTATTTCTATGCCTATTCCAAATGGGTTGGACATTGTATAATAGGGTTATGTCAATGAATCCTCATTATCTCAAATCATTCTATAATTGGCCACTAACCCCTTAGTTGTACCACATTATTCTTGGGATGGTGCTTCTCTATGATACAAGGGTCATTTAGTGCTTACCCAAAGCATATATCCTCAATAGGATATATTTTATGAACTTCATGATTCTCCATCCATAGGGCACTCAGAGTTTATCAAAACTTATGAGTGGGCACAACACAAATTCTTTTGAAAGGGAATGAAAAAGGTTATTCAATAGATGGTGGTTGAGTATGATACCTGCCAATGCAACAAGGGTGAAACAACACTCATCCTTGGGTTGCTCAAACCCTTTCCTATCCCTACCAAGATTTGGACAAATATTTATATGGATTTGATTGAGGGGCTCCCTAAATCTAGAGGGAAAACAATGATCTTGGTTGTGCTTTATTGACTCTCTAAATATAGTCATTTTTTTTCTCTCAACCATCCCTATACCACCTCCATATTCAAATAATTTTTTTGTCTTAATGGCATTCCTTCATCCATTGTCTCAGATCATGATGTAACCTTCACCAACCATTTTTGGATAGAACTATTTTGACACACTAGTACCCAACTGAAGATGAGTTCTGGGTATCATCCATAAACATATGGCTAGACTAAAATAATTAACAAATGCTTGAAAACATTCCTTTTTTATTTCACCTCAAAATAACATCAATGGGCAAAATGGCTCCCTCTCACTGAATGGTGGTACAATACCTCCTACCACACTTCAATGAAAATGACTCCATACGAATCAATCTATGGTCAAGCACATCTAGTGATCCTTCCATATACCCCCAAAAGTTCATCAATTTAAGAGATTGACATGATTCTCTGAACCTGGGATTAGATCCTTAGTATCTTATGGGATAATCTTCATATGACATCAAATCAAATGAAATAATAGGTAGATCAAAATTGTTCTGAGCACACTTCTTAATTAGGTGATATAGTTTTTATCCACCTAAAACCCTACAATAAATCCTCCCTAAAACTCAAAGGGCATCATAAGCTATCTCCCAAGTTCTATGGGCCCTATAAGGTTTTTTAGAAGATTGGGTCGATTGATTATAAGTTGGAGCTCCCACCTTCTTCCCAAGTTCACCTAGTATTTCATGTCTCTTGTTTGAAGAAATTTATTGGCACAAACATTAGAGTGCAAATTTTTTTACCAGAACTTGATAATGAAGTATCCATTCTTCTTGAGTTGAAGGCAATCTTAGAGAGGCACACATGCCAAATTTTTTGCCACTCCATCATTAAGGTTTTAATTTAGTGGCATAGAATTTAACCAGAGGATGCAACATGGGAACCACTATTTCAGATTCAACACCAATTCCCACATCTAAAGATTTGAGGAAAAATCTTTTTCTAAGAGGGAGGGGATGTTATGAACACATGATATCTCTTCTCTTTAGTTTGTTAGTTTAGTAGTTGCTATGGATGCATATGATTTGTAAGTCATCCCATGAGCATTTTATTTTATCCCACATTCATGGGAAGTAGTATTTTCTTAGATTAGAATTAGTATATAAGTGTTGAGGCCAATGAAAGAATCCAAGAAATTATTGTATTGATCTTGCTCAAAGGAGGTTGCCCCCTCAAAGTGGCCTGTGATCAATTCAATATTTTCAAGTGTTCTATCATAGTTAATTCATGTTGCCAATTCCTATTATTTTTTGCATTTTTATTAATTGTTTTAGGAGTATCTACTTAGTTTAGGCATAAAGGCTTCAATAATGTATCAATGCAAGACATATATAAGGTATATGGCTTTAAAAAATGAGTTAGTCTTAATGTATTCCACTGAATGATAATATACTATGTGCTATGGTGAAAATGATGCTCAAAGAATAAGTACCCTAATATAATAAGGTATGGAATTTATGAAAAATTTATTGGAAAATAGAGTCACATGGGTGATGACCTTGGGGCATAAGAACAATGTTTATAATAACCCATGATATACAACAAAGAGAATGTCTCTCCAAGAATTAAAGGTAGCATTGGGATTGGAGAATATCAAGCTCTGTTATCAACACCATATTCAATAAATAGGTTATTTAATCCACAACTCAATAAAAATAGATGTATGAGGCATCCCCTTCTACTCATATCCCAAAATCATACGGAGAAGGTACTTGTTGGGACCAACATACCCCCATTCTTTTAGGATTGGGACCCTTGAGAAAATCTTATTATAAAACATTAAAATTTCATCATGTTAGGGTCTTTTATAGAGTTTGAAGATCATCCACTTTGTTAAGAAACAGGCTTATGTGGTTTTAATCTACTTTAATCTAAAATAACATCGTTAATGAAGTTTGTTTGACTGTTAGTTGTAGGTTCCATGGTGTATATGCTCAAGAATTCTATATTTGAAAACCCTAAAAAACCCTCGATTCAAATTTAAATAAAGACGGGAACCAAATTGGTGGGAATCATTTGAAAATTCATTTTAGGGGATTATGTATAAAACACATATCCTAGGTTTAGTCGTGCTTTTTAACACAACTTGATTAACAAACTTGACCCCCTTAGTTATTTTCCCCTTTTTAAGTTCCTCATGACCTAGCTAAATGTAATTATGTAGGGTCCTTTTATATTCCCCAAATTATCCTAAGACTTTAATATTAAGGCCCTGATGTATTCATTAATACCATCACAACCTTAGTTTTAACACATTAAGCCTAAGTTTTTATTGTCTCCACCATCCTAATATTAACTTCCTCATGCTTTGTAGGATCCTATGGTTGTCACTTTATCATGGGTTTTGATCCAATGATGTGAAGATAACCTAAACTTTGACTTAAATATCCTACATCTTAGATAATCCAATGATATACACTTACTTGCAAGGACCCAATCAAATGGAGTGAAGCATAATGGGAAAGTCAAAAGGATATAGGAAGCCTAAAAGATTGACATGTGTCACTATTGCATTTGAAGACAAAGGAAAAGGGACCCACTTTACATGAAATCTAATTGAAAGCAAGTCTCCGGATCAAGATCCCATGGCTATCACTTTATCATGAGTTTTGACCCAATAGAGTGAATTAACACTGAGACCCTAAGAAGCCTCACAAAAATGCTAAGTGGCATCCTCACATTTGACTTTGAAATTATTAACAAACTTAAAACTGATGTTCACACGACTGTCATTTAAAGGTCTAAAAAGATTAACTTGATACCTGCATGACTGTTAACTTTAAGTCCATTAAAATAAATTTTCACTAGTTTAAACTTGATGCCCATATAACTGTCAACTGATGCCCATGAAGGTGTACTTGATGCTTTTGAAACCGTCAATTTTAAACCAATAAAAACTTCTTACTTAGTGTTTAAATAACATCCCAAAACCCTTTTTTTACTCTAAAAACCACTCACCAAGCTGAGGGAAATGCTCAAAATGTGGCCAAAATGGAAGGCCTCGATCTGTAGAACATAAATATATGCAAGAAATATACCTAGCCTAAGTTAATGATTTAATAACCCACACTAAATTTTGCATAATGGACCTTAAATCAAAGACTTTCCCTATGTAAAATTTAGATTATCATGTCATGTTGAACCTACTTTGAGCATCATTTGTGACACATAAAATACATATTTTAGCCTAATGTTTTTGTTATGTTTGATGAGAATAATGCATATATTAACCTAGAGTGCTTATACCTTAACCTCCCTTTTTAAACCATAACTTAGGTTTAAATTCCTTAGTTTAAGGTTTTTCCCATGCTTAATAAACATGAAACAAACCTTAGCCTAAGAGATATAAGCCTATGTCATGAATTTAAAGAGTGTGCTAACTTAACTTTTAGGCATTTTATAGATCAATGGTCTATGCTTTGTCACTAGATTTGATCCAATGACATGAAGGTCCTCATAAACTTTTTAACAAAACCTCAAGAACCCATTGACCCACTGCTTGGCTAATGGTTATTCGATAAAAGAATGACTTAAGATTTAGAACATGGGGAAGATACATGAGCACACCAAGTATCACGACCATAAGGCTTAAAACTTTAGAACTAATTAAAATATAAGGGCCTAGTTTATGATCAATAGTCTACACTTTGTTGCTGGATTTTATGTTATGGAGTGAAATAAAGAAAGTATTTCAAATACCATAACTAGTGTTCAAATGGCATTTAAGAAAAAATGCCATGAAAGATCTAGATCAGTGACACATAATCTCTATGCAAGTAAAAAAGGACAAAACTGAAGATCTTGTGGGATCAAAAACACCAAGGTATAAAGGCAAGGTCCAAATCAAATCCAGAACACATATAAGTTGAAGCCTATATATATTCTACCATTAAATCTCCAAAACCTTAAACCCTACATAAAAGTAGCCAAAGTTGATTTAATTTGATACAATTCAATCAAAGGATAACTTAATTGGGTTTTTGAGAATAAGAGAGCTTTCACGAAGATCATCTATAATTCAATGTGAGAAATTAACAAGGACCAAGACATGGCAGCTAGCAGGAAATAATTAAAGGAAGAAGCCAATCTCTATTTGATAATAGATAGTGAAGGTAGGGTATTCAAAGATACAAAATTTTACCTCACTATATTAAACATTCATGTCATCAAGAATTGGTTTGAGATCTTCTTCCTGGTATAAGAGTTACAACCCATCATAAAAGATGAGCAAAGGAGTGCCACCACCAACTGATGACATTGTGACCTAGTTTCAATATAAATGGTTAGCCTCCATCATGCCATGACAAAACCAGAGGTATTGCACTGCATTGATGTCCTTGCCCCTATTTTTGTTGATTTTAGAATTGTTGGTAAATGGATTATTAGGGAAGGTAGTTTAAAAAATGTGGCATATATTTCCCCTGTCACTTTTCAAAAATATTATAAGCTCCCCCTCCCCCATATGGACCTTCCCACTATGAGGGAATAAACCAACAACCCTGACTTGGACTCCATCCTCAGACCTTGACTAAACCAAGGACCTCACATCTTGAGAACCATTGATGGAAAAATCCCTATTGTCCAATTCAGAGAAGGTATTAGAGTGATAATGACCTTGTTGAATAGATCTTTTGGTACCCCTTCAACCACTTCTGTGAATAAGGTTTGGGTATCATATGTACACTTTATGGTAGAAGAAAAACCTACCCCTCCAGTAGGAGATTTGATCAGCTTTTTCCTTGCCAAACAATTCGTCGCTCTCAAGAGAAATACCTCCAAGCAATTATAGATGATGTCTTACCTACTTGATGACCTTCTTGCTTTAGTCACCTTCCTTGACACCAATAATTGGTACCCAAAGGGTAGGAAAACCATCTCACACTACTATTCCAAGATACACATCTTTAAATATAGGAATCACATGTATTTTATTTGACCGTGTTTTCCCAACAATAGTCAAAGCCATCAAAGGTGTTCTCATGCCTAGGCTTCACCCCCTCATTAAGAGGTATGTTGAAATGATAGGGGATGTATGGTATAATCTTGATCACATAGTCACTAGTATAGAAATAATCATGACTCAACCCTATAGACTACCAGTGCATGTCTTGAAGAAAATTGTTGAGTAGGAGATTGCCTCCCAGCTCATCCTTAGCATTGGCAAGGCTTCTAAGGAAAAGAGGAAGGGGCTACTTCACCCTTTCCCATTAGATATTATGAGAATAATAATTAGAGACTGTAAGCAAGTGTAAGTTATGGTCACACAAAGGAATTCATTTGGATTTCATCTAGATGAACTCAAAATGTGGGATCCAAGGAACAAAGTGGGAGACCATCTAAAAGATAAAAAGCTCAAGATTGAGTATGTACACCAATTGGGTGTCCATAACACCATATACATCAGAGTCAAGAATTATGAGGAAGTGTTGGCTAGAATCCAAGGCCACAATATCAAGCTAGAGCATAGATTGACCAAAGATGACAAGCCATCTAGGGAAACATGGAAAATGTACACTTTGCAATACCATTTACTATTTGGGCCATTTGGAATAGATCATGAGCAACCTCAAGTAGAGAAACCATAGTAGTACCAATAGCAGGTTGAGCAAATTCAAGGTGATCAAGGAAAAGTTAAGGAGAAGGTTGGAGAGATAAGATTAGAGGATATACCTGGAGAAGGAACCTTACCTTCAACCATGCAACAAAGGCTACCTTACCTAGTCTAGTACATTGTCATGATAGCCTTGGATCCAACAGAGACACTTGAGGGTGCCCTCAAGGAACTTGCAGAGTCCTATGGCTTAGGTGAAGAGGAGGATCCCTAAAAATAAATAATGGGGAAAGAGATAATTCCCATGGCACCTCAAGAAAATAGGAAGGTGAAGTTAGCCTTGGTCCCAATATCACCAAGGAAGAAACCTAGATTGACCTTAACTCATCCCAATAGTGAAGTCAATCTCTTTAGTGATGAATTTCCAATCCATGGACCAGTCATTCTTGATTGGTTCATCTATGGAAAATTGAAAAATATCTTATTTATCTCTCATTGATGGGCCATGACAAGGGTTAGTATGGATAAGCATGATGACATTAAGCCTTGGATAAAGGCTATGATGAAGGAACAAGGAGAGAGAAGGATTCTGGTTCCCCAAGGACCAGAAGGCCAAAAAATGGATGCTCCAAGATCCTCTAGCAGCTCAAGTGTGGAAGTCCCCGATCCTCCAAAATTGAAGTAACTCATTACAAAAGTGCACTTTAATCCTAAGATAATGGGCTTAGAAAGAGTTACAATTAGGATAGCCATTGTTTGGATAGAATACTTCACCTTTTAGAAGGTGGAACCATTTATGGGATTAACTCATATGAGAGGCCAACAACTTGGTGGAGATACCATCCATGTGGAAGATGTGGAATTATTGATAGAATCACAATCACAACAAGAAAAGGCTAGAGTCTAGGGTCTAAAATAAAGGATATATAACTTGGAAATGGAAAAAGAGAACTTAAAAACTTAGGAAATCCCGTCGGTACTAGATGCCATGATCAAGATGCTTGATGAGTCATTCTATGACATGTTTGAGGCATTAAAGTTAATGAAGATGAGGTAGAGTGCATTAGAGGACCAAGATACATTGGCCAAGGACCTGGTTACCCAATGGCAGGCCTTAGAGGACAATATTTCTTAGCTCCTCAACATTCAAACATAGAGCCAGTTTGGTGACTCAATAAATCTATGGGAAAAGTAAAGGCTAGTCTAGACATGATAATAAGAAGATATTGGATATGATATTCAATACAAGTGAGAGGATAAACGAAGCTAAAATCATCAATGAGGCCTTGGCTAGAAATGACAAAGAATTTGATGAACTGGTAGACCAAGAAGAGGAGTGTATTATGAAGCTTGCTATTGATCTTGAGCTGATTGATGAAAAACATGAGAGGGCCATGAGCATCCTCTAACAAAAAATAGGGGCCCCACCAAAAATTTAAAGAAATATTCTTTTCTAATATAAATTAGATAACCTTTTGCAATAGAATATTCCATTCTAAAGGCATACGCTAGTTTGTTAGCATATTTGCCTCTAGGTCAGAGTGATTTGGAAAAGCATGTGCATTATAGAGCTTGTAAGGATAGTTGTATTTACCTTTGTACACCTATATTTTGTAACTCACCGATATACTTCCTATTCTTCCTATAAAGTCATGTATGACCATTGTAAAAGGGGAGAGATTTCTGAGTAACTTTTTTATACTTGAAGAAATTAATAGAATCAATGATTTATGCAAGGATCATCCATTTTGATCTATCAATTGCTAATGTAACTTTTCTCTCAATTGTTAGTAGAGGTCTTGAATTTGAATAGTGTCTTTGAATTTTGAATAACATTCTTTAATCATAGGGTTTATGATTTGTGCCTATGCTATATTAGTTGAAAGATCTTAGGTTTTGTGTCATTTAAATTTGCTCTATATTCAGATGTGAAATGGCTATTTGATTATAGTGGTAAATCCATAAAGTAGACATGGTTTAATTTTGATTATTAAACATTTTCCTATAAATTTTTCTTGATATATGGTGAAATTTGAGATTAGGATATGTTTCACTATATATTTGTTAAATATGTATTCAGTTTCCATTGATATTTTATCATAAAGTTTAGGACTAAAATTAGCAATCACTTATTTTCTACCCTACCCTTCTCTTTGCTCTTTTTTTAACACCATGATCACTTTAGTTTTAGCCATTAAATATCCATTTAGATTAAATTAGGAGAATAACTCGCTAAGTATCAACAATGATTCACAAAAAAAGGACCAAGGTGGCTCCCAACCACCAAATTATATAAATATTGTGGAATAATTATCTTACTCTACTGCTTTTCCACCACAGGCAACCAGATTGTCAAAACCTACAACTCATGCTCTAAATTTTCTAAATTCTAAAATGAGAAGTGTTATGTAAACACTAAGGGCATCTGTGGTACATTTAGAAGCATCAATAGAATAACTCTTGCTGGCACTAGAAGGAGGGCTAGGATCAAGTTCTTCGAATCTTTGGTGATCTTAGTTTGTTTTACTCAAAGATCACTATATCTTTGTGTTTTGAGTAAATTAATTTGCTTAAAATATATTAATATCATCGATATTTTTTGTTTTTAACACATATTTGTGCTTCTTTCAGTGTTATTTGGGCATTAATGTTTGTTTCTAGTAAATTTAGCTTTAAACTTTGAAAATCTATAGTATTTGAGGCTAGAATGGTTCATTTTGATCAAAGGTGGACATATCTTTCATAGATATGAGTTCCTTTTGGTTTAGATTGGTAAAGATATAACATATTTACATATTTGATTGTATCTTTGAGCTAATTCAGTCAAAGATCAACATCCTTTGCAATTCTTCATGCTACCTTTACAAAATAAGCTCCATGTGCAAGTCTAACCCTTGTTATTTATAGAAGTTAACTTGACACATCATATTTTAGGTAGGTCTTTGAATTTTAATTTGAAATTCCCTAAGACTAGAATAATATCACACTCATTAACTAGAGAGACTTTGCTTGAGCTCAATGTACATAGAAAATCTAGACTTGATAAAAGTACACACATGAGATCTAAATCTCTTACAACTTCACTAATTTAAGGTACTTGTGCCTTCAATCATCACCTAGGTATGTCATGGTTATGGGATTCCTTGATTAATGTGCCAAGGTTGGTTCATGATATTCCAAGAAACCCCAAGAAATATCTACTTACATTAAGTCCAACAGGTGTAGTGACTGCTGAGGAACATTTAAAATATATTTAGGCTACTTTAAGATTGTTTAATGTTGTAGATGAAGATGTGGCATGCAGGTTATTTCCATTTAATTTTAAAGATTCTACTTATGAATTATTATTGAATTTTATTGATAACTATATCACAAGTTGGAATCATTTTAACAATGTCTTTATTGATTAATTTAGTAAAACTATTAGTCCTTGTGTTATTTACCACTAGTTCACTACTATTAGAAGGGATGCCAGTGAGCCTATCAGGTCCTTCAGTGCTAGATTTCAAAAGATGTATAGTAGGACCATGGAACCCTATAAGCCTAGTGATGTCCTAACCTTAGAGATCTACAAAGATGTAATAGATCTTATGACCTCTTTGTTCCTAAAAATGTCTATCCTAGTTATAGCTTCATTAGCCCAACCATATTATGAATTGGTAATCATCAATGATCAAATGCAATATTAGGGGAAAATAGATTATTCAATCCCAAATATGAACCCACACCTACCTATGATGAAATTTTTCCACAATAATAGCCAAAATCTCCTAGTTTTAATCTAGGTCCCAAATCTGACCTAGTTACCATTAAGTCATGCAATTCTAGATCAAAATCTAGGATTCTTGACTCATCATGATAATGGATTCAAACCAAGTAATTAAATGGATTTGGTTTCATGTGATAATAATAACCAGGTACATGATTTTAAAACTCCCAAAAATGAGAATGAATCCATCTTGAAAATGGTTTAAAATTAAGCACTGATGTCCTTTTGTTGCAAAAATAAGTGGGCAATACTAGAGAACACTCTTATAGGAATTTATCATTTCAAAGGTTTGATAGGCCAATTAAAAAATTTTAGAATGATATTTTTCACAATAATAAGGCTAATGAACCATATTCTAGTAGTAAGAATATGGACATTAATCTTACTGATATTGCATTACCTAGATATTATAGGGTACATTATACAACCAAACATGGGGAAATTGATTGTATAGAATTTTACAAAGCCTTTGAGGCATTCCAAGAAGATTTAGACACATTTTAAGTGGTACCTAACAAAGAAATTAGTGCAGGTTCCTTTGGACCTAAGTCATCTGAGCAGGCCTTCATGGTAGACACCTTTGATTTCCCATTTCAAGAGGAAAATAAACTTGATGAGGTACCTGAATAGGTCTAAACCTTTCAAAAACTATTAAATAAGACCTACCCCTTGAGAAAAAAAGAGAAGAGGAAGCCCTTGACACCCTAAATGCCTCCAAATGACTTTTAAGATCCTCCTGACACCTCTTCAAGCAATAATTCAGAGCCACCAAAAGGGAGTACTTCTAAACCTAATGTTGAGATTCCTTGTTTTTATTGTAAAAATGGTTACAACATAGTTGAAGACATGAAGAAAATAAAGGCTAATATAACATTTCATGAACTCATGTAGACTATAGAGCAAAGGGATCTCCTATTGGAATATTTATCATGAAAGCACATTTAAGATTGATCATGCCAATGCAATATTTTATAGAACCAAAGCTGAGTCTTCTCCTTTCTTTCTCACTATCAGGATGTTTGTTAAGAACTTGCATAATTTATTATTAGATTTAGGAGAATCTACTAATATCATGCTTATGGGTATATTCAATTAACTTGGTTTGACCCCTATAAAGTTTGATAGGGTTGTCACCCAATTAGACAAATCTAGGGTTAAAGTTGTAGGAGAATTGTTAAATGTTCATATGCAACTGGCTTCTAAGCCTAGGGTGAAACAATTCATTGATATTCAAGTGGTGGAAATACTTGATGTTTATGTAATATTATTGAGTAGAGAATGGAATAAGGCTTTGAATGGTTACATGTCCAAAGATTTCTCACATTTGTGGCTACCTTGGAAGGGTGTCCCTAATTAGATTAGAATTGAGAGAGAATAAAGAATGAAGCATATGATAATTGAATACAATGTTGTCATTTAGAGAGTCAATATAATAGACTTAGGGTTTTTCACCCTACAGGTTAATAAGGTATGTGATACCAATAATGCTCATGTTGTTCTTGGGTTATGGAAATTGCACTTTGATGGTGGTAGGTGTAATGCTAGATTAGGTGTTGGTATTGTTTTAATTGACCCCACTGACAAAAGGTGCCATGCTTCTTATATAATCTAATTCCATTGTACTAACAATCTCATTGAATATGAAGCCCTTATCTTTGGCTTATAATTTGATATAAAAAACAAGGTCAAAGAACTACTAGTTTATGGGGATTCAGAACTAGTGGTTAACCAGGTTAGAAGCAAGTACCAATGTAAGCTCTCATAACTTAAAAGGTATAAATTCAAAGTTTGGTATTTGATTGAATACTTTGATGAATTTGGCATCAATTCCATCTTAAGAGAAGAGAATAAAGTAGCTAATCAATTGACATCGACTGTAGCTAACCTCATGCCCAATCAAGATTCCCTTAATTTCAACATTAAACTAATCTCTTATCCCTTAGTGCTAGATAATATTAACCACTTCTAAGTCTTAAATGATGATCAATAGATATTATATTTCATGACAAATTCTAGAGCATTTGATGCTCATATCATTGATGAAGCTAATGACAATACATCTAGGGAAGATAAATTTAATGGTAAAGTCATTCAGCTGAATGACAACAAGATCCCAAAGGGAATGATTGATTTAGAGAGATTATTTGATTAGGACAAAATGGATGAGGTTTTTAAGGTTCCTAAGGTAAATGGGAAGGGATATGATGCTATTGATCTAGGCCTTTATGATCAACCCTAACTAGTAAATGTTGGGAAGGCCTACACAAATTTCAAAAATAAGAAAGCTAAGGAACTCCTAGCCCAATACAGATATGTCATAGCATGGTCCTATGATGACTTAAATATATTTGATTCAAGAGTCATCACACATACTATACCCCTTAAAGAGAGTTGTAAACCATTCAGGTAGAAATAAAGGCCTGTAAACCTAGTCCTAGAACTTATGATCTTCAAGGTGGTCAAACAATTACTAGAATCTAGGATAGTCTTCCCCATCAGGCACTCCACTTGGGTGGCTAATTTGGTGCCAGTCAGGAAGATGAATGGCAAGATTAGGCTTTGTATAGACTTAAAAATTTTGAACAAAGCATTAAAAAATGACAACTACCCACTTCCTTCCTTATACCAAGTAATTCAAGTTGTTTCAAGATAAACTATGATGTTTTTTATTGATGACTTTTTAGGTTACAACCAAGTATTGGTTGATAGAGAGAACAGGATGAAAACAACCTTCACAACAAAATGGGGAACCTTTGCTTACAAGAGAATGCCCTTTGTACTAACCAATATAGGAACCACCTTCCAAAGAGCTATGGACCATGATTTCCAAGGCTTGATTAGTAAGTGAATTATCATATATATGGATGATCTAATAGGTTTTTCTAAAAATAGGGAAGATCACTTCATGCATTTACAACAATTTTTTGAAAGATGTAAAAGGTATGGCATTGCCTTGAATCCTAAGAAGGGTATCTTGTATGTAACTAAAGGGAAATCATTAGGTCATGTTATAACTAAGGATGGGATCCCTATAGATCCTAAAAGAGTGGAGGCCATAACTATAATAAAGCCTCCAAATAGTAAAAAGGAGTTAAAGTCATTCTTTGGTAAAATTTATTTTGTAGGAAAGTTTATTTTTGGTTTTTTAGAAATAGTCAAACCACCAAATGACATGCGAAAGAAAGATGCCAAAGTCACATGGAATGAAGATTCTAGAAAGGAATTTAATGATATCAAGAAAGCCATTAGTTAGGCTCGAATCCTTATAAGTCCTAATTTTTTAAGGGACTTCTACCTCTATTTTTTTGCATCTGACCACACTATGGCTACAATGTTGACTCTAAAAATTGAAGGGTGTGACCACCCAGTTACTTTTATGAGTACCAATTTTAAGAATGCTGAGTTAAATTATTCATTGATTGATAAACATGTGTATGCATTAGTCAAGGTAGTTAAGAAATTTAGGCATTACATCCTTATAAATAAGGTGCATACCATCTTACCTGACCTTGCCACCAAACTTATGTTAAGTCAGAATGAATTGGGAGAGTGTAGAGGTAAATGGATGTCAATCTTGTAGGAATATGACCTAGATATGAAAACAAAAAAATTGGTAAGGTGCCAAGGTTTGATTTAGATGATTGTTAATACTAACCCTAGGCTAAGTATTATGTAGGTGGATCAACAAAACCTTCAAGATAGTGAATGGTATGACCCAATCATACATTTTATAATCAATGGTACTTGTCCATTAGGTCTATCTAGGGAGAAAAAGAGGGCCTTGAGGTTAAAGGTAGCCCACTACTTGATCAAGAATAGAATCTTGTACAAAAGGAACTTTGAAGGAATTTACTTGAGATGTGTTTCACAAGAAGAAGCCACCCAAATCATGAGCACCTTTCGTGAAATGCTAGGTAGTAGACATCCATTTGAGAAAACCACATCCCAAAAAATTCTTAGAGATAGCTATTAATGGCCAACTATTTTTAAAGATGCTCACAAACATTTGAGGGAATGCCATTCATGCCAAGTTTTTAACACCAAGGTGCCAAAGGTAGTAATGCCTCTACAACTAGTCATGATTGACAAACCCTTTGCTCAATGGGGGATAGAATTTATTGGTGTAATCAACCCTAACTCATCTAAAGGTCATAAATATGTCCTTACTACCATAGAATATAGTACAAGGTTTACTAAAGCTACAACCACCAAACAATGTAGGATTGAAGATGTGATCAACTTCTTGGAAGAAAACATTTATACCAGGTTTGGGACCCCAATATATCTAGTGTGTGATAATGGATCTGAATTTATATCCATAAAGATGATTGAATGGGCTTATGATAATGGGAAAATTCTCAAGTTTGCATACAACCATTATTCCTAAGGGAATGGTGTCTCTAAGTCCACAATTTAGAAACTAATAAAGGAAATCAAGAAGTCTATTTAAAACAAACCTAGGACTTGGCACAACCTCTTTAAATTTACACTTTGGGTTGATAGGATAAGGATCAAACAAGCCTTAAGAGTCTCACCATTTATATTGGTGTGTGGACATGAACCCATCTTTACTATCACTCTTAAGTTTCCCACATACAAGTTTATGCAAGATTACATGGAGGATAGAAAAGAGCTATCCAATTCTAGATTACTAGATATAGTTCAGATGGAAGATGCAAGGGAGAAATCCTTTGTTGAATTTAGTGGACATCAAACCATAGTCAAGATATGGTTTGATAAAAGGTCTAAAATCAAAGTTTTTAGGCAAGGAGACTTGGTTCTTCTTTGAGACAAGGAATCTGAGCCTAAAGGTAAGCATGGCAAATTCATACCCTTGTGGATTGGCCCATATCAGATTTTAGAAACATTGGGAAATAATACCTTGAATCTCAAATACTTATAAGGAGAAGAGTTTACATTACCCACCAATGGGAAATACCTCACCCACTATTTTTCTACTGCTCCTCCTGGGGTCTTCATGGAGTAAAGCTGTAAGATATTTATATTAGTGTAGATAGGCTAGTTGGTTTATTTTTATGTTCTTTCCTTCTTGTCCCTTGTTTGTACATAAGCATGTACATATTTTCTTGTTTTCCTTTGTTGTTGTCTTTTTGTGTGTGTTTCTTTCCTATTTTTTAGTTCCTTGATTCCAATAACTCCCTAGGGACAATCTTGAGCTCAAAAGTTATGAAGTTTGCATAAAATATGCCCCTAAATTCAAAAATGAAGGTATGAAACCCATGTATAAGGAAAACATGGTTCTAAAAATTAAATCATAATGTTGTATCATAGAGAAACTAAGAAAGACCAATGAAGAGACCAATCATTTCATGAGACCCAAATTATTTCCTTGACTTCAAACTAGTTTTAAGAAGATTTACACTTGGGGCATGGAGACTCAAATTATTAGGGTATACCACAAACTAACACTTATTTAATATCCTTGCTTGGGATAAGAGTTACAATAATATATGATTTTCTAAAGATCAAATACTTGAACAAATCTTAAAACCTGGCTATCTTGGTTCCCAACCTTGATGAAAGCATAAAGATCTAAGAAAGTACAAAAATAAGATACAATGCAAAATCTAAAGCTTTTAGATAAAGGTGATTCTGGAAATTTTCATCAGGGCTATGGATGCCTAGCTATAATTGGAGCAAGGCCATGAGTGGAGCCAAGGCATCTCTATCAGGGCTATGGATGCCTAGCTATTAGTAGAGCAATGCCCAATCCCTCCCTAAGTTAAAACATGGTTCATAATGAACATTTCAGTGTACTATAAGTCAATGTAAGTGATTGAGGACATGAAGCTAGAAGATGTTTCTTGAATCTCATGAAAAAAAAAAAGTGGAATCAAAGAAAACAAATAGTTTGGGTATGTATTAGTATTTGAACTTAAGTCTACAAGTTCATGGTTTGTTTCAACCATAACCTGATCTAGATGGTGGTTTTGGATTGAGTGAAGTGGATGACATAATCATTTGTCTAAACTCAGAGTCTAGAGGTTCTAACATATTTTTATTTTCCCCCATGAGTCACCATTTATTGGGACCAACATACCCCCATTATTTTAGGATTGGGACCTTTGAGAAACCCTTATTTTAAAACATTGAAATTTTAACATGTTAGGGTCTTTTATAGAATTTGAAGATTATACATTTTGTTAAGAGACAGGGTTATGTGGATTTAATCTACTTTAATCTGGACTAACATTGCTAATGACATTCATTTGACTATTATTTTTAGGTTCCATGCCATATATCCCCAAGAATTTTATATTCAAAAACCCTGTGAAACCCTCGATTCAAATTTGAATAAAGGCAAGAACCAAATTGGTGGGAACCATTTGAAAATTCATTTTGGGGGCTTAAGTATAAAATGCATAGCCAGGTTTAGTTGTGTTTTTTAACACAACTCGATTAAAAAACTTAAACCCCTTCATTATTTTCCCCTTTTTTAAGTTCCTCATGACCTAACTAAATGTCATTGTTTAGGGTTCCTTTATATTCTCCAACATAGCCTAAGATTTTAATACTAAGGCCCTGATGTATTCATTAATACCATTACGACCTTAGTTGTAACACCTTAAGCCTAAGTTTTTATTATTTGCATGGTCCTAACATTAACTTCCTCATGCTTTGTAAGATCCTATGATTGTCATTTTGTCATAGGATTTGATCCAATGATGTGAGGATAACCCAATTTTTGGCTTAAATAGCCCACATCTTGGATAATCTGATGATATGCACTTACTCATAAGGACCTGATTGGATAGAGTGAAGCATAATGGAAAGGTCAAAAGGATACAGGGAGCTCGAAAGATCAACATGTGGCACCATTACATTTGAAGACTAAAAGGAAAAGGGACCCACTTGACATGACAACCAATCAAAATAAAGTATCTGGATTAAGATCCCATGGCTGTCACTTTATCACAACATTTGATCCAATAGAGTGAATTAACATTGAGACCCTAGGAGGCCCTAAAAAATGCCAAGTGGCATCTTATATTTGACCCTAAAATTTTTAATGAACTTAAAATTGAAATTCGTATGACCATCATTTAAAGGTTTAAAAAGACTAACTTGATGCCTACGTAACCACCAACTTTAATTTCATTAAAATGAAATTTTCACTGGTTTAAACTTGACATCCATGCAACCATTAACTATCACCCACGAAGATGTACTTGATGTTTGTGAGACTGTCAATTTTAAACCAATGCAAACTTCTTAATCAGTGTTCAAATAACATCCCAAAACCCTTTTTTACTCTAAAAGTGGCTTACTAAGCTGATGAAAATGCTCAAAATATGCCCAAAATGGAAGGCCTTGATCTGTAGAACACAAATTTATGCAATAAATATACCTAGCCTAATTCTATGTTTTAAAGACCCATATTGCATTCTACATAATGGACCTTAAATCACAGATTTGCCCTATGTAAAATTCAGATTATCATTTCATGTTGAACCTACTTTGAGCATGGATTGTGACACATAACATAAATATTTTAGCCTAATATTTTTGTTATGTTTGCTAAACACAATGCATACATTAACCTAAAGTTATTATACCTTGACCCACCTTTTTAAACCATAACTTAGGTTTAAATTCCTTAGTTTAATGTTTGTCTTATGCTTAATAAACATGAAACAAACCTTAGCCTAAGGGATTTAAGCCTAAGTCATGAATTTTAAGAGTGTGTTAACTTAATGTTCAAGCATTTTTTATATCAATGGTCCACGTTTTGTCATTGGATTTGATCTAATAGCATGAAGGTCCCCAAAGACTTTTCAATAAAAAATTAAGAACCTATGGACCTGCTTTGTGGCCAATGATTATTTGAAAAAAGATGAAATAAGATTTGAAACATGGGGAAGACGTGTGAGTATGCCAAGTGTCACGACCACAAGGCTTAAGACCCTAGAACCAATTAAAAGATAAGGGCATAGATTATGATCAATGGTTTACACTTTATCACTAGATTTGATCCTACGACATGAAATAAAGAAAGTATTTTAAATACCAATGGCTAGTGTTCAAATGGCATTTATGAAAAAATTCTATGAAAGATCCAGATCAATGCCACATAAGCTCCATGCAAGCAGAAAAGGACCAAACTGAAGATCTTGTGGGCTAAAAAACACAAAGGTATAAAGGCAAAGGTCCAAATCAAATCTAGAACATGTATAAGTTGAAGCTTGGATATCTTCCACCAATAAATCTCCAAAACCCTAAACCTTACATAAAATTAGCCCAGACCAATTCAATTTTTTACAATTTGATCAAAAAATAACCTAATTATGTTTCTGAACATGAGAGAGCTTTCATGAAGATCATCTATAATTCGGTGTGAGCAATTATCAAGGACTAAGACATGGTGGCTAGCAGACAATAATTAAAGGAAGAAGCCAAGCTCTATTTGATGACAAATAATAAAGGTAAGGTATTTAAAGATACAAATTAGACTTCATCATATTAAACATCCACAACATTAGGAATTGGTCTAAGCTCTTCTTCTTGGTAGAAGAGTTACAACCCATCTCAAAAGAGGAGAAAAGGAATGCCACCACCAAATGATGACACTGTGACCTAGTTGCAATCCAGATGGATGGCCTCCATCATGCCACAAGAAAATCAAAGGTATTTCACTACATTGATGTCCTTTCTCCCATTTTTGTTGATTACATAATTGATGCTAAATGGATTATTAAGGAAGGTATTCCAAAAAGGGTGGCATACATTTCCCTTGTTACTTTCAAAAAATATTATAAGCTCCCCCTCCTCCATATGGACCTTCCCCCTATGAGGGAATGGGCTAATAACCATGACTTAGACTCTGGCCTCAGACTCAAGATAAATCAAGGACCTCACATATTTGGAACCCTTGATGGAAAAATACCCATCATCTAATTAAGAGAAGGTATTAGAGTGATAATGACCTTGTTGAATAGAGCTTTTGGTGCCCCTTTAACCACTTACGTGAATAAGGTTTGGGTCCCATATGTACAATTATTGGTAGAATAAAAACTTACCCCTCCAGTAGGAGATTTGATCAGCTTCTTCCTTGCCAAAAAATTCATTGCGATTAAGAGAAAGACCTCCAAACAATTGTACATGATGTCTTACCTACTTGATGCCCTTCTTGCTTTAGTCACCTTCCCTGGCATCAAGAATTGGTCCCTAGAGGGTAGGATAACCATCTCACACTACTATTCCAAAGTACACATCTTTAAATACAAGAATCACATGTAATTTATCTATGACTGCATTTTCCCCGTAATAGTCAAATCCATCACAAGTGTTCCCATGCCTAGGCTTCACCCCCTCATCAATAGGTACACTGAAATGACAGGGGACATGTGATATTATCCTGATTGCATAGTCATTAGGATAGAAAGAATCATGACTCAACCCTACAGACTACTAGTGCATGTCCTGAATAAACATGTTGAGCATGAGATTGCCTCCAGCTCATCCTTGACATTGACAAGGATTGAAAGGAAAAGAGGAAGGGTCTGCTTCACCCCTTCCCATTAAATATTGGGAGAATCATAATTAAATACTAGAAGTAGGTGGAAGTTATGGTCACACATAAGAATTCATTTGGATTTTAGCTAGATGAACTTAAATTGTGGGATTGAGGGAACAAAGTGGGAGACCATCTAAAAGATAAAAAGCTCAAGATTGAGTATGTATACCAACTGGGTGTCCATGACACCATATACATCAGAGCCAAGAATTATGAGGAAGTGTTGGCTAGGATTCAAGCCCACAACATCAAACTAGGGCACATATTGACCAAGGATGACAATCCATCTGGAAAAACATGGAAAATACACCCTTTGCAATACCATCTACTACCTAGGCCATCTAGGATAACTCATGATGAACCTCATGTATAACAATCATGATAGTCCCAAAAATAGGTTAAGCAAATTCAAGGTGATCAAGGCAAAGGTAAAGAGAAGGTTGGAGAGATAAGATTAGAAGAAATACCTGGAGAAGGGCCCTTACCTTCAACCATGCAACAAAGGCCACCTTCCCTAGTCTAGTACATTGACATGATAGCCTTGGATCCAAAAGAGACACTTGAGGGTGCCCTCAAGGAACTTGAAAATTTGTATGCTCAAGTGAAGAGGAGGACCCCTCCAAAGAAATAATGGGGAAAGAGATAATTCCTGTGGTACCTTAAGAAAAGAGGAAGGTAGAGTTGGCCTTGGTCCAAGTATCACCAAGGAAGAAACCTTGATTGAACTTAACTCATACCACTAGTGAAGTCAATATCTTTAGTGATGAATTTATAATCCATAGACTAATCATTCTTGATTGGTTCATCTATGGAAAATTAAAAAAGATCCCATATCTCTCTCAATCATGGGTCATTACAAGGGTGGGTGTGGATGAGCATGATTACATTAAGCCTTGGATAAAGGATATGATGAAGGAGTGGGAAGAGAGAAGGATTATGGTTTACCAAGGACCAGAAGGATGAAAAATGGATGCTCTAGGAGCCTCTAACAACTTAGGTGTGGAAGTGCCTGAGCCTCCAAAATTCAAGGAACCAATTATAAAATTTCACTTTAATCCTGAGACAGTGGGATTAGAGAGAGTTACAACCAGTACAACTGTGGTTGAGATAGAAGAGTTCACCTTTTAGAAGGTGGAGCCATTTACAGGATTAACTCCTATGGAGGATAATAACTTTGTGAATCTATAATCTATGTGGAAGATGTGGAAATCTTGATAGAAACATAGTCACAACAAGCCAAGGCTGGAGTCGAGGGTCTAAAACAAAGGATCCAAAACTTAGAAAGGGAAAAGTATAGCTTAAAAACTCAAGCAATCCTATCGATACTAGGTTTTATGATCAAGTTCTTGATGAGTCATTCTATGACATGTTTGAGGCATTAAAGTTAGTGAAGATGAGGTAGAGTGCATTAGAAGACCAAGATACATTGGCCAAGGACTTGGTCACCCAATGGTAGGCCTTATAAGACAAGATTGCTCAGCTCCTCAACATTCAAGCATAGGGCTAATTTGGTGACTCAAGAAATCCAAGGGAAAAGCAAGGGCTAGTCTGGATAAGATAACTTCAAGATCTTGGATATGATTTTCAATGCAGGTGAGAGGATCAACAAAGCTAGAAGCATCAAGGAGGCCTTGGCCAGAAATGACAAAGAATTTGATGAAATAGTAGACCAAGAGGAGTGTATCATGAAGCTTGTTATTGATCTTGAGTTGGTTGATGAAAAACATGAGAGGGCCATGAGCATTCTCTAATCATAAATAAGGGCCCCACCAACAAGTTAAATCAATATTATATTCTAATAAAAATTAGGTAACATTCTGTAATAGTATATTTCATTCTAAAGGCATATGCTAGTTTGTTAGCATATTTGCCTCTAGGTCAAAGTGATTTGGAAAAGCACGTGTATTATAGAGCTTGTAAGGATAGTTGTCTTTAACTTTGTACACCTATATTTTGTAACTGACTGGTATACTTCCTATTCTTCCTATAAAGTCATGTATGACCATTGTAAAAGGGGAGAGATTTTTGAACAACTTTGTATACTTGAAGCAATTAATAGAATCAAATAATTATGCAAGGATCATCCATTTTGATTTATCAATTTCTAATGTAA
The DNA here is from genome assembly GCA_037957365.1 of Torreya grandis. Taxonomy (NCBI): domain Eukaryota; kingdom Viridiplantae; phylum Streptophyta; class Pinopsida; order Cupressales; family Taxaceae; genus Torreya; species Torreya grandis. The sequence goes on from JARHVA010004419.1 coordinate 1,145,225, forward strand.
CTTTTCTCTCAATTATTATTAGAGGTCTTGAATTTAAATATTGTCTTTGAATTTTGAATAACATTCTTTAATCATTGGGTTTATGATTTGTGCCTATGCTAGATTAGTTGAAAGATCTTAGGTTTTGCATCATTTAAATTTGCTCTATATTCAGATGTGAAATGGCTATTTGATTATAGTGGTAAATCCCTAAAGTAGACATGTTTCTTACTTGTGATTATTAAACATTTTCCTCTAAAGTTTGCTAGATATATGGTGAAATTTGAGCTTAGGCTATGTTTCACTATATAATTGTTAAATGTGTATTCAGTTGCCATTGATATTTTGTCATAATGTTTAGGACTAAAATTAGCAATCACTTATTTCTTTTCTTTCCCACCCTTCTCTTTGCTCTTTTTTAACACCATGATCACTTTAGTTTTAGCCACATTGTAAATATCAATTTAGATTAAAGTAGGAGAATAATTCACTAAGTATCAATAATAAGTCACAAAGAATGGACCAAGGTGGCTCCCAACCACCAAATTATATAAATATTGTGGAACAATTATCTTACTTTGTTGCTATTCCACCATAGGAAACCAGATTGTCAAAACCTGCAACTCATGCTCTAAATTTTCTAAATTCTAACATGAAAAGTGTTCTCTAAACACTAAAGGAATTTGTGGTACATTTAGAAGAACCAACAACACTCAATATATTTTTCCTACAACTGAAGACCCATCTGTTATTGTAAAGGGTGGAAAATAAACTTCAACAAGATAAGAGAAAACAAATTCAATTGGTAAATCCCTACCATAATCATAAAAATCCCCAAGCTTCACAAAGAACTATGGAAATGAATAAATAATAAATTATAGTGAAAGGCCATGGAAAATATGATGATGAAGATGACGAGAATAAAAAAATTAAAAAATGGATTTCAGGATTCATCATGTGAGAAAATATGTTTTTTGACATTTTGAGTACCAAATGTGTACTCATCCTCAGGGAAAGAAAGAAAAGAAGAGAGTGTTATTCCATGGATCAAACATCCCCTTCCAACCCCAAATAAATAATGTTAAAAAATTAAAAACATGGAGAAGGTTAGCCACCCAAAAAAAAGATAATTGGACTAAAGATAAAATATCACCTTTCTTTAATATGATTTAAAATAGTTTTCCATGAGCTACCAATGCCAATTCCATTATCTCTATTGAGATTATCTGGCATTTTTTAAATTTTGATAGTTTCTCTAATTTTTTGTTTCCAATAATTATCTTCCTTTACAATCAATTTTGCGTCATTAATGTTGACTTGGTGTTTATTATTTAAGGAATGTTCAACCAAGGTGGAGGAATTATTACATGATCTATTAATGTCATTTTCATGTTATTTTAATCTCATTTTTAGGGATTGACCTTTTTCTCCAATATATGGCATACTAAAAGAACAAAGAACCACATAAACACCTTTTTTATATTTTTTGTTAATTGGATCTTTAACATGATCGAGGGATGTATGAAGAGTGATAAGTGGTTTGAATCCCAACTTTATTAACAATTCTATCAATTATTTCTAAAATCCCCTTAATAAAAGGAATGGTAATTCTCTAAACAATTTGATTATCATCCATGCCTTTTGGTCTTCTATTTTCAACCTTATAAAAATATTTCTCATGATCTTGGAGACCATTTTACATAAGTATAAAATAATCTCGAATAATAAGAACAAAATGAGGATGATGATAATAAATCTCCAATTTTAAAACCTCCAAAAACTACATCATTTGGTCCCATAATAGTTTCAACTAATACTACCATTGTATATAGTTCCACCATTCCTGCTTCCATCGTAATACATAATGTTGAACATAGTGACACTTCTATTTTTTCTAGTCATATGACACAATCACTCGTAAATCCCTCAGTGTTTTCCAACATTCACTTTTCACATAATTCATTTGCATAAAATATTTTATATTTTATTACCCTACCTAAAACTATATCCACCACATTCTATGTACATTATAGTATAATTTTCCCTCAATATGTAAATACTCTCTCTTTAGGGTTAATTAGTTTTAACTATTTTATTATTGATAAAGCCATCTATTCTCACATGACATTTCCTCCACCTACACCTCACCTCACTTTACCCTTGGGATCACTATAAATTTATCCATCCATTAAGGCCATGACTTATACCAAGTCACCCCCTACACTATCCCATATTAGTTTATACCCTCCAAACCCCATTTCCTCTTTCCCTTTTCAATTTTAATGTGACTTGAGACCCTTATCACTCTAATGGAATTATATTATGACTACATGTATATATTTTACATATATTTAAATTAAGAGTAATAATAGAGTTGGGAAAATTAGGATTGTACCACATAGAGTGTTGAGATTATTCGTGAAACTAAAGCCACATTTATATTAATCAAATTTGACATGTATTTTATTATTTGTATTAAGAGATAAATAAAATTTAATTAAAAATAAATTCTAACTCCCTTTAATACACATGGCTGCCTCCTATTTCCTCGCATCAACAAAATTTGTGGAGTCATTTTTGTCTTGAATTAATTTAAACATAACTATGCAAACACATCAAGGCTTAATATTATCTTTATAATGCCACTGGTCCACATTATATTTTCATGCACATAAAACAAGAAACAATATCACTTTGCACTTCAATAATGATGCAGTTTGTCACTAATACCACATCATGAACAAAGACCCCATGATTATGACAAGTTTAACTTATCCTGATGTCACCCCTTAATAGACTGTATCTATAAAGTAACTAAGATTGTCTCCATGAAGTGTACGGATATGTTGATAAGTAGATAATAGTTTGTTATGATTGGATTCTAGGAGAGATCATTGTTGTAGTAAATTAGGTGTGTGTTTATGTATGTGGTATGTGAAATAGTGTATGCATTGCTTTATGTTTTTTAATTAAATTTAGGATGGTGTCTTTGAGGTATTTACCTAGTAGTTATGTTGATACTTTATTATACAGAGGCCACATAGATACCAAGGGATTGCATCCACTTCATAGGGTATTTAAATGGTAATGTAACCTGAAACCCTTGTCATTGTGATGTAATTATATTGTAAGCATGAGAAAATATTTTACATATATTCAAATTAATAATAATAATAATAATAGATCGAAAAAAAAGGATTTCACCATGTGGAGTGTTAATATTATTCATGAAACTAAATCCATAGTTATAGCGATCAAATTTGTCACCTATAATTTATTCATTACATTAAGAGATATACATAGTTTAGTTCAAAATTATTATTATTATTATTAAAATAATATGTGGCTTGATTTTAGTTTTTTAGCTTTTGAATTGAGCTAAAGATTATCCATGATTGCGCTACTTGTTGATCATCCCTTGGCCATGATTAATAGACTTACCCCAAAGAGCCTAATGAGTTCTAAGTGTGCAAGTTCCACAAATTAATTGGATTTTAAAATCATTTTTATAGTAGTAAAGCATCATATGTCTAAGATCATTGTTTGCATCAAATTGTGTGTTTGGGAACCACATGTGCTACTAATCCTATTTTATATTGTAAAGTAATAATTTTTTTTATTAGTGGACCGTATGAACTCATGATGAGGACATGTTGTAACCATCTATAAGTCATAACCTATCTTTTTAAAATTGAAGTGAAATACAACTCCGTGATGGCAAAAAACTATTGTCGTATAGACCACAATTTAATTTATTTAAGATTAATAGAAGGTCATAGGTCTTAGTCACCATTTTCTATGATAATACTTAATATGAAAGGGTTAATTGGATATATGGAGGTCTTATTTAAAATAAATTAACTTGTGACAATGTTATACATATATAATTTGGAATCCATGTATATTATTTTGATCTCTTTTGAAAACTTGGTGGCCAAGTGGTTATGGTGGATTCACCATCCATTTTTTCTTAAGTAGACCTCATGACATTTATTAAATCCCATAGATGTGTTATAATATGGATCCAATTTAGTTAGGGATCACCTCTATAGGGAAAGTGGCAGAGATAGCCACTTAGTTGTATTGAGGCCATGTAGACACATTATTTTATAATATGGTTGCAATGACTTTGTTAATAAATAATGAATGGTATGATGCTTTATTTGCGTTTGGGTTGGGGACCCTTTATGTGGCATGGTGGCCATATTGATATTATGAAAACACTATAATAAGGTTAATTAATTAAACATTGTAAACGCATAATGAAAATAAAATTTAATTCACAATGGTAAAATATTTTGAAGTATGTAGTAGATGTGATGCATTAGAATTCACATATGGAAAATATTAAATCACTTGGGTACAGACAATTGAAAATTTATACAAAAAGCTACCTGTGCTACACATAATAAATACTTTTAATCAATTGATATTTAATTTTTACATTGTATCAAATCTATTTTTTATTTTTTTATTTTCAAGGTCAATTCTAATATTAAAAGTTGTACAATGTTTATTTTATAATTTAAAATACTAATTATTTTGTTGTGTTAAATTCATATTTAATTATCTGTTCCCAAGATTATTTCCAATATTAAAATCTACACACATATTATTTTCAAGATTTTTTAGAATTAAAAAAAGTGTGTTAAAATATCATCTACTTTCCAATCAATAAAATGGCAGATATTTTTAAAAACTTTTTCTATAATCCAAAAATGATCAAAATTAAATATAAACATAAAAAAAAATATTGAACAAAAATTATTTGAAAATAACAAGTTATAGCCTTTCCTTAGATTAAATATGAAATGCCCATTAACCTTCCAAGAATGCATTGAATAGACCATTGGATTTTGATGTCCGAGCATTATGATAATATTTTGCATACAAATATCAATCCCTTCAACTTGTATTTATTTAGGACTTTGATTTTAAAGGTTGAGGAGAACCCTAGTTCTTAAATGTTAGTCAATTTTCTTCAATAATTGTGTCATAATTTTGTTGGAAAACAATTTTCCAACTCAATTTATAGTTGGCTTATTTTAAAAGCTGGGGAGAACCTTAGTTCTTAAATGTTAGTCAAATTTATTCAATAAACGTGTCATAATTTTGTTGAAAAATAGTTTTCTAGCTAAATTTTTAGTTGGCTTATTTTAAGTAATAATTTTCCAAGGAAATTAAGATTACGACATGCAGAAACCCAAAATAAAATAAAAAATAAATATAAAAATTTAATATTATAATAATGATTAATGAAATAAATAAGGGTACTAAGTGCCAAGTCCCTCTGAGAGTTGTGAATAAGAATGATCGAGGAGTAATAATTAAGGGCTAGTATGGCTATTTTTGAGCGTGTAATGAATAATTATTATTGAATAGTTGAGCATTAACTCTTGGAATGTTCTCTGTAATGAAAATGTTTATCTATAAAATTACAATGACAAAACTTAAGGTTATGAACCATAGGCTTGTAGCAAAGACCACATTTTTGAATTTTTAAATATTGTTTATTGATATAGTGCCAATATTTATGATTTCTTTGGGAACTTAAAAAATCCACATCTACAAGATATTCAAATAACTTTTGTACTTTACTACATTTAAATATTAGTATTCGAGTAAAAGTTTTTTATTACATTCAAATAAAGAAAAACATGTGGAATAATTGAGACAAAGCCAAAATTATTCTTGTTGCTTGTATACTTAGTACTAGGTTCATGATTGAAAGAGAACCGAATAGTTATTCCTCATTGGCACAAAAAATTAGAGTTGGATTCTTGCCTAACTTGTAAAGCCTCCAAACTGAATTAAAATATATTTTTTAGTTCAAACCTGTCAAAATTTATTTACAGGTATGTAAATCTTGGAAGTTAAGTCAAGGACTTGTAACATGGTTCAAGGCCTTTTTTAGCCCAACTCACTAAATATGAAATTAAATAGGGAACAAATTCTAAGATATCAAATGCCTTTTATCTATAATTAAGGCTGAGATTATAAATACAAAAATAGACAATTGTAGAAGCCTTTAAAAATTACGTAAAAAAACCTGTAAAATCATATTAGATGGATAGTGATGGAAAAATACAATTGCACAGGGAAAATATTATGACAAATATATTGAATTATGAATAAAATAACTCATTCAACCACATTAAGATTTAGGAGGGAAGTTTAGCCTACATTGAGACAAGTTTTGGCTATTTGCCTCAAAGCTAAGTTAATCAATTCATCTATAGTATTTTAATGTCTATTGCTAAATATTTAAAGGAATACATTTTTTTTACTAAGTGTTTTGATTATAAAATCATCTTAAGATAGAGTTTTCTTGTTTGGAAAAGTGATAGAAATGATTAAAATCATTTTAAGACAAAGTTGTCTTGTTTGCCAAAGTGCTGAGGTTGTCTTATAATGACCTCAATTTCTTTCTTTGAAAATTCAAACTAATAAGATCGATAATTCAAAAATCTGAAAAATTGGCATTTGACATTTGATCTAGTTGGTTTACATCATCTTCTATAGTATTTGATGAGTTATACTTGTGTAGAAAATTTTGATGAATTCAAGAGGTGCTGAACCAATAACCTTGTAACCTCCTTGTAACCTAATCTATGTACAACAAGGAATAAATTCAAAAACCTTAGGATTTGATGAACCCTAGTTTTAAAACATCTAAAACATATTTTATGGTGCCCTAACAAACCAAAACATTTTTTCATAGCTTGGCTAAGAGAACATGAATTTTCTGAAGATTTTTAGAATTTTAAATTTTTGTGAAAGTTAAAGATAAATCTAGAAAACATAGATGCTAATAAAAGCAGGACAACTTTATAGTGACAGGGCTCAAAATCATGGCCTTCTATTTTCTTCCCAAATAGTTTATCTGCTTATTTTTTCTGAACACAATATGCTCTCAAAATTATGAATGATGTAAAAACATGCATTGACAAAAAAATTTTAATTTTTTTTTGTAGTTAGTAACACAACTGCTAGTTTTAATGTGCATTAAAATCAAAATTTATTGCAGCTTGACTGCGATGACAACATTAAAATTAAGTGACCTAGTTAGAATTCAAAGGGATAAGAAATTAATATATGCATGATTTTTCATGACACTATGCTTACACATGTAATTTTTTTTAGTTTTATTTGGTTTTGATTGCTTTGATTCAGGTGAAGGAGGTAATAACATAAAAAAATTTAAACCAATCAATGTAACTTATCTATGAAAATACTCACAAATTTCAAAGCATGCAAACAATGGCATTTGATTTTTTGAGAGGTCATTGTTTAATAA
>JARHVA010004419.1:1157500-1325000 GCA_037957365.1 Torreya grandis
ACCCATATCTAATGATTTAAAAAAAAAACTACATATACATAGTTTTATAAAACTAACATAAATCAAAATAAAAGCAAGACTCAATGACTTTTTTGGAACTATATTTTCATGCCATTATTAACATAAAAATATGAAAAAATGCCGCATTTTAACAATCATAACACATTTATCACAAGTTTTGATAAAAGTGTTAAATAACATTTTTTGACTCATCTTTGATGGGCCACCTTCCTTCAAGTTATTGATATCTCAATCTCTTAAAAATGGATACATGTTGGCCAATGTAACAAGTATCATGATGTAGCTTTAGTACCTACTAAATTAAGAAGAATATTTAGTGTTAATTAGTGTTAAAACTTTGATTATAGTCACATATATTAATAGAACCCATGATCCCACAAGGACATTAAAAGTGATTATGTCAAGTTTCATCATTTTATGTAAAAGTGACTAAATGTGGAAATCATTTTTAAGGCATAAGTCATGGAGAAATATGACAAGGGTGATAATAATAATGAAAAAGATATGGAGTCTTTTGATTTAGATATGTATAGGGAGAGCAGAAAAAAAGAAGCTGAAGTCTCCTACAATGAGGGAATTGAAATCACTAACAATAAAGAAGAAATATGCTTCAATGACTAATATTATCAAAGCACAATAATATGTCCATCAAATTTACCATTCATTTCAACAATATAACATAGAAAAATAATTTAAGGATGATATATATATTGCTTCCATAGATATTGAATTTAGCTATAATGTTTTTTTGATATATTTTTTACTATATAAAGCATGCATAACAAAAATTTACGTAAATATAATATGAATTATTCATGCTACCTAATTAAATAAAAAATAACTCAATGGGTGTATGCATAAACTTGGGGGATAAACAATGGACATAATTCTACTTTTTTCCCCCAACAACCATTCTATGTTCATGATTATTAGAATCACATGTGTGGTTATTAAATTTAGCCTCAATCATTACTGAGGCTAAACCATGTACATAGAATAACCACATATGTGGTTTTTACCCAATATAACAAAAAAAATGTGAAATCCAAATCATTGGTATTTCACATAACAAAAATCATGAGAAAGAGAAATAATGACAAACCTATGTTTTGAAGCAACAAGTTTGAGTAAAAAATAATCTAAATTTTGGATCCACCTAACCTTCAATTCGATAATGCCATGCCAAAGGAGAGGTAAGACACCATGTTTTAGTGCATTTAGACCCTAGTTTTTTCACTTTTGTTGTATTTTTATTGACATTATTTGTATTTTTATGTTTTTAAATTCATACATCTTCATGTGTAGTGGCTAATGTGCCAAAACCTAACCCCCAAAACCCTCCTATCCATCTTAAGTATCTAATCCATACTTACTCGTAATACCCTCCAATCCATCCTCACCTATAAAACCCTCCTAGCCTTCCTATAGTTTATCTATCCCCCCAAGGTAATCAAGAGAATTTATCAAGCCACATAGTAGAAAATAAGCTCAAAATTGAGAATATGATTAGGTCATTAAGGGATCCACATATAGAAAACCCCCACCAAATTTCATTTGCAGACACACTACATATATTAGTAGATCAAGTTGAGTAGTTAATGGGTGAAATTGATAGGTAGGTTGACTATAAAAATAGATGTAGGAAATAATATTATAACAAACTATTGATAACCACTATGAAAGATAAACACATAAACAAAGCCCAAAATTGTGCCCTATTCATTGGTGGGAAGATTGGCGCGCTACTTGATGTGATGACCAAACAGATTCCAATCCATTGGTGTACTCATGATTTGATCAAACAAATTTTGGGGACCAATGGTGGATGGTGTTTGATCACCCACTTTAAATCAATGATGAGGTTTCATTATATTTTTTAAGAAAATTGTATTGTGATTTTATGTTGAATGAAAGCCCAAATTATATTGATTTCTTGAAGTTCCAAGGTAGGGGAAAGGGATATACATAGGGTAAGATAGGTACACACCATGCACTTAATCAACCAATGAGAGCATGTGTTAACAAACCCATCCTTCTAAAACACTACCCTCTAAAGTTAAAGATACTATAGAGATTGATATCTTGCATACACTTAAGGTGCTTACTGACACCCTCATCTAGTATACAAGCCATGTTTCTCATACTCTTCTTAGGGAGGGTGGATGTGGTGAGGCTTCATCTACTGCTTCTACTTGATGAGCTCACTTATACAATTCATGTGGTGCTACATGAAATGGACATGATGAGGATGAGGAGGATTTCATGAAGTTTACTCATAGTGTTTTTTCCATGGGCATAGATGATATCAATATTTATATGTTTTAGCCACCTACATTTCATCTGGTCACCTTTCCTACCACTTCCTACGTATGTTTAATATTTTAATTATTATAGAAACAATATCATAATTGTTAAATTTAAAATATTTTTACAATTTAAAAATAATTTGATGCATATGAATAGTTTTTATGTTGCATTAGGTTTGTGGATTCCAAACGAGCATGTGTGTTGATCATAGTGTGCTTGTGGTTTATACTTATACAAAGGCAATTTATAATGATTAATTAATATTATTGTTCAGTGTACATATATGTGTATGTGTTGAAGTGAATGATAATGATATTTTGTATGTTCAGTTGGTGAGTATACAAGATACTTTTCCATCTATTAGGGAGGGAACAAAAGTAGGTGTTGTTGTTTTGATTTCATCTACACATCAACTCTTTGAGGTACATGGTCAAGTTATTTATTACATAATGTTTAATTGTAAATATGTATGTGTGTTTTGTAATTGTCCTATGTACTTTTACAAATATCTAATGCATGAAACAATTATCTATGTAGACTCCTCTTCTGATGTATTCTAGTCCTATCTAAATGATCAACAAGGGTGGCATCGTACAGTTAGAGAACTTAATTTGTAATTTTTCATATTACATTTCAATGATTTAGTTTATAATCTAATTTTGAATTTTCATTTTGTATTTATATATACATTTTCAAGGACATATGCCTTCTATCATTAGGATTAGGTCATCAACTCATAGTACTGACCTGTTTCACAATCATGTTTGCCAATGTCAACCTATCATTGACCTTATTGAGCACTAGTCTCAAATTAACCATGATTACTAGCTTGCAATAATTTCACCTATGAATAATTATTGCATGATTTAAAATTTAACTTGTTAATTTTGTAAGTATCTTGTTGCAACATGTACAATTTATAACAATATTTGCATATGAATAGTTGGAGCTACAAGTGAGTTTGGAGCTGAAAAGGATTCATAATCAATCCACTTAGAGACCTTTAGTTGTAACAAAGGTATCCAGGGGAGAGGATTTTAAAATCAAGGTAAAGAGAGTGGTGCATTTTGATGATTAGGAGATCATGTCTTATGACATTTTGTTGTATTCTTATATGGCTTGATGTATAATTGTTTGGGATATTATATATACCTATATGGCATTGAACTCATATATTGTATTGTGTTCACATTTTGTATGCCTTTATAGATTTTATGGACATTATATATATATATATATGTATATATATATGTATATATATATATATATATATGTATATATATATATATATATATATATATATATATATATATGTATATGTATATATATATATATATATTATTCAACTTTTCACTTTTTAAACATTATAGTCTTTTGAATGTTATTTAAATGCATGGAAAATTTATGTATAATTTTGTTAATATATTATTCAATAATTTGTTCTGATTTTGAATATATTTCATACTCTTTTACAAACCTTTGTTTACAATATTTCATACTCTATTCTCTTGGATTGGTCTTACAAGACTAATAGGTTCTGATATAAGTGAAATCTGATCATCTATAAACCTTTGCAAAACAATGCTTCTAATACATATGATTTCAATGATGATACCAACCTCACCTAACTCAATGTTTTGTCCTTGATTTTTAACACTAGGTTCATGGAATTCATCGTTAGACTTTCTTATTATCAACATCAACACTCTATTATGATTCCCTAGGATTCTGATATTCACCTTAGTCACCTCTCAAGGTTCAAATCACTCTATAATCTCCACTCTCCTCTCACAATCAATCTTGTCTCACTCTCTCAATGCACCTTTTAGGCTTGTCTAGGCATATTGTCATATACCTTATATATGCACTTGGAGTCACATAAAATAAATTAAAACCTCCTAACCTATCCTCAAACATGCCAAAAAACCTTCCTTGAAGGCCCCAAATCTTCCTTGTACCTATCTTCCACTTTTTTACAAGTAGGGATTCAAGGCCTAGTAGGCATAATTCACATTCTCAAAGATTATTATTTCCCCTGAGGCATTAATTATCACTCAGAACCACACCCTCATTATTATCATACTAATTTTAATCTCAAACAACTATTCTCATAAGCTTAAACCTGCACTCTTTCACCTTATCCACTTACTACCCCTTGTTGGTTTCAAGGACTAGACCTAACTAGGCCTATAATCTATTGCTAGATATTATATCTCCTTGTATATTCCTATAATGGAAATTTTAAACACTTCAAATATTTCATTAAAAAATTATCTCAAGTTATCCTAAGGGCTCATGGCCCTCTCAAACTCATTTGGCACCACTGTCCCTTTTTAGGAATATACCTTAGGTGTTTTAGGCCTCTATCTAATCGAGTTTTGGTAATAATTAAACTCATAAGAATTATATAACCTATAATTAAACTTAGATACTTGAAATGAATCTATCCATATCCTATATACATAATTTCATACTCTTTCCATGGTTCAAATAGAAGAACATATCTTTTTTGTGGCTTCAACCCCTCAACTAGGGTTTTAGCAGTCTACCCTAGTTGAGAGCCTTCTAAATTTATTATATCCACTTAGACACACTGTTCATACATCCTTCCACTTTCAACATACTCTGAAACTCTTCTTACCACTTTGTTCACATAATTATCCACCTGATAGGACTCAAAATATGTAAAACTCTCCACTTTTTGATGATTATCCCATATAATATTAGATCATAGACCTAAAAACCTGCAAGTCACTCACCTTATCACCTCCTATCCACCTTAAAACTACTCACACACCTTGATACATATAATTACAATTTTATCTTAAGAAATCCCTTTACTAAATACCTTATTCTTACTCCTTTTCACTAGGTTTGAAAATAGACTTTCTCTCTAGACCCTATTCTTGTCAACACCCATACTACCTTATGTTTCCTCAGACTTATGATTTTCACCTCAGTCACCTATAAATATCCAACTCACTCTAAAATCTCCACTCTCCTCTTTGCATTAAATCTTCTTCACAATCTCCACTTATCTTCTAGACTAGGTCTTTGCTTAGTTTCCTTCCACATGCTCTTAACACTTAAAACCACCTCCAGTAACTACAAACCTCCTATAATGACTTCAAATATTCCCAAAAAATTACCTTAATTTCCTCATATTTTCCCTTCTCTTTTTTCAAACTTTTGCCCAACTTGGGCTACAAGGCCTAATAGGCCTATTCCACTCTCTCCCTTCTCATTTTCCACTATTCATTCTTGACTCTAAGGCATTCTTTATCACTTACAACCTTCTTTACATGATCCTCATAATCATTCTAATATAAATCAACTATGTTCACAACCTTACACCTCTTTCCCTTCAAGTTTCTCACCTTTCTTCTTCCTAAGCTCTTATCTCTACAAGGCCTAATTATACTTCTTGTTGTCTATGACTGATATATCTTATCTTATTGGTCTAATAACCCTTTCAACACCTCACTCACAAACTCTTACAACTCTTCTCAAGATCCTTATTAATCTCACCTAATAGATACACTCTCTTATATACGTATCCCACTAGGGTTTTAGGCTTCTTTGGGACTAAGTTTTGGCCTTATATCCTCTCATAGACCTTCCAAAAACTCCAAACCACCTTCTACACTTTAAAATAACCTTTTCCCACTATTATACATAATTTCATGTTTGTTATATGGACTAAACACAAGCTATGGGAATTTTGGTGCACCTAAACCCTCAACTAGGGGTTAAGTAGAATTATAGGTTGAGAGCATAGTAAATTAAATAAATCAATTGCTAAACACTTTCCTAACTTCCTATTACTTTATAAGGTTTATACAAACCTATCATCAACTCTTTCAATGCTCAAAATTCTTTACACTATCCTAAAAGCTCAAGAAGACTATTTTTGGTGACCTATAAATTTGAAATCCTTCACTTTCACACCTCCTTAACACTTCAAACTCACATACACACCTTAATATACTCTCTTTGATTCCTCTCCCCACTATCATTCCCTAGGAATAGTTAATAAACAATATAATACCACATATTCTCAATCACATATTAGTTGTTTACTAGCCTGTAATCTTATATATGATATATTGTTACAAAATTAATTTTTTAATGTAATAATATACCCTTCTTATAATATAAGGTAATTATTGGCCTCTGAACATGCCCGATTAGGAGAAAAAGCACCAATCTAGCCTCAAGCAACATTAACAATAAATGTTTTTAGCATGCAAGCCAAGTTGGAGATCTCTACCTTTAGGGCCTCATGGCTAAACTAGAATTTCAAACATATTAGGGGTGGTGATTCATGTTTAGGACCACATTATTGGCCTTTAAGCACTCCTAGTTAGGAGATAAATCACCCATTATGCCCTCAATATTACATTCACCTATGAGACAAAATTATTGTTTTTAGGCAAATTTTGGATATGCATAAAATAGAAATTATAAGTTGTATCCATGAACCAAAAGAACTATCCTGTGCATGTCTAAATCCTCTACATGCACCCTAAATCCCATGAATAAAAAATAATCGATAAATTCATGGTAGAAGTTTTTTTGATCAGTCATATAATGTAAGTTTTATGTAGTTAAGAGATAGATTATTGTGAATGCATCCTTAAATTAACTTGAATTATTCTTCTAGCCATTTCTTAGATGTGTGTGTGTGTGTGTGTGTGTGTGTGTGTGTGTGTGTGTGTGTGTGTGTGTGTGTGTGTGTGTGTGTGTGATTAACATACTCATATAATTTCATCCTTGAATTTGTCCATAAATTTGGAAACATGTATTTGTTATGTAACAAGTTCACACCTTTTAGATTCCTTTCCATCTTTCATTTGATATACCACAAATTTATATGTATTAAAACCAACCAATTCTTGTCCAATTACATGTGTAATATCCTCATGGGTACAATCTCTAAATTTTGGCAATCCACCACAAATGTTATAACTTCCATCTAGACATGCAGTGTTATAAAATAATTGACCATCTAGTCTTTCACAAAAAAACTATTGAAATGAATTCTCTTACTGATTTTAGTGGGGATTACACTCCACACTCATGTAAATTTTTTTTAGTATATAAAATATAAGGAACGTGACAAAATATATCATAATTCATAAAAAATTCAAAAATTTGCCTACAACAAGTAGTGCGTGTGTGATTGATTTTCACATAGAAGGGTTTGACCATTTTAAAATACCTTTGACTAATAGAAATATGTGGATATTTTCAAACAAAATTAGAGTATAATTGTGTTTTATTCATATCTAAATTTTTTTTAGGATGTGGTTCAGGTTATGAGAACCAACTCTTATTTTCACTACATCTCTAGTATTAGGTGATGCCCTTGTGTTGTCTTTTCAAAATTATACAATTAAATCTTTTAGGGAATTGGATATAGCCTTGTATTTCCATGAGAGTCTACCAAATAATTCCCACAAGTCATTGTTACCATCAAAATCAATTATTTTTTGTCTCCTAATTACTTTAATAAGTGTTTTTATATTTATGTGCAAACCTCAACTTGTTTTTATAATCAATCATTTATTATTTATTTTACCATTGACCAAAGAATTTGTAATAACATGTAGATCATTATTACCATCTTTGGTGCATTTATTCACACCTAATTGATGGTATGTATTATGAAAATTTTGAAAAATTACCTTGTTTACACCATCAATATTACATGTTCTTAGTCTGTTCATTGTAGGTCTCATCTTAAGTACTTTCACCATTGTAACAAAAAATTAGAATATTCAAGTTTCATTTAAATCTTGAAAGTGCTAGTCTTAAATTCTTTCATCTTTTCTTCTCACATGGTGTTTAAACATTTTTTTAGGCATTGGTTTCAAAATGGATTCATCAATTTCAATTAAATACATTAGTTTTAATCTATAAATCCTAGGAGGTGTTCTTAATGGTATATTTGATTGATTTGGTGTTTCTATATTATTTTTTTCATTAGTAGGTTCTTCATTCAATGGTGTTCCCATATTGTTTTCTTTATTGTAACTCTATCTAATAGGTGTTTCCGTATTAGTTTCATCATTATCAATTTTTTTAATGCATGTTTCCATGTAATTCACATCATCATGCATACAATAATCATCACTAAAATTACAAACTATAAAATTTGATTATGGACTTGCATTATAATTAGGTATACTATCACAATTGACAATTGGAATTTCATAATTTGGTATAATATCATTGTTTGTTTCATCATTATTTGGGATAATCAATTCATTAGGGATAGTAAACTTACCCACATGAAGTTTTTTCATTCACTTATTTTCTTTTTCTCTCATCACTTCTAATTAGTTTGGCATTTTACACTTTGATTTCTTATTCATACTACTATAAAATTTTCCACCCATGATTGCATAAAGTTTTCAACTTTTGAGGGTGGGGACAATAATCTAACTATTCCAAAATAGACCTGCTTGATGTGAAGTACCAAGTGGGGAGAATAATCAAATTATTCAAAAAAATTAAGAATAGTCCTATGTAATATTTAATCAACCATGTACGTAGATAATTATTTATGATTTTGAGGTTGTAGACAACATTCTAATCATTTACAACCAGACCTACAACATGTAGAACATAATAAAACAACAAATAATACTCTTGAAGTAAAACACATGATTGTTGGTGTTTTTTATTACTAATGAAATAACCACATATGTGCTAATAATGTGTACATGGTATTTATTATATGACCTAGAAAACCTACGCCCTATACACTATACCCTAAACCTTAAACACTAATCCCTAAATCATAAGACCTAGAAAACCTAAGTTTCATTAATCATAATCTCTTAAAAACCTAAACAAATCATTTGATTGGTCCAATTAAAATCATTTAGACTTGTAATTATAAAAAATAAAAAATAAACCTCAAACCCTAAGATATAAACTATAAACTCTAAACATTATACCCTAAATTATAGACCTTAATCCATAAACGCCATAAACCCTAAACCCTATGTACATTATATCATAAACCATATAACTTAAACTCTAACCTTAAATCCTAAGCTACAAAGACCCTAAATTGTAAATGATAAACTCTTTAAGCACTAAACTCATCATTTGAGCCCTAATTAGCATCATTTATACTAAGCATTTGGTTCAAAGGGCTCAATTTAGACTAAATCACACCAATAATTATCCCAATTGAATAATTCTCTCAATATGTGATGACATGAGGGATAATCAAACCCAAAAACATATTACATGATTATTAATTGCTCAAGCCACTCAAATTATCCTTAATTACCTTCATGATTAGACCATATACCCTAAATTATAATTTTTAAGCCCTAAACTCTAAGCACTTTAAACTTAATACCTAAACCAATATGTACACCTTAAACCCTAATCCATAAACCCTAAGCCCTAAAAACCCTAAACCATAAATAGTAAACTCTTAAAACCCTAAATGAAATTATTTAACCCTAATTAACATCCTTTATAATAATAATTAGGTTCAAAAGGTTTAATTTGGCCCAAACCACATCACTCATCACCCTAATTGACTAATTAACTCAATTTGTGGTGACCTAGGGGCCAATTGAGCCAAAAATCACATTTTGTAGTCACAAATAGGTTAAATAGGTCAAATTGGCCCTAATTACCTTTATGACTAGAATTTATGCATCCTAAAACATAAAACCTATGCCCACAAACATATTGTGATCATAAATAGGTTTAATCATCTCAAATTATCCTTAATTACCTTTGTGATCAGACTCTGAATCCTAAACCCTATCTCATAAATACCTTAAACTCTAATCCTTAAACCCTAAACCCTATATTATAAACCCTAAACCAAACTATTTAGAGTGCAATTAACATCTTTTAAAATAATAATTAGGTTCATAGGGCTCAATTTTGCCCAAATCGTATCATTCATTTCCCTAATTGACCAATTTACTCAATTTGTGGTGACCTGGGGGCCAATTGAGCCTAAAATCACATTCTATATTCATAAACAAGTTCAAGGAGATTATATTGGCCCCAATTTCCTTCATGATTATAATTTATTCACATTAAAACATAAAATCTATGCCCAAAAACACATTATGGTCACAAATAAGTTTAATTAGTTCAAATTATGCCTTCGTTATTGGACCCTAAACCCTATGTCATGTATAACTTAAATAATAAGCCCTAAACCCTAAAAACTAAATGATTCTTCCCCAATTAACATCCTTTATGATAAAAAATAGGTTCATAAAGCTCAATTTTACCCAAATCACATCACTCATTACTCCAATTGACTAATTTACTCAATATATGATGACATGAGGTCAAATTGAGCCCAAAATCATATTATATAGTCACAAATAGGTTCAATAAGCTCAAATTGGCCCCAATTTCCTTTATGATTAAACCTAATGCATCCTAAAACATAAACCTTGTTCCCAAAAACACATTGTGGTGACAAATATAGGTTCAATTAGCTTAAATTATCCTTAATTGCCTTCACAATTAGACTCTAAACCCTAAACCCTATCTCATATATACCTAAAACTCTAATCCTTAAACCCTAAATCCTAAATCATAAACCTTAAACCAAATGATTTATCCATAATTAACATCCTTTCTATTAATGTTCAATTAGGTTCACATGGCTCAATTTGGCCCAAATTACATCACTCATTGTCCCAATTGACTAATTTGCTCAAGCTATGGTGATGTAGGGGCCAATTGATCCCAAAATCACATTATGTAGTCACAAATAGGTTCACAAAGTTTAATTTGGCCTCAACTAACTTTGTGATTAGAACTTATGTACCCTAAATCATAAACCCTATACCTTAATCCTTAAAATCTAAGCCCAAAACCCTAAACCATAAATTGTAAACTCTTAAAACTCTAAACCAATCATTTTATCCCCAATAAAAACATTTATTTTATGCCCTATTTCATTCATGATTAGACTTTATACCCTAAAAACTAATCCCTATATACACTAATCCCTAAGCTGTAAGCCATAAACCCTAAATTATAAGTTCCCTAAACCTTAAACCAATCAATTTAACCCCTTAACATTCTTTACAGTAATAATTATGTTCATAGGGCTCAATTCAGTGAAAATTACATTACTTATTAGCCTAATTAACTAATTTGATCAATACATGATGACATTATGGTGAATTGTGTCCAAAGACACATTTTTTAGTCATAAATATATTTAGTTGAGCCAATGACATCAAGATTACATTCTCAATTACCTATTTAGATTTTTTTGATGTACAAAACTTTAATGTTAATAACTATTTAATCTTATAAGGCCATGCCATAAGATAGTGAAATACATACATGAAATGTATGTATAATATTTTTCATATGTGGTAGTTTCACACACGTGGTAATTATACATACACAATATTTCCATGTACATAGTAGTTACACGTACACGATAATTCTATGTACGTGATTCTTTAGCTTGACATTTCAAACACATGCCTTAATGATTGAGAATGGGTTGGATTCTTGAGCCTCAAGTATGGACTTGAAACACACATGGCCAAATGTATGTTCTCTACCAATGGTAAAAAATGCAACCTCACCCATGCTAGACAATATCCATTTTATCAAAATTTTCCTTGAAAATAGTACTGCAACATCGACTATGTCTCCTCTTTTTATATATATGCTTTTTATATATTTTTATTGCTTTAAGTTTATTATTTATATTTATTGAGTATGTATTTTGTATTACTATAAACCATTATTATTCATGTTCATATTTATTTATGTATCTTTTGATTCATTGATTCAAACCATAAAAAAATCACATGGTTGAAAACTATACCTAATTCTATACACATTAAAAAAAGAAAAATCCATTTTTTTGATATTTTTTGAGGTAGTTATGGGGGAGCATGGTTGGATATCCATTTTTTTAAATCATATTTTAAGGTATAATGACTTGTTAAATTAGTAAAAAAATATATTAATTAATTTTAAAAAATATAGGCTGAAAACTAGATGATCTTACTTAGATTTCTACCAAGGTGTTTAAATAAAAAACAAACAATACTAAAAAAATGGTGGGGCACACACACAACTATCTAGTATGATTTTTATAAAAAGTAGTATCACCTCTTCAAATTTATGATGTTTGACCTACTTATATTTAACAATTTCAATTTTACTGGGTAGTTTAGAAACTAGACTCAAAATGCTACAATTTATCTTCCTATGACATCTTCAAATTGTGAGTGTAGATATCTAAAATAATCATACAAGTTGAGGTTTCATGTTTTCAAAGAAATACATGTCCACTTAAGACCCCCTTTTATCCCCCCAATTCCTTGCACTTACCCTAATATATAATATTTCAAGTGCACATAGTGTAATTCTTAGAACATAGAGTTTTTTTAAACAAAAACCAATCTAAAAAATGAATGGAAGAACTTCAAAAAATTAAACTTATGCTATAAAACAAACAAACATAAATCTTGTGAAAAATTAACTAATGACATATAACACAAAGATGATGTGATCTAAATAATATTAAAAAAGACAATTATATTTAATTAACTCACTTATTCATGTATAAGTGGACATTATGGGAAAATATAGCATAAATAATTAAATCATGAGAATAAAATCATAACCGTTAATCCAATATTATAATCTTATATTATAGATAATATTATAATATATGTAATTTTAATATATTATATATTATTATTTTTTGGTAATATATATAATATAATATTTATTATACTATAAATGAGTTGCTTTTAGCAGCCTTTCGGTCTATTTCAAATTTTTTTGAAGCTCTCCTAGAAAAAAATTATTTAAGATCTTTTTTCTGAGCTCAAAACATCACTCTATGGTGATATTTAGTGGTGCTCAGGGTTCCTTTCTGTTCAAGGTTGTCAAAATTTATGTACATGCTGAGTTAATTATTTGATTTCATCACCAAAATTGGGCATAATATGAATAAAATCTATTTACAAATATTTAATAAGAAAAAATAATGTATTTCTTTGTATAACTAGGTAAATTTTGATTATTTTCATTGATTATTCATAAATAGAGGCAATATAAGTATTAAATATGCAAATCTTTCAATATAAATGTGTATTTAGGAATTTCAGGTGGGTGGAGTCTTCAAAATAAATTAATGTTTTGATTTCATCACAATAATCAGGTTTAATAAGAGAAGAAATCATAAATTTATTTGTATGTAACTGATAAAAACTTTGACATTTTAAAGAGATTATTCATGAATAGAAGATGTTTAAGTCTTAAATTTGATTATTTTTTTCTATAAATGTGTGTGTAGGAATTTCAGCATTAATTACTTTGTTCAAATGCTTCAGACATAACTAGAGTATTTACATCTTAAATATGTAAATCTTTTACTATAAATTTGCCTCAAGGTAGTTTATCTTTAATTTCATAGTTCAAATAATCTTCATAGATAAATAATTTTTTATATAAGTAGACATCTCTTTTAAATGAATGAAAGTTTATTTATCTCTTTATTTTTAAATATATAAATCACCTTTAGATTTCAAATGAGTAAAATTGTAGTAAAATTGAACTCAAATATAATTTTTTGTATAAAATCTATTATAGAGGCTTGAATTTGTAATCATTTAGAATAAAATAGATTTTATCCTATAATGTTTCAATAGTAATAATTTACTCATATTCATGTAGTTAAATCATAATGGAATATTCATGTGTAATTTATAATTTATAAAGAGTTAGATTATTTAATCCACAAAGCTCCAAACTTACCTTGGAGATCCTCTTTCTAGACTAGGGTTTTACTCCAAAGCATGACCCTTCAATGTAGACACAAGTATTTGTTTATATAGCCAAGTTTTTTGTGATATACTTTTGTGAAATATTTGTCACATCCTTTTAAATAGAGATTTGTAAAATAAGAGACTTTATAGAGCAAAAATTTTAATCATTTTTTTGGGTTCATTGATAAAATTTTAAAATCATTGGCCATTTCACTAAGCATAACCAACCAGTGTGTTCATCCTATACTGACATGCTAGATGTTGAACCTTGGATAGTCACACTTAAATCCATTAATTTCCCTAACTATTGATGTTTTCATTAACCATTGGCCGTTGATGATTCATCTGTCCCTATAGCTATTTGTTGGGATCCACAACACATTAACTTATAGTAATTTTTAAATTTTAATGCATATTATATCATAATTTTTAAATCTCTAACCCCTTCATGAGCTATGCATCCCATCCTTTATTATCAGTTCATATCCATTACCAAGCTTACAATCTATAGAGGTACTATTATTTCAAGCTTGGTAATGGCTATGAACCGATAATGGGATTTAAGATTCAACAATCTAAAAAGTAAATATGCAAAATCATTCTAATTTTAGGGGTTTGTTGACTCTTAAATCTTGTTCTAAAAAAATATTTTACCTAAAGGAAAATCAAATTAATTTTATGGATAACATTGTGTGCATTATTGAATCTTAAACCATGTTTTGTCTACCAATGTTTGGATTATATTATCATGGAGACTCATTTCAAAACTATAATTAATAGAATTACTAGGGTTTCCACCATGATTAGGTATGAAGACTTTGAAAATATTCTAGATTATCTAAAAATAGAAATTGTATTATCAAACTTGTTATGGAGACCAGATAATTTCAATAATGATACCAAATTTTAGAGATTATAATAAGTATCAAAACCAATCATTTAATGCTTCAAATGTCAAATTGTTACCCTCAGTATAGATAGGTATTCATAACAATAGCCCTAATTAATGATACTTTCAAAAAGTGGAAAAAATTATTATCTTAGTTCATGATAATTCATTTTTTAGATTTTATCAAGGTTGATTATCATTTTTCAAAATATTACATTGTTGATCTTACATATCTCTTTCTTGATTAATAGATACTTGTCATACTAGTTTATAGTAACACACATACTAGTTCATTAACTTTATGAGTGGACCTTCAAGGTGGTATTGGTATGACTATTTTAATTTTTTTATAGCATGTATACATGAATTGTAATCATAGTTTTGATTATTTTAATTAGATTGTAGTTGATCTTTATGTTCATGTAATTTGCATGCATATTACTTTACCTTAGATTTTGTACATAAAAGAAGCTTATAGATAACATTTAGTAATTATATTGAATACTTGGTTTCATCATTTTGATATTGGGTTTGATGTAGAATATAATGGTTGTAATTATATTTTTTGATGAATTTATAAGATATGACTACTCTTAACTCTAATTTTTCTCTCAAGCTTTAATTCATATCAATTGATAAGTAATGGATGAATATAACATTATACTACTATAATTTTAGGGATTTGAACAATATTAGTAATAACATTGTATTATTGTCTTGATATCTTTATGAACCCTTGATGGCATAATGGCTCATGTACATCTACATAAAAATATCCTCGAGGGGGATGATTGTACCTTATCCTAGTTGTGGTAAATGTTTATCTACTTTTTTGAGTTGAATACTGTGTTCCCTATAGGAAAATACATTAAACGATTGTCTTTCATTGTATGCTTATGTAGTTTAGTTGATTATGTGATATTGAATTTGTAGCATGTTTGTTTCACATTTTGTAAGAACTTTGAAATAATATTTAGTATTGATAATCCTACTATGAATGGCATTAATCATTGGGGACACCCTTCACATAAAAAAATTTAGAATGAGTGACTATATTTAAAGACTCAGAGTAGTTTGTATTTGATGTAATACATTTGGGTTGTGTTATTTGACTGCATTTTTTAATACCTTAAGGAATATTTGTTATATGGTAATGAATTTGTGAAGTTTAACACTATTTTACTCAAGCTTATGCTATAAAATAATTTGAATGATTTGAGAATTCAGACCCCTTCAAACTTTTGATTTGAGAACTTGTTATGCCTGACTATGCTTAAAACTTAGGTCTCATAGAATTTCAATTATGCAATAGGATTATTCATACATGAGGTTGTTTTAGGGTTTGAATTATTGTTACTAATTTTTTTATTTACTTAATTATTGGTATATCTTCATCATAGAAGTGCACATCCTTAATGTTTTAGTGTATGTGATTGACCATGTTTTTGGGGTAGAGTTTGAGTTTTTTTAAAAATAGTGTTTATCTATGATAAGTAAGATGCATGTGATGTGAGGTGTTTAATGTTATACATTATTGGGTTGTTATCACTCAAATTATTTATTTAATTTGTGATCTATAATAAAGATAAGAATTTAAGGAGATATTCTTCAGTACCCTAGTATTTGACATCATTTGAAAATTTTCATTAGTAGCATTATATGCACTTTTTAAATGTAATGTATGGTAAAGATGCACATTCTTAATTTTAGTTCTGCTAGGACTCTTTAAGGATAACCCTATCAAAGTGTTAAGGTTAGGGTATGGTAACTTCTTTTCATTAACACAAGATGATTATATGAATCTCATATGCTTTGGAATATTCTATGGATTTGAATACATATAAATATAATAGATTCTATATTCACTTAATGATATAAAAATTATTAGCCTACTTATAAGATATTTATATCCTATTTAAGATGCATTGATATTTTTTTAATATTTCCTAGAATAATCTTTTTGTGCTAATTTATATATGTTATGTATATAGGCAAACTTGTATATTAGTAAAATTTTTGGTATGAACATGACTTAGATAAGTGTTAAGGTGTTTAAACATTGATTGAAATATAGTAATATGATTCCTTTGAAATATATTTACGATCTTGCCTAATCTAGGCTCGAACCTACATACATTTTGTAAATTTCTATCTCTTAAATTATTTTGTTCTATCCTGCTAAAATTGGAAATAATAATTATACCGAATAGAGTTATGAATTGATGTCTTATAATGTTTGATCTCATGTTTCTAGAGTAAGGAGCTCTTAAGTAGTGGATAAATCAATAACTTTTTTCTCTCTTTTATTAGTTGTGAAGAATGAATGTTTGGATTTGGTGTAAGTTATTAAAATAGTTAGGGAGACACCTTTTACTTATATTATTGATAACTTCATCAGTTTATTCTTAAGGGAAACACTTACATGAAAATAATTTCTAAATTCCAAGAATGATGTTATGAACTTATGCTAATTTTTTATTAATTCCCCTTGTTTATCAATACCTATATTTGGTAAATTTTTATATGGAAATCATATATGTATTGTTTATATCTATTTTCCATGATACAAGAAATGTGTGTTTATAATATTTGTATATTGTTTGTGGTCTGAGGAAAGAAGTAATAGTTTTTAATTTTGGTCCAATTAATGATGGTAGCAAATTGAATGGTTCATATTATGTATCTCTTATCCATGTATTAGCACTCTTTTTCATAATATAATTAGTATATTGGTATAATATTTGAGGAATCATGAATTGTGAGGAATATTGAATACTCTTATTGAATATGTGAAAATCCATAAAAAAATTCCATATTGCATAACTGATAATGGGTAAGTGATGATAGTTCACTATATTCTTGTGGATTGAGGAATATCAAATATTGGTATAAGTCCCATTTTAATAACCCATAATTAATAGACTAGTATAATATTTAAGGAATATAATGAGAAAAGAATGATTTAACATTGTATAGACATTGTAATGGTGCAATAACTCATTCATATGTCAAAATGGAACCAAGGGATGATACACAAAGTTGGGGTATGAAAAAGATGACACCCCTAAACTTTAGAATTTTTTAAAGCAAAGGGCATACACCATTCTTTTTAAATTTTTGAGGCCTAGGCTTATGCATGAGCCTAAAGGGCGTATGCTATAAGGGAGTACATCCTTTATTTTTTCCCATTCAAGACTATGTTTTGTAAAACCCACAAATTTTTTACAGGTTTATAATTATTGAAACCTTCTCTCCATTTTCTCATAAACTATGTGCATGCTTTGGAGTTGGATCCTGCCAACAAGATTTGGCATTTTGGTTACTATCTCATGTATATTTATTTTTAAATTTTATTTTTTCCATTTGTATTTATATTTATTTATGAACATAGGGTTTTGAAATTAGATTTGCATTATAATCTCTTGCATTGTCTAAAAAAAACCTTGTATTTCTATATAATTCTAGATATACAATTGAACTCCGGACCCATTACACGAAGAAAATATACAACACCTTAAAAAATTGATTTTACACAAGAAGAAGTTAAATTATATGTATAATACAATGTAAAATATCAATAATTATAAATAATTATAAATAGTTTGAATCACTCCTTAGCTGATAATTTATGCAATTCACTTGCCAATACACTAGAGACTATTTTTAATGAAGTGGGAAATTTAACTTTGTAACTTGATGCAATGCTACATTAAAGAGAGGTCCTAAAATAATTTTATTCTAGTAAATTATCATATGAAGATGTTAAAAAAAACAATATATGATGTGTGTGCTTTGTATGTTAAGCTTGGAACTAACTAACCATCACCGATTAATTACAAACATATTAATATTGATTAGTGTCTTCATGAGGTGATAAAAAATAAATTTTGGGATAGGTGGTGGATGGTGTTTGACAAGCCTCCATACAAAAATAATGAGGTTCCATTATACTTTTTGAAAAAACTCTATTATGAGTTTGTGCTACTAGAAATTACAAATTACTTTGAATTGAAAGCCTTCCAAGGTAGTAGAGGTGGGTATTTATTTGATAGACTTGGTGCCAGGAAAGATCAAAACCATCCTTACAGAGTTCAAACAAAAAAAGGATGATAACACATGCTTCTATCCCCAAAATTTTGCATTGTACCATATAAATTGACACCCTTGAGGTGATTATAGGTTTGAAAAAAATTATGATTGTCCATGGTATGTATGCATTAAATATTTTTGCTCATCTTATAGGTGGTGAGATGTATAGTAATAGTATTGGTGCTAGTGGTAGAGATGCTAGTGGTGTTAGTGGTAGTGGTATTAGTGGTAGTGGTACTGACATTAATGGTTTTGGTGGTATTGGTATTGGTGCTAGTGTCCCTCTTCCTTCAACTCATGCTATAATTATTATGCATCATTTTATATCATGTGAAAGGAAGTGTATGGGACCTCTTATTTAGGTTAGACATGAACATACTAAATTTGTCGAGACTAGACCTACCTTTATGTGGCATACTATTACCCATCAATTTATGTCATATATAGTTGATTTATCATCTTAGGACATCGATACTTCTCATTATATTCAATCTATAGTTCCTTCACTACCTCAAGATAGTAGGATGCCTGTGTGTATTCCTTTTGTAGTTGATTTAGGACCTAAAGAGACAAGGATGCTAAAGTATATGACACATATAGATGTTCCAAAAATACATGACGATAACATGTCAGACACTATGCCACTTGTAGTACCTTTACCAAATCCTCTCAAGACATGTCAACCTATTATGAAGGAGTTATCTACTTCATAATCTGTATTTGATACACAAGTATATTTTTAATTATAGTTTGTTTATGTTTGTAAAAGAATATTAAATTTATTTTCTAGTATTTATTTACTTAATTAACTAATTTATTTGATTGAACTTTATATTTTTTGCTTGTATACATGATTAATGATATTTTGGGTAGTTTAATAGGCCTTTACTCTATTATAGAGATTGCAATTAGCACTTGAATACCCTATATTGAGGATTGGAAACTTTAAAATTATATATTTATTCATGTATATTTGTTGTCCTTTGAACATAAAATTATATTTTAAGATATATATTATAGTCATAGATTTTTTATCATGCTCATTGGATTCACATATTATTCATTTATTAGTTTTATAGATGATGAGGGATGATATGATCACCCCTCATGGATCATAAGAAGGTTTTCCTAATGTTGGGGTTACGCCTATGGATCCACTATCTTCATAGCAGGTCATGATTTAGGAATGAAGACTGGTGAGAACATATAGTAAAATTATTTTTTAGCTTTAGGCAATAATATTCTATGTCATATTTAAATAAATGTATGCACATATAGATCTAATGATATATGTATGCTCCATAGGATTCTACATCATGGGTGAATACGCAGTCTCACAACCCTAAACAATGATTTAGATAGAATACAATGCGTCTAGATTCATTTAAAAAATGTTCTTGAAAAATTTATCATTTTTAATATATAATTTTAATGCATTAAATTTTATATTTCACATGTTGTGCAGACACGACAATTTTTTAGAGGCTATGGATCAAATATTTGATGACTCACATGATTAAAGGAGAGTCTCTCCTCATATTGAGGCATATAAAACCCCTACCTCTACATCTATGTCAATAAAGTGCAATTTATTTGGATGCAATGAGGAGTAAGAGAGCTAGTCGTTATGCTAGGGGTCTAGTTATAAGCACAATCAATTTTGTATGCCGATATGGACCACATTGTATGCCAATATGGCCCACATTTTATACATATATGGTGCATTTTGTATATGTACATGTTATGGTCTACATTTTTATTGATATATGTCCTATTATTTATGTTGAATTATGACATAAAACTTTGTATATACACATATATACTATTTGATAAGTAAGACTATTTTACCTATGTGTATTTTATATTTTGATCATTTAATGTTTACACATGTTATTGGTTAGTGATAATTATTGCTTCATATGGGACTTTTAAAAATCCACATTTTTCTCTAAGTTAGGTGCTTCATCATTATCTATATTTTACATTTACATGTGATATTTACTATTTACTTGTTTCATTTACATTTCATTATGTATCAATTTGGACTTGTGATGAAAGTGGACTTGTGATAAATTTTAAGGATGTAAATATTATAAATTTTACTTGATCATAGTTTCTAGGATGTCTATGAGGGTTTATATGATCAATAATAAGCTTTGGAATGCTTCATTTATCTTGAAAATGTCAATTTATCATTGTCAATAGTTCCCTCCAAAATACTATGTTTGAACATTCAAATTCTGTTGTAAAGGACTTGTGAACATTCTTAAGGGAATGAACCTTGAGATATTGAGAGAAATCATATGCACTTTAATCCTTATGTGATGATGTCTAGGATCATACTCCTACTTACTCACACTTTTACTTGTTCATTTCACCTAATCAACCTCATCACATTCTTAATGGAAAATTATTGTTCTATTAATGCTTTATTAGGATCATTAAAGGAGGTATAATTCAAAACTACTTGTCATCTATGTTTGTATCAACTCCTACATCAACTACTTGTTATCTATGCTTGCATCAACTACTACTTATTATCCTCCAAGGTCCCAATCAACAACTCACTAATAATAACGAGAAGTAACCTAATGTAAAGGTTTTAGGAGATAATTTAATATATTTTAAAAATGTTTTTCACCTATGTGAATGTAAAACTCCACCTCATCAGTCTTTATAAGGATTCCCAACATAGGAGGAGAAAAATAGGCAAGTTGATAAGCCTTGAGGAACATTTGGAGGAAAAGTCTAAGAAAACTATGTTATTAGGATGATATGAGGTCTAACCAAGAAGAAATGAGACTAAAAATAGACACTAATAAGGATAAATTTTAAGGATAATTTGCTTGAAGTGGAAATTTAGGAGGTTAGAGAATAATATTAAAGTAGGACTTTATTTTTGGGTAAAACGAGACTGTATTTTTTGATTTTTCTTCTTGAATGGTATGAAAAAAGTGGTATTTTATCATTGAATAGTGTATTTTTCATCCTTAAATCTTTGTTTCAATTAATTTTCAAGTGTCTGTGATGTTATTGGAAGGAGATAGGCTTAGTTTGCCTCTAAATCCCCTTAAACCCCTATTTTACATAAAATACAGTCTGAGTTTTCTTATTTTTCTTGCATTGATAACATTTAAATTGTAGATTTTGGACTTGAGGAAGTTGGTGGATGTTGATATAGACATACATACTAAATTTTGGGTCTTGAAACTCTATATAATGCTATGAGATAAATTATTATTGCTGTCAACCTATCTAGAAACCTTCAAAACCCTGATTTAGGGTTATCACCATAAAATGAGTTTTAATTGTAAAAAAAAATATGAAAAATTTGAAATCTATTATATTTCCATGATAACTATATGGTGGATATGTTTCATATCAATTGGGTAGAAGTGGAATGAGAAACAAATGAAATATAATATGATATTAGGGGAAAAAGCCTAGTTTAGCCTGGTTTTGACTTCTCAAATGGGTTAGAGACCTCTTAGGGCCACAAAACGTGAGATTTAAGATTGATTCATTAAACACAAATAAAAAGAGCTGAGCTTAGATCAAGTTTTTTTTTAAAATCCTCATTCTATTCCTTCTAGGCCTCTTAGTCTCTTAAAATAATTTTTAAGGAATTATGAGTTGAGAATCATTTCAAGGTTAAAGTTGAATTGTTTTGAGTTGGATTAAGTGGAATTGATGTTATTAGATCCAAGAACCCATAATTTGTTTAATTTTATGTGAAATTATTCATTCAAGGTCCATTAGGCCTTACTAAGCCTACTAGTAACAAAAGGGTAGTTTTGAGGAATTGGGTCTTCTTAGACAAATTTAAGACAAATATGCATTGGTTCAATTTATTTAAGCTATATGGAACTTCTCCAAGTGATCTAAAAGTTTAACTTGATGATTATCTCATGGAAACTCAATAAGAGCTTTGTAGCCCTTGAAGCCTTCACTATCCTTCTCAAGTCAATCTCTAGATTGAATGAAGAAGATGTTTGTAAATTATTTTAAATCTTGTTTCAAGTTGTATATGGTGTTACTAAAGCTTTGAAATCTCATGCATGATCTAATTAAAGTCAAATTTTTGAACGATTACATGGTTCAAGCAAAAGTCTATAGAAATTTGACATTGTTGAAGAGTATCTATTAAATAAGTTGAGTCAATTGACAGTAACTTATCCATCAATTTATATAAGCCTAGAAATAATTGTATGAGTTCATTCAGAATCATTTTTAAATATTGTGAGATTAGTATTTTCCAATTTGTGTAAAATCCTATAAGAAACCTTTTAATGGATATTTTTTGGAGGCGTTATAAGCTAAAGGTAGATTGAAGATGCGAAGTGTGATGCATCACTTGTTATTCTAATTAATGAAATATCTATGCAAGAATATTTGGATGGAAATTTTAAGGATATAATAGCCATTATTTAGTCACTTTCGATCCCCAAGAGTGAAACTTGCAGTTGATTAGATGCAACCCTTAAGAGAATCTTAGCATCCCTGAGTGTACAAAATGAGAAAACTTCAGTCATGTATTTTAGGATAATTTTAAGGGTTAGAGATAAGCTGTTAGCTCCTACACTTACACAGATGAGTCTTATAATAATCCCTAGGATGATTCTCTAACTTGATGCAAGTGAGATGTAAGTTTTCTCTTGTAGATAAATCTCTCTTAAAAGGACAATAATTAGTCAGTGGGGCCATATATTTTGATTCACTATTCTAATCGATGAAATGTCTATGTAGGCACATCTATATGGGAATTTTAAGGCTAGAATAATCATTGTTTGATCTCCATCTAGTCTCAAGAGTGAAATTTGTTTTTGATTTAGGAAATTCAAGTGGGTGAATTCTTTAGCATTAACTACTTTATTCAAATGGTGTAGACATAATTGGAGTATTTACATCTTAAGTATGTAAATATTTTACTATAAATTTGCCTCAATTTCGTTCATCTTTAATTTCACACTTCAAATAATCTTCACAGATAACTAAGTTTTAATGTAAGTGGACATCTATTTAAATGAGTGCAAGTTTCTTTATCTCTTTGCTTTTAAGTGTATAAATCACCTTTAGATTTCAAATGAGTAAAATTTCTTAGAAGAAAACAAATTTTATCCTATAATGTTTTAATAACAATAATTTACTCATATTCATATAGATAAATCATAATGGAATAGTCATGCGTAATTAATAATTTATAGACAGTTAGATTAAAGCTCCAAAATTACCTTGGAGATCATATTTTTAGACTAGGGTTTTACTCCAGAGGATGACCCTTTGATGTAGACACAAGTATTTGTTTATAAATCCAATTTTTTTTGTGTTAGAATTTTTTGGGACATTTTCCACATCCTTTCAAATAGATATTTGTAAAATAAAAGACTTTATAGCTAAAAAAGTTTAAGCAATTTTTTTTTGTTCACTGATAAAATTTTAAAATCATTGGCCATTTTGGTAAGCATAACCAACTAGCATGTTTAGCCTGGACTGACACATTGGATGTTGACCCTTGGATGGGCACCCTTAAATCCTCCATTAGTTTCCATAATTATTAATGTTTGCCTTAACTACTAGTAATTGATGTTTCATTTGTCCCCATAGCTATTTGTTGGGCCCCACAACACATTAACCTATAATAATTATGAAATTTGAATGTATATCATATCATCATTTTCAAACCTCTAACCCCTTCCTGAGTTATGCATCCCCTCCTATATTATCAATTCATAGCCATTACTAAGCTTATAATCTATAGAGGCACTATTATTTCAAGCTCAGTAATGGCTATGAAACAATAACATGAGTTAAGATTCAACAATATGAAAATTAAATATGTAACATCATTCTAATTTTAGGGTTTTGTTGAATCTTAAATCTTGTTCTAAAAAATATTTTACCTAAGTTAAAGTCAAATTAATTTTTGGTATAACGTTGTGTGCATTATTGAATCTCAAACCATGTTCTCACTACTAATGTTTGGATTATGTTATCATAGAGACTCATTTCAAAACTATAATTAATAGAATTACTAGGGTTTCCACCATTATTAACTATGGACACCTTTAAAATATTATAGAGTATGAGAAAATAAAAATTGTAGTAAGCATCAAACTTATTATGGAGACCGAACCTTTTCAATAATGATACCAAATTTTAGAGATTGTGATAAGTATCAAAACCAATCATTTGATGCTTCAAATGTTAATTTTTTACCCCCAGTAGAGTTAGGTATCCATAACAATAGCCCTAACTAATGATACTTTCAAAAAGTGGAAACATTTGTTATTTTAGTTCATGAGAAAACACTTTTTAGATATTATCATGGCTGATTATAATTTTTTAAAATATCACTTTTTTGATCTTCCATCTCTCCTTATTGATTAAAATTATTGTTGACATTAAGATACTTGTCATACTAGCTTGTAGTAGCATTCAGACTAGTTCATTATCTCTATAAGTGGACCTTCAAGGTGGTAGAAGTACGATTATTTTAATTTTTTTTAGCATGTATATAGGAAGTGCAATCATAATTTTGATTATTTTAGTTGGATTTTAGTTCTCTTGATGTTCATGTAGTTTGCATGCATATTAATTTACCTTGTATTTTGTAGATTAAAGAAGCTTATAAATAACATTTAGTAATTATATTAAATACTTGTGTTCATCATTTTAATATTGTGTTTAGTTTTTACTTGGATATATGTAATGATATCTTAAACATGATTTTTTCACTCTACACAATATACAAATATACATGATTGTAACCTTTTTGTTGGGTTTGATGTAGAATATAAGGTTTGTAATTATATTTGTTAATGAATTTGTAGGATATGACTGCTCTTAACTATAATTTTTCTCTTAAGCTTTAATTTATATCAATTGATAAGTAATGGATGAAGATAAAATTATACTACTATAATTTTGGGGCTTTGAACAATATTAGTAATGACATTATATTATTGTCTTGATATCTTTTTGAACCCTTGATGGCATAATGACTCATGTACATGTACATAAAAATATCATTGAGGGGGGTGATTGTACCTTATCCTAGTTGTGGTCAATGTTGATATAATTTCTTGAGTTGAATACCCTGTTACCTATAGGAAAATACATTAAATGATTGTCTTTACCTTGTACACTTAAGTATTTTAGTTGATTATGTGATATTGAGTTTGTAGCATGTTTGTTTTACAATTTTTAAGCTGTATAAAATAATATTTTGTATTGATAATCCTACTATGAATGACATTAAGCATTGGGGATACCCTTCACATAAAAAAATTTAGAATGAGTGACTATATTTAAAGATTCAGAGTAGTTTGGGTTTGATGTAATACATTTAGGCTGTGCTATTTGATTGTATTTTTAAATACTTGAAGGAAGCTTTGTTATATAAGTTGATATATGGTAATGAAGTTGTGAAGTTGAACACTATTTTACTTGAGCTTATGCTATAAAATAATTTGAGACTTTAGACCCCTTCTCTATTCATTAATTTTAAACACTTGGACAAGATAGAACTATGTCAATGTTATTTTTTATTTGGTAATGCCTCTCTAATATTTTGATTTGAGAACTTGTTACAATTACTATGTTTAGAACTTAAGTCTCATGTAATTTAAATTATGAAATAGGATTACTCAAACATGAACTTGATTTAGGGTTTGAATTTTTGTTATGGTTTTTATATGTACTTAATTATTGGTATATCTTCATCATAGAAGTGCACATCCTTAATGTTCTAGTGTATCTATGATTGACCATGCTTTTGGGAGTAG
The DNA here is from genome assembly GCA_037957365.1 of Torreya grandis. NCBI lineage: Eukaryota > Viridiplantae > Streptophyta > Pinopsida > Cupressales > Taxaceae > Torreya > Torreya grandis. The sequence goes on from JARHVA010004419.1 coordinate 1,184,398, forward strand.
AGTTTGAGTTTTTTTGTAAATAGTGTTTATCTATGATAAGTAATATGCATGTGATATGAGGTGTTTCATGTTATACATAATTGGGTTGTTATCACTCAAACTATTTATTTAATTTTTGAACTATAATAAAGATAAGAATTTAAAGAGATATTATTTAGTACCCTAATATTAGATAACATTTAAAAGTTTTTATTAGCAGAATTATATGAAATTTGTTAATTCAATGTATGGTAAATATGCACATTCTTAGTTTTAGATTTGCTAGGAATATTTAAGGATAACCCTATAAAAGTGTTGAGGTTAGGGTGTGGCAACTTATTTTCATTAACACGAGATGCTTATACGAATCTTGTATGCTTTGGAATATTCTATGGATGTGAATACATAAAAATATAATAGATTCTATAATCACTTAGTTGTATTTTGATTCTTAGTGTACTTATAAGATATTGCTATCCTATTTAAGATGCATTTCTATGTTTTTAATATTTCCTACAATAATGTTTTTTGTGCTAATTTATATATGTTATGTATATAAAAGAATTTGTATAGTTATAAAACATTTGATATGAACATGCCTTAGATAAGTTTCAAGGTGTTTAAATATTGAATGAAATCTGATAACATGATTCCTTTGAAGTATATTTAGGGTCTTGCCTAATCTAGGCTCTAACCTACATACATTTTCTAATTTTTTATCTCTTAAATTATTTTGTTATATCTTGATAAAATTAGCAATAATAACTGTACCAGATATCATTATGAATTGATTTATTATAATTTTTGGTCTCATGTTGCTAGAGTAAGAATCTCTTAAGTAATGGATAAATAAATACCTTATTTCTCTCTTTTATCAATTGTGAAGAATGAATACTTGGATTTGGTGTAAGTTAGAACAATAGTTAGGGAGATACTTTTACTTATATTATTGATAAATTCATCATTTTATTCTTAAGAGAAGCACTTACATGAAAACAATTTCTAAATTCAAATAATGATGTTCTAAACTTATGTGAATTTTTTATTATTGCCCCTTATTTATCAATACCTATGTTTGGTAATTGTTTATATGAAATCATATATGTATTGTGTATATTTATTTTCCATGATACAAGCAATATGTGTTTAAAATATGTGTATATCATTTATGGTCTAAGGAAAGAAGTGATAACCTTTAATCCTGGTCCAATTAATGATGGTAGCAAATTGAATGGTTCATATTATGTACCTCTTATCCATGGTATTATCACTCTTTTTCATAAGACAATTAGTATATTGGTATAAGATTTGAGGAATCATGCATTCTAAGGAATATTGAATACTCTTATTGAATATGTAAAAATCCACAAAAATATTGCACATTACATAACTGATAATGGGTAAGTGATGATAGTTTTCTATGTTTGTGTGGATTGAGGAATATCAAAGCATCATTTATGAGGAATTTAAAATATTGGTATAAGTCCCATTTTCATAAACCATAATTAATAGACTAGTATAATATTTAAGGAATATAATGATAAAAAGGATTTAACATTGTATAAACATTTTAATGGTGTAAGAGCTCATGCATATGTTGAAATGGAACCAAGGGATGATGCAAAAATTTGGGGGACAAAAAAGGTGACATCCCCAAATTTTTCAATTTTTTTGAAAATGGCATACACCCTTCATTTTAAATTTTTGAGGCTCAGGATTGTGCCAAGCCTAAAAGGCATATGCCCTTTGCAAAGGATGTAGGCCTTTTGCAAAGCTATAAGGGCATATATCCTTTATTTTTTCCCATTCAAGACTACATTTTATAAAACCCATGGCATTTTTTTCAGGTTTGGATTTTTTTCATTGAACCCTTCTCTCTATTTTCTCATTAACCACATGTGTGCTTTAGATTTGTATCCCATTAATGGGATTTGACATTTTGGTTACTTTCTCAGGTATGTTTATTTTTAATTTTTTTTCCATTTGTATTTTTATTTATTTATGCACACATGTTTTTGAAATTATATTTGCATTAGATTCTCTTGCATTTCCTAAAAAACTTGTATTTCTATAATTCTAAATACACAATTGATTATTTTTCAAAAAAATTTTAAAGTTAGATTTACCAGTTCGAAAATTTTGAACAAATCAATATCCAAAATTTTGTATGAAATGCACGTCTTTAATTAAAAACTACACGTATTAATAGAAACTTTAGATATATGTATATATAAATATAAATATAGATAAATACACACACACACACACACATGCGTATGCACACACACACACACACACACACACACACACACACACACACACACACACACACACACACACACACACACACACACACACACACACACACACACACACACACACACACACACACACACACACACACACACACACACACACACACACACACACACACACACTCACTCACTCACTCAATAATTAAGTTAACATAGATACTATTTAAATGAGTTGCTTTTAGTAGCCTTTTGGTTGATTTTAGAAAATTTTGAGGCTTTCCTCAAAAAAAATTATTTAAAATCTTTTTTTTTGAGCTCAAAACATCACTCTATGGTGATATTATGTGGTGCTCAGGGTTCCTTTCAGTTCAAGGCTTGAAAAATTAATGTACAAGATGAGTAAATTATTTGATATTATCACCAAGATTGGGATTAATATGAATAAAATCTATTTAAAAATATTTTATAAGAAAAAATAATATATTTCTTTATATAACTAGTGAAATTTTGATTATTTTCATTGATTATTTATAAATAGAGACAATATAAGTCTTAAATATGGAAATATTTCAATATAAATGTGCATTTAGGAATTTTAGGTGGGTAAAGTCTTCAAGATAAATTAATGTTTTGATTTTATCATGATATTCGGGTTTAATAAAGAAGAAATCATAAATTTATTTGTATGTAACTGATAATTTTTTTGATGTTTTAAAGAGGTTATTCATGAATAGAGGATTCATAAGTCTTAATTTTGATTATGTTTTTCTATAAATGTTTGTGTAGGAATTTTAGCATTAATTACTCTAATCAAATGCTTTAGACATAACTAGAGTATTTACATCTTAAATATGTAAATATTTTAATATAAATTTGCCTCAAAGTAATTCATCTTTAATTTCATAGTTAAAATAATCTTCATAGATAACCAAGTTTTTATGTAAGTGGACATTTGTTTAAATGAATGTGAGTTTCTTTATCTCTTTATTGTTAAGTATATAGATCACCTTTTGATTTCAAATGAGTAAAATTGAACTCAAATATAATGGTTTTGAATATAATTTATTACAAAGGCTATAATTTGTAATCACTTAGAAGAAAATAACTTTTATCCTATAATGTTTCAATAACAATAGTTTACTCATAATCATGTAGTTAAAAGATAATGGACTATTCATGCATAATTTATAATTTATAGATAGTTATATTATTTAACCCAAAAAGCTCCAAACTTATGTTGGAGATCCTATTTGTAGACTAGGGTTTTACTCCAAAGTGTGGACCTTTGATGTATACATAAGTATTTGTTAATAAAGCCAAGTTTTTTGTGCTTGGCTTTTTTGGGACATTTTCAACATCCTTTCAAATAGAGCTTTGTAAAATAAAATAATTTATATCTTAAAAATTTTAAGCAATTTTTTTGATTCACTGATAAAATTTTAAAATCATTGGATGGTCACCCTTAACTCCTCTACTAGTTTCCCTAATTGTCTATGTTTGCCTTAACCACTAGCCATTGAAATTTCATCTATCCTTGTAGCTCTTTTTTGGGCCACACAACACATTAACCTATAATAATTTTGAAATTTAAACATATATTATATCATCATTTCTAAATCTCTAACTCTTTCACAATATATTCATCCGCTCCTCTCTTATTGGTTCATATTCATTACCAAGATTACAATATATATAGGCATTATTATTTCAAGCTCAATAATGGCTATGAATCGATAATATGATTTAAGATTCAAGAATATAAAAATTAAATATGCAATATCATTCTAATTTTATGTGTTTATTGAATCTTAAATCTTATTCTAAAAAAATATTTTACCTAAAGGAAAATTGAATTATTTTTATGTATAACATTGTGTGCATTATTGAATCTTAAACCATGTTTTGGATACCAATGTTTGGATAATGTTATCATGGAGGCTCATTTTGAAACTATAATTAATATAATTACTAGGGTTTCTACCATTATTAGCTATGGAGAATTTGAAAATATTCTAGAATGTAAGAAAATATAAATTGTAGTAAGTATCAATCTTGTTATGAAGACCAAACCTTTTTAATAATGATACCAAAATTTAGAGATTAAGCTAAGTAGAAAAACCAATTATTTGATGCTTTAAATGTCAAATTGTTTCCCTCAATAGAGTTAGGTATCCACAATAATAACCCTAACTAATAATACTTTCAGAAAGCGGAAATATTTCTTATCTTAGTTCATAAAAATGCACTTTTTAGATGTTATCAAGGTTGATTATCATTTTTTTAAAATGTTACATTGTTGATCTTCCATCTCTCCTTGATTAAAATTATTGTTAACATTAAAATACTTATCATACTAGTTTATAGTAGCACCCACAATAGTTCAATAAATCTATGAGTGGACCTTCAAGGTGGTCATGGTATGACTATTATAATTTTATTGTAGCATTTATATAAGAATTGTAATCATAATTTTGATTATTTTAGTTTGCATGCATATTGCTTTGCCTTAGATTTTGTACATAAAATAAGCTTATAGATAACATTTAGTAATTATATTGAATACTTGGGTTAATCATTTTAATATTATGTTTAGTTTTTACTTGGATATATGTAATGATATCTTAAACTTGATTTTTTCACTCTACTCAAGAGTGAGATATACATGATTATAACCTTGTTGTTGGGTTTGATGTATAATATAAGGGTTGTAATTATATTTGTTGATGAATTTGTAGGATATGCCTATTCTTAACTCTATTTTTCTCATAATATTTAATTCATATCAATTGATAAGTAATGGATGAAGATAACATTATGCTACTATACTTTTGGGGATTTGAATAATATTAGTAATGACATTGTATTATTGCCTTGATATCTTTATGAACCCTTGATGGCATAATGAATCATGTACATGTACATAAAAATGTCATTGAGGGGGATGATTGTACCTTATCCTAGTTTTGGTCAATGTTGATTTAATTTTTTGAGTTGAATACCTTATTCCCTATAGGAAAATACATTAAATGGTTGTCTTTACATTGTATGCTTAAGTAGTTTAGTTGATTATGTGATATTGAGTTTGTAGCATGTTTGTTTTACATTTTGTAAGCCCTTTGAAATAATATTTCATATTGATAATCCTAATATGAATGGAATTAAGCATTGGGGATACCCTTCACATAAAATTTTTTAGAATGAGTGACTATATTATTTCTATTTTTAAAAACTCAGAGTAGTTTGTATTTGATGTAATACATGTGGGTTGTGTTATTTGACTGCATTGTTGAATGCTTGAAGGAATATTTGTTATATAAGTAATTATATGGTAATGAAGTTGTGAAGTTTAACACTATTTTACTCAAGCTTATGCGATAAAATAATTTGAATGATTTGAGAATTTAAACCCCTTCTCTACTCATTAATTTTAAACACTTAGACAAGATTGAACTGTGTCAATATATATTTTTTAATTTGGTAAAGCCTCTCTAAAATTTTGATTTGAGAACTTGTTATGCTTGACTATGCTTAAAAATTAGTTCTCATGGAATTTTAATCATGAAATAGGATTACTCATACATGAGTTTGTTTTAGGGTTTGAATTATTGTTATGATTTTTCTATTTACTTAATTATTGGTATATCTTGATCATAGAAGTGCACATCCTTAATGTTTTAGTCTATATGATTGACCATGTTTTTGGGGTAGAGTTTGAGTTTTTTGATAAATAGTGTTTATAAATGATAAGTAAGATGCATTTGATGTGAGGTGTTTCATGTTATACATTATTGGGTTGTTATCACTCAAATTGTTTATTTAATTTTTGAACTATAATAAAGATAAGAATTTAAGGAGATATTATTCAATACCCTAGTATTAGACATCATTTGAAAGTTAATATTAGTAACATTAAATGCAATTTGTTAATGAAATATATGGTAATGATGCATATTATTAGTTTTAGTTTTGATAGGACTCTTTAAGGATAACCCTATCAAAATGTTGAGGTTAGGGTGTGCTAACTTCTTTTCATTAACACGAGATGATTATATGAATCTTGTATGCTTTGAAATATTATATGGATGTGAATACATACAAATATAATAGATTTTATATTCACTTAGTGGTATTGCAATTGTTAGCCTACTTATAAGATATTACTAGCCTATTTAGGATGCATTTCTATGTTTTTAATATTTCCTAGAACAATGTTTTTTGTGCTAATTTATATGATTCCTTTGAAGTATATTTATGGTCTTGCCTAATATAAGCTCAAACCTACATACATTTTTTATTTTTTTATCTCTTAAATTATTTTGTTATATCCTACTAAAATTGGCAATAATAATTCTACCAAATAGAGTTATGAATTGATGTCTTATAATGCTTGATCTCATGTTTCTAGAGTAAGGAGATCTTAAGTAATGGATAAATCAATACCTTATTTCTCTCCTTTATCAGTTGTGAAGAATGAATGTTTGGATTTGGTGTAAGTTATAACAATAGCTAGGACGACACCTTTTACTTATATTATTGATAACTTCATCATTTTATTCTTAAGGGAAATGCTTACATGAAAATAATTTTTAAAATCCAAGAATGATGTTAAAAACTTATGTCATTTTTTTTATTAATTCCCCTTGTTTATCAATACCTATGTTTGGTAATTTTTTATATGGACATCATATATGTCTTGTGTATATCTATTTTCCATGATACAAGCAATGTGTGTTTAAAATGTGTGTATATTATTTATGGTCTGAGGAAAGAAGTGATAACTTTTAATTCTAGTCTAATTAATGATGGTATCAGATTGAATGGTTCACATTATGCACCTCTTATCCATGGTATTATCACTCTTTTTCATAAGACATTTTGTATAATGGCATAAAATTTGAGGAATATTGAATACTCTTATTGAATATGTAAAAATCCATAAAAACATTCCACATTGCATAACTAATGATGGGTAAGTGATGATAGTTTGTTACATTTTTGTGGATTGAGGAATATCAAAGCATCAATTATGAGGAATATCAAATATTAATATAAGTCCCATTTGTATAACCCATAATTAATAGACTAGTATAATATTTAAGGAATATAATGAGAATAAAATGATTTAACATTGTAGAGACATTGTAATGGTGCAAGAGCTCATTCATACATTAAAATAGAACTAAGGGATGATGCATAAAGTTATGGGATAAAAAGGTGACATCCCTAAACTTTTTAATTTTTTTTCAAATGGATTATACCCTTATTTTTAAATTTATGAGGCCCGGGCTTGTGCATGACCCTAAAGGGCATATGCCCTTTACAAAGGGCATACATTATAAGGGTGTACATCCTTTATTTTTTCCCATTAAAGACTACATTTTGTAAAACCCATAGCATTTTTTATAGGTTTGGATTTTTTTCATTTAACTCTTCTCTCCATTTTCTCATAAACCACATGCGTACTTCAAATTTACATCCTGCCAATGGGATTTGTCATTTTGGTTACTATCTCAGGTATGCTTATTTTAAAATTTTATTTTTTCCATTTGTATTTATATTTATTTATGCACATAGGGATTTTAAATTATATTTACATTAGAATTTATTTAATTTTCTTAAAAAACATGTATTTATATAATTATAGATACACAATTGAACATTAGACCCATTGCATGAAGAAAATGTAGAAAAACACCCTAAAAAATTGATTTTACACAAGAAGTTGAATTGTATGAATAATACAATGCAAAATATCAATAATTATAAATAATTATTAATGGTTTGCATCACTCCTAACTAATAGTTCACGCAATTCACTTGCCAATACACTCGAGACTATTTTTAATGAAGTGGGAAATGTAAATTCATTACTTGATGCAATGTTGTATCAAACAGAGGTCCTAAAATAATTTTATTCTGATAAATTATTATATGAAGATGTTCAAAAAAATAACTTAAGTAGATGTGTGTGCTTTGTTTGTTAAGCCTAGAACTAACCAACCACCACTGATTAATTACAAACATATTAGTATTGATTGATGTGTTCATGAAGTGATAAACATAACTTTTGGGATAGGTGGTAGATGGTGTTTGATGAGCCTCCATGCAATAATAATAAGGTTTCATTATACTTTTTGAAAAAACACTATTATGAGTTTGTGTTACTAGAAATTAAAAATTATTTTGACATGGAGCCCTTCCAAATTAGGGGAGGTGGGTCCTTATTTGATAGACTTAGTGCTAGGAAAGATAAACCATCCTAACAAAGTTTAAAGAAACAAAAAGAGGATAACACATGATTCTATCCCTAAAATTTTGCATCATAACATATAGATGGATACCCTTAAGGCAATTACAAGTTTGACATAAGTTATGACTGACCATGGTATTCATTCATTGAAGACTTTTTCTTAGACTATAGGTGGTGAGATGTCTATTAGTAGTATTGGTGCTAATGGTAGAGACACTAGTGGTGTTAGTGGTAGTAGCATTGGTGGTATTGGTAGTGGCATTAATGGTATTGGTGGTATTAGTATTGGTGCTATTGTTCCTCTTCCTTATACTCATGCTACAATTATTGTGCATCATTTCACATCATGTGGGAGGAAGTATATGGGACCTCTTATTTAGGTGAGACATACACATAATAAATTTTTGGAGACTATACCTACCTTTATGTGGTATACTAGTACCCAATAATTTATTTCATATATATTTGATTCATCATTTCAAGACACTAGTACTTCTCATTATATTCCATCTACAATTCCTTCACTACCTTAGGATAGTAGGATGCTTGAGTGTAATCCTTTTGTAGTTGATTTAGGACCTCAAGTGACAAGTATGATATAAAACACAACACCTATAGATGCTTCAAAAGCACATGATAGTAGCATTCCAAACACTATGATAGTTATATAGTACCTTTACCAAATCCTATCAGGACATGTCAACCTATTATGGAGGAGTTATCTATTCACCATCTGTATTTAATAAATAAGTTAATTTTAATTATAGTTTATTTATGTTTGTAAAAGAATATTAAGTTTATTTTATGTTATTTGTTTACTTAATTAACTAATTTATTTGATAAAACTTTTTATTTGTTGCTTGTGTATATGATTAATGCTTAGGAGGCCTTGAATCTATTGTAGAAGTCACAATTGGCATTGTTGTACCCTATACTTAGGTTTGGAAACTTTCAAATTACATATTTATTCATGTTTATTTGTTGTCCTTTTAAAAAAAACTATATTTTAAGATATATATTATAGTCAGATTTTTTTATCATGCTCATTGGATCCACACATTATTCATTTATTATTTCTATATCTGATGAGGGATGATATGGGCACTCCTCATGGATGATAAGAAGGTTTTCCTAATGTTGGGGTTACATCTAAGGATCTATTATCTCTATATTAGGTCATTATTCAGGTACAAAGACTAGTGAGAACACATAGTAAAATTATTTTTAGATTCAGGAAATGATATTATATCATATTTACATAAGCATATGCACATCTAGATCTAAAAATATATGTATCCTCCATAGGATTCTCCATCATGGGTGTATACACAATATAAAAACCCTAAAAAAACATTTATATGGAATATGGTGAGTCTAGAATCTTTTTTACAAATTTTTTTCTTGAAAAATGTATCATTTTCAATATATAGTTTTAATGCATTAAATTTTATATTTCATATGTTGTGCAAACATGACAATTTTCATAGGCTATGGATCAAATATTTGATGATTCACATGATGAGAGGAGAGTCTCTCCTCATATTAAAGCATCCAAAAATCTTGGTTCTACATCTATGGAAAAAAAGTATAATTTATTTGGAGGTAGTGAGGAACAAGAGAGCTAGTTATTGTGCTAGGGGTCTAGTTGTAGGCACAATTAATTTTGTATGCTGATGTGGCCCACATTATATGATGATATGGACCACATTTTATGACTATATGGTGTATTTTGTATATGCACATGATATGGTCTACATTTTTTTACTGATATATGTCCTATTTTTTATGTTGAATTATGACAAAACATTGCATATACACATATATACTATTTGACAAGTAAGCTTCCTTTACGTATGTTTATTTATATTTTGATCATTTAATGTTTACATATATTATTGGTTAGTGATATTTATTAATTAATATGGGGATTTTAAAAATACACATTTTTCTCTAAGTTAAGTGCTCCATCATTATGCATATTTTACATCTACAAGTGATATTGACTACTTAGTTATTTCATTTACATATCATTACATATCAATTTGGACTTGTGATGTAAGTGGACTTGTGATAAATTTTATAGATGTAAATATTATAAATTTTACTTGATCATAGTTATTAGGAGGTCTAATAGGGTTTAGATGATCAATAAGAAGCCTTGGAATGCTTTATTTGTCTTGGAAAACGTCAATTTATCATTGTAAATAGTTTCCATCCAAAATACTATGTTTGAAAGTTAAAATTATGTTGTAAAGGGCTTGTGGCCATTCCTAAGGGCATGAACCTTGAGATATTGATAAAAATCATATGTAATTTAATCCTTATGTGATGATGTCTAGGACCATACTCCTACTTACTCAGACTTTTACTTGTTCATTTCACCTAATCAATCTCATCACATTCTTAATGGAAAATTATTGTTCTATTAATCCCTTAGTAGGATCCTTCAAAGAGGTATAATAAAAAAATAATTTTTATATATGTTTTCATCAACTCCTACATTGTAAACATCAATGACTCACTCCTTGTTATTTATGTCTGCATCAACTACTACTTGTTATTTTCTAAGGTCCCAATCATTGACTCACTAATTATAAATGGAACTAACCTCATATAAAGGTTATAGGATACCATTTAATATATTTTAAACATGTTTTTAACCTATATAAATGTAAAACTCCACCTCATCATCCTTTATAAGGAATCCCAACATATGAAGAGCAAAATAGGCAAGTTGATAAGCCTTGAGGAACATTTGGAGGAAAAGTCTAAGAAAAGTATGTTGTTAGGATGATATGAGGTCAAAAAAAGAAGGGAGACTAAAAATAGCCATTAATGAGGATAAATTCAGAGGATAATTTTCTTGATGTGGTGATTGAGGAGGTTGGAGAATAATAATGGAGGACATTATTTTTGGGTAATACAAAACTACATTTTTTGATTTTCTTCTTGAATGGTATAAACAAAGTGGTATTTTGTCATTTAATAGTGTATTTTTCATCCTTAAATCTTTGTTTCAATTAATTTTCAAGTTTATTTGATGTTATTTGAAGGAGATAGGCTTAGTTTTCCTCTAAAACCCTTTAAAACCCTATTTTAAATAAAATACAATCTACATTTACTTGTTTTTCTTGTACTGATGAGGTTTAAATTTTAAATTTTAGATTTGGAAAAGTTTAAGGGTGTCGAAATATACCTACATACTAAATTTTGGGTCTTGAAACTCTCTATAATGATATGGGATAAATTATTATTGCTCTTAGCCTATCTAGAAACCTTCAAAACCCTGATTTAGGGTTATCACCATAAAAAGAGTTTTAAATATAAAAAAAATATGAAATTTTTGAAATATATTATATTTCCATGATAAATATATGGTGGAAAATTTTCATCTTGATTGGGTAAAATTGGAATGATAAACAAGTGAAATATAGTCTAGTATTAGGCCAAAAAGCCTAGTATTAGCCTTGTTTTGACTTTTTGAATGGGTTAGAGACCTCCTAGGGATAAAAAAATTGAATTTTAAGTTTTATTAATTAAAAAAAAATCAAAAGAGATTAGTTTAGATCAATTTTATTTTAAATCCTCCTTCTAGGCCTTTTATTCTCTTAAGATAAATTTTAAGGAATTATGAGTTGAAAATGATTTCAAGGTTAAAGTTGAATTGTTTTGAGTTAGATTAAGTAGAATTAGTGTTATTACATCCAAGAACCAAGAAGTGGTTCAATTTGTTGTGAAATTATTCATTCAAGGTCCATTAGGCCTTACTAGGCCTACTCGTAACAAAAGGTAGTTTTGAAGAATTTTGTCTTATAAGCCAAAGGTAGATTAAAGGTGATAGGTGTGATACATCACTCATTAGCCCAATAAATGAAATGTCTATTTAGGAAAATTCAATTAGGAATTTTAAATATATAAAAACCATTATTTAGCTTACATCAGGCCTTAGGAGTGAAAGTTACAGTTGATCAGATGCATCCCTTAACATAATGTCAACATCCCTTAGTATGAAAATTGAGAAAACTTTAGTTGCATGTTGTAGGATAACCATGAAGGATAAAATGAGTTTATATATTTTATAATAGCATAGATTATTCCTATAAGAAACCCCAAGAGGATTCTTTAACTTGACACAAGTGAGATATGGCAAAGAGTTTTCTCTCACAAATAAATCTCTCTTAAAGGGCTAAAAGTTAGTCAGTGGGGGGAATATATTTTGATTCATTAGCTTGATTGATGAAATTTATATGTGAACACATACAAATGGGAATTTTAAGGATACAAAAACCATTGTTGGGTCTCTACTGGGTCAATAGAGTGAAAGTTGTAGTTGATCAAATGCATCCCTTAAGAGAATGTCAATATCCTTGAGTGTAAAAATTGAGTGAACTTCAATCATGCATTATAGGAGAACCATGAGGGATAAAAATGAGCCACAATCTCCCACACTTACATAGATGATTCCTATAATAAATGTCAGGAGGATTCTCTCTAACTCAACATAAGTGAGACATGGTAATGAGTGTTCTCTTACAACCAAATCTTTCTTAAAGGGTCAAAAGTTGGTCAGCGTAGGGCATATATTCTGACTCTTTATCCCAATCAATGAAATGTATCTATGGGTACATCTAGATGGATGTTTTAAGGTTAGGAAAACCATTGTTTGGTCTATATCAGGCTCTAGGAGTGAAATTTATAGTTGATTAAATCCATCCCTTAAGAGAATCTCAACGTCCATGAGTGTAAAAATTGAGTGAAAATTGGTCAGGCATTGTAGAACCTTAAGGATTAGAGATGATTCATGATTTCCTACACTTGCATGTGTAGACACCCCATTTTGGCCATAATTGACTTCAAACCAAACTTTAGACTGATTCCTACCAAAAACTACAAATTAATCTTAAGAATCACTAAATGTCCCAAATTCATCTGCACACCATTTGCTAATTCTCAAAATCATGTTGAGGCATCCTTTTTGGGGTATTCAACCATATGAAATAATAACCTCTCACAAAATTATCTCCAATCACCTTGTAGTATAACAATTGGTAGTTTGGCTTATTGATAAAAAGTGAAGCACTTAAATAATTCTTAAAGATGATAAAATTCTAACCAAAATGATTTAATTAACTAAATCAAATTAAATGATTAAGCTAATTTTACATGTGCAATTATTGAAAACAAATTTCACAGAAAGGAAATTTCAATAAATATGAGGTCATGATGACATCATCATCCTCAAAGTCAATGGAATTAAAAATATCTCCCAAAAATAAATAAATTCACAAATGAGAGCCATGCCTTATGAATGGGTTCTCTATCCCAAATATTAATTACATTTACCCTCCTTAACTCAATTGGAGTTAGACTCAAATCACCTAGGGTTAGTTCGATCTCAACCATGCTTAATTCTAAACTAACTCAACTCGGGTGAGAGTTAATTCTTGAGGCTATAAATACAAGGCCATACCCATTCATTTCTAAGCTTAGATGTTGTACAATTATTATGTAATATTTACTCCATAATCCTCATTCAAATAATGTTACCATGTCAAAATCTTAAGCCAAGCAATGAAAGCCAAGGTGCTAAGAAAAGGTGAAGCCAACAAAGCTCTATTGATGCACAAGCCAAGAAAGCCATTCAAAAATCCATTTGGAACTTCAAGGAAGGTAAAATGTGTTATTTTATGTTTTAGTTGTATTTTTATATGCAAGCTTATTACCTAAGCTCTCTATAGTGTCTAGGCTAGAGGTGTTAGGATTTCAGTATATTTATTTGAGTTTTATTTCTTTGATTAACACAAATACTAACCTCCCCTCTTGGATTTTGTGTTCACATTATGGCATGCCCGATGGGACCTACACCCCATGAAGTTACTCCCAAGTTCTTTTAGAGTATTCTCCTAACAATTTTGATGTAAAAAATCAAGCTTGTTGATCAAAACAAGTGAAAATTGAAGGTCCATGGACATTTTTATATAAGTTACGAAGTTACTTTGTTTAGTCATAAATTTTCTCTTTGGAATCTCAATATTGCACAATATCACTAATCTTATGGTCACAATTTTGTCATATTTATTGAATTTTTTCTTATAACCATTGAGGTTTTGGCTAATGATTTATTATTTCAGGGAAATCGTGATATTACAATATTAGAACTTTTGCAGTCATGGTATTGTGTTAAAAATAGTGATATTATAATATTACAACTTTTAAAGTCATGGTATTGTGTTAAAAAATAGAATATTGTGATATTGTAATATTCAACTTTGTAAGTTGTGATATTTTGTTAAAAACTATAATATTGTGATATTACAATATTGAAACTTTACAATTCATGGTATTGTGTTAAAAATCACAATATTGTAATATTGTGACTTCACAAGTCACAGAATTGCCATAATTTATGTGGTTTTGTATTAACTTTTATAGTATTGTGCTTAATTATTATGGTTTGCTACTAAATATATAGTTTTATAAGAGAGTCATGATATTATGCCAAAATCTATGGTTTTATATTTATTTTAGTGATATTACCTTAATACTAACAATTTTTCACTAACTCTGTGTTTATAAGCTATTTATGGTATTATGATAATAGTTATGGTTTTGTAAGAAAATTCATGGTATCGCTATGTGTTTTTGTCATTTTGCATTCTGTATAAAATTTTGGAAACCCAAAATCAAGAATTGGAAAGTGATTTGCCCACTCATGATTTGTTTCTAAGCACAAGGATCCCCTAACATATTTTTTAGGACACAAAAGCCAAGAGAAAGACATTTAAAACATTCTAAGTTTCAAATTTCACATTTCAAATTGGTGTTTTAAAAATATTTTTGTTTAAGTCATTTTTTCTTTTTAAAAGTTTTCAACAACAAATGCCAAGGGGCTCAAACTTCATAACACATTTCATTTTTGGTGCTATAAAATTAAACTCTCACATTAGTTACATATGCATAACAATTTTTGTTTTTATGATTGTTTGTTGAAAGTTGTTTGTTTATCAAAATGAGTGTTGTGTGTATGCTCTCCCCATATACCCCTTAGGGAACTTAGGTGATAAAAAATGCTCACTCTTTGTATTTATCACTTTGGTCCAAAAGCATAGAAAGAAAGTTTCTAAGGCCCTCTCAAAATCTATATGATTTGGGTGACCCAAAAAAGACCCTAATTTCCTTCCACTTATCTTTATTTCATGCATTTTGTCTTGTGGATGGGAGTTCATCACCTCCCCATGAATTCTCTAAGGAATTATTGACCTGATAATTCATCCCCTGACATCATTTCAACCCCACCCCATGGTGGGGTAGAGTGGGCTATATAAATTAAGGGTGACCCATTGGGATGCTTATTTAAGTGGTTAAAGAAATCTTCATTAGTGGTACTAGACTCAAAACATAGGGGCAACTCAAACATCATACTTCATTGAGCAATTAATGGAAGTAGTGGTTATGAAAAAGACTAGACCTTTTCATAACAAGCTGGTTGATGTGGATCTAAATGATGTATTGTGCCCTAGTGTTATCCACACATATGGGACCATTTAGAATATGCAGAAATTATAGATTTTAAATAACTCCACTTATCATAGACATATTATTGATGGAGGGTGAGTAGCTCAAAGTTCTAGGTCACCATACAAACTCTTGAGAGAAGAGGGATCTTAAAAACCCTAATTTTCATGTGAATTTATTTTTTGTATTAATAATTAAAATCGTCTAAAGAAAAAGTACATAGATAGAATTTGATAGTATGAAGCTACCTTGTCAATTTTAGGATTTAGGACATTACACTTAGGCATTTTTATCATTTTATCCTTTTTACTTGCATGGTCTTAAGTCAAAACCATTTATTTGTCATACCAAATCAAAAATGAGTCATGTTTGTACATCATTCATTCTTTTGAAGAGGCATTATTTGATTTATTTGACACCATTTTGCCTTAGTCATTTGTTAAAACTTTTATATATGTGTGTCACTTATTTGAAAGGGGCATCATTATGTTATCCATTTGATTCCATGTTTTTTACCTTAAAATATTTAAATAAACCATTTTATCATACCTTTAGAGAAATATAACATCATTATTCTACTCACATTGTTCCAAAGACTTGTTTCCTTGTGTCTAAATTCAAATTCAAAACTACATGTACCTTTTTAGATCTATGCCTAGTACTATGATGCCATCCGTTCTAGTCTAGCTTGTTGTCTATTTGAGGAACCTATCCTTCTAAATAAATCCTAAAATTAGTATTGAAAATTTTAGATCCAAACATTAATTGGTTTATGCCTATGCCTTATGTAATTTTGGCTTTCATGTTCACCCTTTACTTTTGGGTTATGCAACTTAGACTAGTTTCTTGCCCAATTTAAAGACTATTTGTGTGTGCCTAAATTTGGGGAAGTGGTTTATCTTCCATATGCCTAAGGTTCAATGTCTTTTGCCAAATGATCAAGTTTTTGTTTGATTATAAATGCCTAGTTTGAGTTAAAGTGTTTCAAATTTGTTAGATTAAATCTTTCATGTTAGACCTTGTTTTGTTTAAAAATTTAAATTTTGTGCTTTATTTCCAAAAGACCTAGCAATTATTGTTTTGAGCCTAGAATTTTTGCATTGTTTCCAAAATACCTAGCAACCGTTGTTTCCTTAGACCTAGCTTAGACTTAATTTAAATAATTTTTACCTAGGTTTGGCATTCAAGTTACCCATCTACTTGAACATTTGTGTAAGACATTTGATGTCAGACCATTTTAGACCAAGTTTATCATAGGCCATTTTGGAGAATCAACTCCACTCCTAGACCAAATTAGACCAAATTTATACTTTTTGTCATTTAGACCTTATTTTTTAGAGTTTGTAAAAATATAGACCTATCTTTGTGAAACATTAGTCATTAATTTGGATATGTCTCATTACACTTGTAGTGGAATCATTTACAATTTAGTTTATGATAATGTGTTTATGAATGATAACTTTGTTTCAGACCCCTTTGGTGACATTATGGTTTGTGAGATGGATCCTTATCCTCCTTATACTAATCAATCTAGGGAATAAAGAGAAGATACATTAGCCCATTATTTAGTTAACACACCTCCCTATTTAGATCAAGACCATGCACAACTAGAGTAATACCTTATTAGTTCACCACTGTTCATTGAACAAGTTCATCAATAACCATACTATGTCACTATGCCATCAACGTATGATCCTTATTTGTTTGATCATCACTCATTGGAAAATAAGGACACGATTTTAGTTAGATACATAGAGGTAGGGGTTAAGTTTCTAGTAGACTCCCCCCATGAAAACTTGCCTAGTCTAGTTAGAGTGCCTCTTAACATAAATTATACCCAAACCACTTATCAGGCCTTAACTAGATATTCTCAAGGGCTCATGAAAATGTCATATAAAGACCCAAATATGCTTATAAAAGGAAAAGGACACATGGAGGGCCAATTTAAACAAATACAACAAGCATATAAAACATATTTAAAGCTAACATTTAATTTCAATGCTGTGACTATGTCAAATGCTCTACTTATAGAGCTAGCTCCTTTGATAAGAGTTTTAATTGAGTTGACAAGTTAGGATAATTTGGGTATAGACCCATTTTCATAAAGCACTTTAGTTGGTGATATGTATAATATCCCATATATTGAAGAGGTGACTATGGTTTTTTGACTAAAAAATATGCCAAACGTAATGGATAATATGCAAGTGCCTTCCAGTCTAGGCCAAAGTAGTTTAAATGCACCAAAAAATTCCTCATCAAAATAAGTGAATTTAGTTAATACCATGAGTGATGCACAAAATCATGGGGTAAGAGATCCTAAGTCTCTACCAATTGATTCTCCAACTACAAAACCATAGGAAGTAAGTACTCAAGTGCCAATAAGTGCCTTGCCTCAACAACCAATGAAGAATGTTATTCCACCACACTAGGTGATGAATAACATTCCACAATAATTGATATAGTCTAATATACCATCATAATATAGGTATAATACTACACCACCTCAATAGGGGGAAAAAAATGTTCCATCTCAAAAGGTAGTGACAAACGTACCTCAATAATCATTTATCAATGTGCCTTACAACCTCAAATATTGTTTAATCAACAACATATGTCTATTGGTCAAAGACAAATTTTGAACAATAAAAAAGTGTCTAGTTCACAAGTGTTTTTATAACAAGGAGGTACAAATGTCCAAAAAATACCTATTAGTACATAATTATCTCTTCCTCAGTCAGTACCATAGTTTCAAATATAATGCCTTGGTTCACAATAAGTTCCCCTTACTCAATTAGGTTCAACTAGTCAACAATAAATCCCTATTCAACCTCAACAGGCACAATATTATAGCCAAATCCATATACTTCCATCTCAACCTAAATTCACTCAAAGCTAAAGCTATATACCAAATCTAAACTAGAATATCATACAACAATGTGTGAAATACCAACAACATTATCCCAATCTATGGATGTATATTCCTAGCCAATTCATTCTACCAACCTTCTACAAAAAACCATACCTCCATTATAACCTAGTTAAAATAATTCACCTTTGACCACCATCCTTCACAAAAACCAAAATTTCCATCTAGTTTCTTGGCCCAAGAACTAAAATAAATGAAGGATGTGATTGTTTCCATTCAAGTATGAAAACATACCAATAAGTTCAAGTTAGATGATGTGTTCATACCCATTCAACATGGAGTATCTTTAGATACCATTTCCTCTTGAAAAAAATAAGGGTAAAGGAGACCCTAAGGTATATTTGATATAATTATTTGTTACTTGCCAACTAGTGGCTTATAGTGACATTTACCTCCTTTTATTTACCTAAAGTCTAGCTGGACATGCTTTGGAGTGGTTCCTCAAGTTGCCAAAGAATTCAGTATCTAACTTTGACGATATTTTAAATAAATTTGTATATCATTTATCCTAAAATATCAAACATGAGATTTCATTGGTAGACTTGACTCAGGTGAAACATAAAGTTGGTGAAAGCTTTGCCATCTACCTACAAAGATGGAGAACACTTACTAGTTACTTCACCCATAACTTATCAGATAAATAGTTAGTTGTGTTTACTATAATTTTCATTGTGATATATCCTATCATCTGGAGTTCAATATGTGCATATATTTAAAGAGATCATTGATAAAGGTTTGAAAACTGAAAAGCCCCTTATTAACAAAGGGATTATCAAATTAACTTCATTAAATCAAAATCAGATCCAAAACCAAAGAATAGCCCAAAATCAGAACCAAAACCCAATCCAAGTGTAAGCATTGACCCTAGTCTAGGCCAATAACTATGAAAAATCCAAGCAATACAATCATAATAAAAATGTTGTTTTAAATGGAGTAACTGAGTTGTGCCATGTCCAAATGGTGAAAACACTATCTACTCACCTTGTGTTGTAAATGTAACCTATTAAACAAGCTTAGCCTATACAATAAACTAGATACACTTTATAAGCATATCAACCACTATCTTTGTAAACCCTTCCTCCAAGAAAAAATACCCCTACTTTTCAAGTCTTCAACAACCTTAGAGAACCTATAGAAGCCATGTTTCACAAGTTAACCATGACTAATATGATTAGTTGGATAATTTTGAAGCACTATCCTAGGGGTATTTTATATTCATATTGGTACTAAGAGAATGAGTTCTATGAATACCACATGTTCAAGGACATAATCTATGTCATTGTGTGAAAATCAATCATCTCATTAAAAACATGTTAGAAAGTAAGGAGATTACATTAGATAATAGATAATCTACATCTAATCAGAACGTAGATATTTACTAAAACCCTTTTACACAACATGTTAATAAAAATAAAAAAGGCCACCACTACAAAAAAAATAACCATGATAACAACAAAATTAGTAGCAGAAATAATGTCAACTAAATGGGAGAAACCAAGGCCAAAATGATCCCAACAACCAATAGACATACATCACAGTTTCACATGACTACAACAAGGTTGTCGGTCATATTTTGAGAGACTACATTTTAACCATCACCATTAATCTAATACCAAGTGTCAAAAGACTAGGACTATTGTCAAATAATTCCAATGAACCCACCTATGCCAATAATACTTTTATGATCTGGGACCACAGTCAAACACACCAAAAAATAAGGATTACTATTTTAAGACCTTATATCGATAACTTGTCATTTACCCATGACCAAAACCAAGTGACTTGGAAATTAAGACTTATCCTATTTGGCCCCTCACCTTCCTCTTCAAGTAACAATGGTCTTATATCCAATGTTGATTGTGCAATCTCAACTTAATAGTCTAGGATTACCATTCCTAGCCCATAACCTCTTACTAATGAAATAATGAAACCCACTTTCATAGATAAGATTAAGCCATATACTACTGTTAAGGAAAAACCATATGACATTGTGGAACAACTCCAAAAGACACATGCTCAAATTTCCATCTTGGATTTGTTGCATACATCTTCTAT
Organism: Torreya grandis; assembly: GCA_037957365.1. Classification (NCBI taxonomy): domain Eukaryota; kingdom Viridiplantae; phylum Streptophyta; class Pinopsida; order Cupressales; family Taxaceae; genus Torreya; species Torreya grandis. Next base: position 1,205,378 of record JARHVA010004419.1, read on the forward strand.
CCACAAAAACATCTTAACAAATATCCTAGGCCAATCCCAAGTTCCAAATGAAATAACCCCAAATAAATTCCAAGATTTGGTTGGACATTTAGCCATAGGCCAATATTTAACCTTTGACCAAAGTGATATGTCATCCCTTGGTCCTCTCTATAACAACCCATTGTACATTAAATTTGTCATCATGCAACGAAAGATTAAATATGTCCTCATAGATAATGGATGAGGCTTAAATATTATGTCTCTAAATATCATCAAGAATCTAGGTTATACAACATACGATCTCTAACCAGAAATAATTACAGTTACAGTCAAAGCCTATGATAATGAAGAGCATAAATCACAAGGAACTATCAGTTTTCTAGTGATTGTTGGACCCTTGACCCATGAAACACTTTATCATGTGTTATACCTGGACATATCATACAATTTGCTCTTGGATAGACTTTAGATACATTAAATTCATGTGATCCCTTCAAAATTGCACTAGTGTCTCAAATTTTCACACTCAAGCATGGAGGTCACCATCAATAAATATTTACATCCCTGTGAACATTGTGAACATTTGGAAGCTGAGTTGAAAGTTACAACTATAGTTTTGGCCTAGATCCATTACCTAAGAGGGATAAAGACAAAGAGATACTTGTTGAATTTATAGAGGCCAATTATATAGACCCAAATAGCCTTGATTCATCTTCCCATATGCCTCCTCTAGAAATGTCTAATCATTTCACCATCTTGTCCAATGGCCCAAGAGAGTATTTGATTCATGACACATTCCACATTTCCAAGATTCCATAGAACCCCAAGTCCTATGGAAGACCTAAATCCAAGCCACCATGCATAGAATGGTAATGAGAGGGAAAGGGAAAAATTTATAGTCTAGATTCTATCACTTTCATACCGGCCACTGGTCAATAATAAGAGCCACTTACCAATGATGAATCCTTATTATACAATGATAAGTTGGTTGATTGTTATAAAAATTCCAAATATACCATTCCTAACAAGATCATAGAGAATCAAGCCTATGAAGGGGAGGCCTAGGGTCAAATCAAATGGGTACATTTGAACCAATTTCTATGACTTGGTATAAAAGAACTTATAGTCTTAGATTTAAACCACCTAGGGGTGACTCTATGTTTCTTATTTGTGTTCCAACACCAATAACTAGTGATGACAATGTTGATGGTAAATCAAAGTCCAATCATATCATTTATGAAGACCTTACCAATACTAATATATTTGACTCACATACCATTTTCACCATTACCCCAATAATCAAACATAATCCACTTCTCTTATATCATCCTCAACTAATCAAGGATGATAAAAAAGAATCCATAATGCCTATATAAAAGTTTGAGAATGATGAGCCCTTTTGTGTTTTTTTAGGCCTGAGAGGCAATGTTCCATCAGGAGACCACAAATAAGGGATCTCTATCAAACTTGATCCTACAACCTATTTTGGATAGCAAGTGAACACTCCTAGCCAAAAAAAACTAAAACATTAAGGTCCTAAAGTAAAAACCTCTTTGAGGCACTTTTGGACTAGGTAATAGTAAAGAAAAAGGCTAGTCTTTTGGTGAAAACCTATTTCTAGCACTATTAGATGAGGGTGTTCACCTTTCCTCAAAAGAAGCATAGGAGACCACCAATGATGAACTTGATTTAGGGTCCAAGTTTACTTCAATAGAGAAATTTGTCTTTGAACAAATTAACCAAGAATATCCTACAATATTTGTGACATGGACATCACTGCCATTATGAGATTTGAATTCATCCTATTTGGGTGAGCTTGAAGAACCAGTCAACCTATAAGACTTTAATGTTTCCATCTAGTTCAAATCCTTGACAACTATTCTTGATGATGGTTCTACACTTCTAGTTGATGACATTTAGAGGTGAATATTTCTAGATGACCTCAAGTGGATCAAATTAGGTACATGAGTTACTAAGGAGGAATGTGAATTTCTTATAGCCCTTTAGAGGGAATTTTTTGACATATTTTCTTGGGACTATTTAGACATGCTAGGTTTATACTTGTGAAATAAGAGATGCACAATATGCATCCTCACATTACTATATTGGCAAAGAAAGAGTTGGAAAAACTCTTAGAAGTAAGATGTATTATACTAATTAACTATTTAGAGTGGATATCTAATGTTGTACCTATTATCAAGAAGTCAAAAGGAATCAAGATCTACACATATTTTAAGAATATTAACAAGGCCTACCCTAAAGATGATTTTCCCTTGCCTAATATTAACATGATAGTTGAATCAATAACTGGATATGAGATGTTCTCTCTAATGGATGCCTTTTTAGGTTATAATCATATTAGGATAACACCAAAAGACCAACACAAGACAACATTCACCACTACATGGGGAACATTTTATTACCATGTTATACCATTCGATATCAAGAACCTTGGGGCTACATACCAAAGAGCTATGACAATGATATTCATGACATGATGAGTGACATTATTGAGGATTATGTCCATGATATGTTGGGTAAATCAAGGAACTATGTCAATCATCTAGTCATGCTTCAAAAAATATTTGAGAGACTTTATGAGTACTATGTTAGGATTAATCCAAAGAAATGTATATTTGGTGTCACTTATAGCAAACTGTTAGGTTTCATTATCTCTCGTAGGGGCATTGAATTTGACCCAACCAAAGTCTATGCAATTACTACAATGTTACCACCATCTACTTTGAAGTAGCTCCATAATTTACATGGTAAGATTCATCCTATCAGATGATTCATCTCACAATTGGCCAATAAATGCCATATTTTCACTCACTTGTTGAAGGAGGGTGTTACATTTATATGGGATGATTACTATCATAAATCCTTTCAATACCTAAAAGGATATCTTGTCAATCCACCTATTTTGTTATCACCAAGGCTAGGAAATCCATCATTTTTATATCTACTTACCACATATAAAGCCTTAGGGATAATTCTATCTCAACATGATGACAATGAAAAGGATCATTCCATGTATTATCTAGGTTGAACATTAGTTGCATATGAACACAACTATACTCTAGCTAAAAAAACTTGCTTAACAATAGTGTTTGTAGCCTAAAAACTGCATCATTATATGTTAAACAAGAAAACCATTGTTATTTCCAAAGTAGATAAACTCAAGTATCTACTATCCAAGAAAACTATACAAGGCTACATGTATAAATGGATTATTCTCTTGAGCAAGTTTGAGATTGAGTATGTCAACTAGAAAGATATCAAGGGACAAGTACATGTATATCAACTTGTTGAAGCTCCCCTCATAGATACTACACCACTCACTTTTCAATTTCTAGATGAGGCCATTATGATGATTAAATAAGTAGATACACTTCCTAAGGAAAAATATTGGAAGATATATTTTGATGGTTTATTCACATCACATGGATTAAGGACATGCCTATTATTTATTACACCACAGGGGGATCTTATCTCTAAATATTTCTATATAAACATTATTTGTACTAGCAACATGGTTGAATATGAAGCACTTATTTCAAGGATTTATTAGGAATTATAATGGAATATTCATCATCTCACCATTTATGGTGTTTCTCAGTTAATCATCAATTAGGTTACAAATCATTTTCAAACTAAAGATGACAAGTTGGTACCCTATAAAACCATGGTGGACAATCTCAATAAACATATTGATGGCATACAATTTGAAAATATTATAAGGATAATAATAGGATGATTGATGTTATGGCCACCATTGAATCTTTAATTTGACACACTAATAAGGTAAAAGAATATCAATTCCTTGTTAAAAATCTTCTAGCGCATGATCATGCACCTTCAACCATCATAATGATCTATGATATTATTGGTCCCACGTCTATTTGGTACATATACCTTACCATTACCTTCATGAACATATCATGCTAATAGACCTATCACATAAACAATAAAAGGTCTTCACACATCAAGAATTTTATTATACTTTACTTAGCCTAACCCTTTATCATCGTAGCTTTCATGGAAATCTACTTCATTGTTTGAATTTGATAGAAATAACATTAGCATTATGAGAAGTTCATGAAGGAATATGTGGATCCCACACTAGTGGGGTGGTCCTAGCTAAAAAGATCTTATGTACTGGGTATTATTGGCTAACTATGGATGTAGATATAACTGCCAATAATAAAAAGTGTGACAAGTGTCAAGGGCATGGCAATTTGATTCATGACCTAGCCAAATAACTCAAGCCTATGCTTACACCATGTCTATTTATAACATAGGGACTTGATCTCATTGTTAAGATTAACCCCACCTCCTTAGAAGGCTATAAACACATCCTCACCATTACCAAATATTTCACTAAGTGGGTTGAAGCTATACCCCTCACTTATGCGATTGGATTTTTTTTCAAATTATTCTTTAATCACCTCATCTATCATTATCACATCCCATCTGACATTATATCTGATAATGGTCGGTCATTTAAAAACAAGGATGTCAAAACACTTTGTGTTGATTACAAAATCACACATTATTTTTCTATTGCATAGTACCTATAAGACAATGGTCAAGTAGAGGCATACAATAATATCATTGTTAACATCCTAAAAAATATTGTCAATGATGTTGGCTATGATTGGCACCTCCAAATATTCCATGCCATTTGGTCTTCCCATACTAATTATTGGTGTCTTATTTATTTGTTTTTCCTTAACTTAGTATGGATGCTTTCATTGGGTAATTCCTTATGCATTCTACTTAAGTCCATCCATATTCATCTCTCAACATTGACATCATGGTTTTTATCATTGGTGCATTATTTTCACTTATTTATTAGATCATGTGTCAATCTTCATACATGTTTCGGTTGAGTTATCATGGTGTTTTATATCATGGTGCATACTGTCACATGCTATAGAAAAATTTAGCTTGGTAAATATTACAATTAATGATGCCACAAAATTTCTCCTTGGTCACCTAAAATAATTCTTGATCTCTCCAAATTATAACCCAAATGTAAAGTAACTAAATCATGAATGAATTTTAATCCTTGTTGGTTAGGTCATGTATCTCCATACTAGCAAGTAATTCAAATTCATATTTCTCCTTTGTATCAACTTAATCTTACTCTATGAGTACATATTTAATATGTAATCCACCTTTTTCTATTTTTTCATATTATGCCCACCCATAGTGCCAATAATTATAATTGTCTTTGGGCAAATCATTATGTTTTGATCTATTTAGATGATAATGCTTATAACTACCTTTGGGAAAATCATTATCTCTATCCACTCAATTGGGACATGTTTTCTAGATGATAATGCTTATAACTACCTTTGAGAAAATTATTACCTATGTCTACCCAATTGGGGCATGTATTCATTTAGCGAATGATTATAACTTCCTTTGGGCAAATCATTATCTTTTACCTTGCCATGTTGATGATTATAAACACTTTTGGGAAAATCATACACTTTTTATCTACCCAACTGGGGTATCTCATTGTGCCACTGATTATAACTAACTTTGGGTAAATCATTCTTTTCCACCCGCTTTACCTTTAGGTCTCATTATTTCCTTCTTTTTGAGGGAAAGGTCGGTAACCTTAATTTTTGCCCATTCCCTCGAGAGGGAATCTAGGGATAATCCATCACCTATTGGGGCATAAGGCATACATTAAATTTGCATTATTTGAGAAAATTTTACCATGACTATAGCTTAAAATTACTTTCTAAATAGGGGAAAACTATAGACACCCCATTCTGGCCACAACTGGCTTCAAACCAGACTTCAGACTCATTCCTACCAAACATTGTAAATTAAGCTTAAGAATCATTAAATGTTCTAAATTCATCCACACAACATTTAATAATTCTTAAAATCATGTTGAGGCATCCCTATTTGGGGTATTATATCATATGCAATAATATCCTCACACAAAATCATCTCTAATCATCTTATGGAATAACAACTAGTAGTTTGGCCTATGGATACATTAAGCGGGGAACTTAAATAATTCCTAAAAATACTAAAATGGTATGCAAAATTATTTAATTAACTAAACTAAATTAAATTCTTAAGTGAATTTTCCATATGCAATTACTGAAAACAAATTTCATAAAAAGGAAATTTCAATAAATATGAGGTCATGATGACATCATCATCCTTAAAGTCAATGGAATTGAAAATATCTCTAAAATGAAAATACAAAAATAGAGAGACATGCCTCATAAATGGGTTCTCTATCCCAAACATTAATTACATGTACCCTCCTTAACTCAACTGGAGTTAGCCTCAACTCACCTAGGGTTAGTTCAAACTCAACCATGCTTAATTCTAATGTAACTTAACTTGGGTGACAATTAATTCTTGACGCTATAAATATAAGGCCACACCCCTTAGTTTCTAAGCTTGGATACTTTAGAGTTATTATACAATAGTTACTCCATAAGCCTCATACAAATAATGTTTCCATGCCTAAATCTTAAGCTAAGCCATCAAAGCCAAGGTGTTAATGAAAGGTGAAGCCAACAAAGCTCTATTGATGAAGATTTATTGATGCACAAGCTTAGAAATCCATTAAATAATCCATTTGGAACTTCAAAGAAGATAAAATAAGGTTTTATTTTATGTTTTCATAAGCAATATTTTTACCTATGCTCTCTCTAATGTCTAGGCTAGAGGTGTTAGGATTTTAGTGTGTTTATTTGAGTTTTACTTCTTGGAATAACACAAAGACTAAAATCCCCTCTTAGATTACTTATTCATATCATGAATTAGTCATCTAAGAAATGATATGAGGATTATATATAACTTGACATGAGTGAGACATGGCAATGAGTTTTCTCTCGTAGCCAAATTTCTCTTAAAGGGCCCAAAGTTGGTCAGTAGGAGGCATATATTTTGAATTATTAGCCCATTAAAAAAACCATCTATAGAGGATCATAAATATGGGATTTTTAAGGCTACAATATCCATTTTTCATTCTCTTTCATACCCTATAATTTAAAGTTGTAGTTGATCAAACACATCGCTTAAGAGAATCTTGGCATCCCTGAGTGTGCAAACTAAACAAATTTCAGTCATGCATTTTAATATAATTATGAGGGTTGTATATGAGATGTTAACTCCCAAAATTACATGGATAAGTCCTCAAATAAACTCTAGGATTATTCTTGATAACTTAATTTGAGCGAGATGTGGTAATGGGTTTTCTCTCATAGCCAAATCTATCTTACAGGGCTAAAAGTTGGTAAGTGAGAGGTGTATATTCTGACTTTTTATCCTAATTGATGAATAATATATATGGATATAGATGGGATTTTTAAGGCTATAATGGTCATTTTAAATGTCCACCAAGCTCCAAGAATGAATGTTATGGTTGATTAGATGCATCCTTTAAGAGAATCATGGCATCCTTGAGTGTGCAAACTGAGCCATCTTCCATCATGTATTATATAATAACCATGAGATCAATATATTAGCCATCATATCATATACCTACATGGATGAATCCTATAAGAAAACCTAGGAGGATTATTTCTAACTTGATGTGAGTGAGACATGGAAATGAGTTTTATTTCACAGCCAAATCTCTCTTAAAGGTCCAAAAGTTTGTTAGTGGAGGGTGCGTATTTTGAATTGTTATCCCAATAAATGAAAACTATGTGTAGGTACATATATATGGAGATTTTAAGGCTAGAATGACCAATTTTAGTATCCATTAGGCCTCAAGAGTGAAAGTTACAGTTGATAAAAAACATCTCTTAAGAGAATCTTAGCATCCCTAAGTGTACAATTTGAGTGAAATTCTATTGTGCATTATAGGAGAACCATGAGGGGTAGAGATGAACCATTAGCTACCACACTTAAAAAAATGAGTGATATAATAAAACCTAAGAGGATTATATCTAACTTGATGCAAGTGATATGTGGTAATGAGTTTTTTTATCATAGCAAAATCTCTCTTAAAGGGTTAAAAGTTGGTTATTAGGGGGCATATATTATAACTTGTTAGCCTAATCAATAAACTATCTATGTAAACATGTCTTGATGGGAATTTCAAGGCTATAAAAGTTATTGTTTAATATTTTTCTATCCTTGGGAGTGAAATTTATAGTTGATCAAATGCATCCCTTAAGAGAATCTCTTTGTCCTTGATTATGAAAATTGAGCCAACTTCTATCTGCATTATAGGATAATCATGAGGGATAGAGATGATCCATTAGATCCCATAATTGTGTGGATGAGTCATTTTAAAAATCAAAAGAGGATTCTCTTTAACGTCATCTGAGTGAGATGAAAAAATGAGTTTTCTTTCATAACCAAATCTCTCTTAAAGAGCTAAAAGTTAGTTAGTAGGGGTGTATATTCTGACTCATTATCTAAATTGATAAATTATCTTTACTATCATGTCTAGATGCACATTTTAAGGATATAAAAATTGTTTTTTAGTGTCTATCAAGCCCTAAGAGTGAAGTTATAGTTGATCAAATTCATCCCTTAAGAGAATCTCAACATTCATGAGTGTGTTAATTCAACAAACTTTTGTCATGCATTGTAAGAGAACCATGAGGGATAGGTATGAGATATCAACTCATACACTTGCATAGAAGATTACTTTAAGTAATCAAAAGAGGATTATATCTAACTCAATATGAGTAAGATATGGAAATAGGTTTTATCTTACATCTAAATCTCACTTAAAGGGCTAAAAGTTGTTCAGTGTGGGCATATATTTTGACTTGTTATCCTAATTAACAAAATGTCTATGTAGACATATCAAAATGGGTGTTTAATGCTGGAGTGTTCATTGTTATATCTTGATCAATCCTTGAGAACAAATATTGAAGCTAATCAAATACATCCCTTAAAAGAATGCTATTCTTGAGTGTGAAAACCAAGTGAACTTTAGTCATGCTTTTTAGTAGAATCATGAGGGATAGATATAATTCATCAGTTCTCACACTTGTATAGATGAGTCCTATAAGAAAACCTAAGAGGATTATTTATAAATCAACATGAGAAAGACACGACAATTATTTTTATCTCTTAGCCAAATATCTCTTAAAGGGATAAAAGTTGGTTAATGGGAGGCATATATTCAGAATCGTTAGCTCAATCAATGAACCATATTCAACAACATGTTTGGATGGGCATTTTAAGGCTAGAACGAACATTGTTCAATCTTCATCAGGCTTCAATAATGAAAGTTATAGTTGATTGAACACATCACTTAAAAAAATTTGAGCTTTTTATGAGTGTGAAAACTAAGCCAACTTCTACTGTGTGTTATATGAGAACTATGAGGGATAAAGATGATCCATTAGCTCTTACACTTACGAAATGATTCCTGTAAGAAACCACTGAAGGATTCTCTCTAACTTGACATGAGTAGAAAACAATTATTTTTATATCATATATAAATCTCTCTTAAAGAAATAAAATTTGGTAAGTGGGGGTATATATTCTAACTCATTAGCCTAATTGTATGGCTATTGTCTAGTCTTCATCAAGTCCATAGAGTGAAAGTTACAGTTGATCATACATATATCTTAAGAGAATATCCTTGTCCCTAACAATGTGAACTGAACCAACTTATGTCAAAGTATATAATATAAATGTGAGGCCTAGAGATGAGCCTTTAGCTCTCACACTTATATGGATGAGTCCTCTAAGCAATCCCATGAGAATTATCTCTAACTCAATGTGAGTGAGACATGACAATGAGTTTTCTCTCAAAGCTAAATCTCTTTTAGAGGGACAAACATTATTCAATATGGGAATATATTCTAACTCATTATCCTAATAAATGAACCATATTAATTGACACATTCAAATGAGTATTTTAAGGTAAGTATGGCCATTTTTTGATCTTTTTCAAGCCCTTGGTTTGAAATCTATAGTTGATTAGATGCATCCCTTAAGAGAATATCCTCATCTTTGAGTGTGTAAATTAAGCCAAATTATATCACATATTGTAGGATAATTATGAGTGATAGGTATGATATATTAGCTGCCACACTTTCAAAAACAAGTCCTCTAATCAATCCCAAAAGAATTCTCTCTAACTCAATGTGAGCTACACGTAGTAATAATTTCTCTCACATCCAAATCTCTCTTAAAGTGTTAAAAGTTGGCCAGTGGGGGTCTTATATTTTGAATAATTATCCAAATTAATAAATTATCTTTGAAAACACATCCTAATGGGAATTTTAAGTTGATAATGGTTATTGTCTAGTCTTTGTTGGGTTTCAAGAGTGAAAGTTATAGTTGATTAGATGTATCCCTTAAGAGAATCTCCTCGTCCCCAGGTATGCTAAACAAAGATAAATTCCATCATATGTTATAAGATAAATATTAGGGATAGAGATGAGACATTAGATCCCACACTTTCATAGATGAGTCCTCTAGAAAATTTAGGAGGATTCTATCTAACTCGATATGAAAATGATCTAATAATGAGTTTTTTCTTGCAGTTAAATCTCTCTTAAAGGGTAAAAAATTAGTTAGTGGGGGAGTATATTATGAATCATTAGCCAAATTTATGAACCATATATATGATCATTCCTAGATGGAAATTTTAATGCTAGAACAACCATTATTCAGTCTCTATCAAGATTTGGGAGTGAAAGTTATAATTGATTAGATGCATCCCTTATGAAAATCTCCTGATCCCTGAGTGTGCAAACTGATTCAGCTTCCATCATGTGTTTAAGGATGACCATAAGGGATATATATGATTTTTTATATCCCATAATTTCATAGATTATTCCTAAAATAAACCCTAGGAGTATTCTCTCTAACTCGATGTGAGTAAGATGCATAAATGATTTTTCTCTCACAACCAAATCTCTCTTAAAAGACCAAAAATTGGTCAGTGTGGGGTATATATTATAAATATTTATCCCAATCAATGAACCATATTTTAAAAAACATCTAGGTGGGAATTTTAAGGCTATTATGATCATTGTTTGGTCTTCATCGAGCCTTGGGTGTAAAAGTTGTAGTTGATCAGACATATCCCTTAAGAGAATCTCAATGTCTTTGAGTGTTAAAATTGAGTGAAATTCAATATCAAATTTTAGGAGAACCATGAGGGATAGAAATAATCTATTAGCTCCTAAAATTTAATTTATTAGTCTTCTAAAAAATATAAGATTATTTTCTGTAATTTGATGGGAGTGATATATGGCAATGAGTATTCTCTCGCAGCCAAGTCTCTCTTAAAGGGCCAAAAGTTGGTCAGTGGGGGGAATATATTATAAATAATTATCCCAATAAAAAAATATATATGAGAACATTTGGATTTGAATTTTAATTCTATAATGGCCATTGTTTAGTCTTCATTAGGCCTTGGAATTAGAAGTTGCAGTTTATTAGATGCATCCTTAAAGAGAATCTCTTCAATCCTGAGTGTGTAAACTAAGCCAACTTCCATTTCACATTGTAAGATAATAATGAGGTATAGATATGAGCCATTATATCCAAAAATTTCATATATGAGTCCTATAATAAAATCTAGGAGGATTCTCTCTAACTCAATGTGAGTGAGACACAACAACTTTTCTCTTGCAACCAAATCTCTCTTAAAGGGCCCAAAGTTGGTCAGTGGGGGCATATATTTGACTCATTATCCTAATAAATGAATTATATTTGTCAAAACATACATATGGTAATTTTAAATCTATAAAATTATTTGTTTGGTTTCCATCTAGCCCTGGGAGTGAAATTTATAGTTGATCAGACACATCCCTCAAGAGAATCTCATCTTTGAGTGTGTAAACTAAGCCAACTTCCATCACATGTTTTAGGAGAAATATGAGGGCTAGATATTAGCAATAAGATCTAAAAATTTCATGGATAAGTCCTCTAATAAAACCCATGATAATTATCTATAACTTATGCAAGTGATATGCGATAATGAGTTTTCTCTCATAACCAAATATCTCTTAAAGGGATAAAAGTTGGTTAGTAAGGGGCATATATTTTGAATTGTCAACCCAATAAATGAATCATATTCATAGACACGTATACATTGGTTGTTTAAGGATAAATTCATTATTTCTAAGTCTTCATCAAGCCCTTATAATGAAAGTTGTAGTTGATTGAATGTATTCCTTATGGTAATCTCCTCATCATTGTGTAAACTCATCCAAATTTCATCATGCATTATAGGAGAATATGAAGGTTAGAGACAATTTATTAGATCCCACACTTGAAAAAATCAAGTCTTATAAGTAACCTCAAGTGTATTCTCTCTAACTCAACATGAGCGAGACATGGTAATAAGTTTTATCTCACAACCAAATCTCTCTTAAAGGGCAAAAAGTGGGTAACTAGGGGCCATATACTCTAAATCATTAGCCCAATCAATGAATCATATATTTTAACACATATGAATGTGAATTTAAAGGCTATAAAGGTCATTTTATGATCTCTATTAGACCCCTAAAGTGAATTTTTAGTTGATTGGATGCATCCCTTAAGAAAATCTCCTCGTCTTTGAGTGTTCAAACTAAGCCAACTTACACCATGCATTGTAGGATAACCATGAGGTGTAGAGAAGAGTTTTAATTTCCAAAATTGTCATGGATGATTACTATAATCAAATCTAAGAGGATTCTCTTTAACTCAATGTAAGTGAGATGTAACAACAATTTTTTTCTTGCAACCAAATCTCTCTTAAAGGGCCAAAAGTTGGTCACTAAAGGTGTATATTTTGACTCATTAGCCCAATAAATGAACTATATTAAATGGCACATCCAAATGAACATTTTAAAGATTTAAAAATCATTTTTCATTCTCTATTAGCCTTGAGAATGAAATTTGTAGTCGATCAGACGTATCCCTTAAGAGAATATCCTCATCCCTGAGTGTGGAAACTGAGCCAACATCCATCATTTATTACATGAGAACCATGAGGGATAGAGATGAGATGCTATCTCCTAAATTTTCATGGATGAGTCTTCTAAGTAACCCTATAAGGTTTATCTCTAATTTGATGTGAGTGAGATGTGGCAATGATTTTTCTCTTGCAACCAAATCTATCTTAAAGGACCAAAAATTGGTTAGTGGAGGGTGTATATTCTAACTCATTATCCCAATCGATGAATTATCTTCACTAAAACATTTAGATGGGAATTTTAAGGCTATAAATTCCATAATTTAGTCTTCATCAGGTCCCTAGAATGAAAGTTACAATTGATTAGATGAATCCCTTAAGATAATCTCCTCATCACTAAGTGTGCATACTAAGCCAACTTATGTCACACATTATAAGAGAACCATGAGGGATAGAGATGAGATGTCAACTCCAAAAATTGAATGGATGAGTCATATACTATAACCTAAGAGGATTATACCTAAATTAATTCAAGTAAGATGTGATAATGAGTTTTATCTCATAGCCATATCTCTCTTAAAGGGCCAAAAGTTGGTCAATGGGGGCGTATATTCTAACTCATTATCTCAATAAACTATCTTAATTGACTTGTTTGGATGGGAATTTTAAGTCTAGAAGAACCATTTTATAATCTTTTTTAGGCCGTAGGAATGAAAGTTGTAGTTGATCAGACACATCCATTAACAGAATCTCCTCCTCCCTGAGTGTGCAAACTAAGCCAACTTCCATCCCACATTTCAAGAGAACCATGAGGGATAGAGATGAGTTGTCATGTACCACACTTACATGGATAATTTCTATAAGCAACCCTAAGAGGATTATATCTAAATAAATGTGAGTGAGATGTGGAAATGAGTTTCCTCTCGAAGCCAAATCTATCTTATAGGGCTAAAAGTTAATTAGTGGGGGAATATATTATGAATTATTAGCCCAATTGACAAACCATCTTCACTACCAAGTTTAGATGGGAATGTTAAGGCTAGAATGATCATTATCCAATCTCTATTGGGCCCCTAATCAAAAGTTATATTTTATTAGATGCATCCCTTAAGATAATCTCCTTGTCCCTTAGTGTGAAAATTGAGGCAACTTCCATCATACATTAATTGATAATTGTGAAGACTAAAGATGAGCCATCAACTCTCACACTTACATGGATGAGTCTTGTAAGTAACACCAAGAAGATTCTCTCTAACTTTACATGAGTGAGATGAGGTAATGAGTTTTCTATTTCATCCAAATCTCTCTTAAAGGGACAAATGTTGTTAAGTAGGGGTGTATATTATGACTCATTATCCCAATTGATGAACTGTCTCCACCAACACATCTAGATGGGTGTTTTAAGGCTAGAACGACCATTGGCCATTCTTTGTTAGGACTTAATAAAGTTACAATTGATCAGATACATCCATTAAGATAATCTCCTCATCCTTGAGTGTGTAAATTGAGCCAACTTACATCACACTTTATAAGGGAACTATGAGGGATAGAGAGGAGCCATCAGCTACCACACTTGCAAGAATGAGCCCTTTAAGAAACACAAATTATTATCTCTAACTTGATGTGAGAGATACATGACAATGAGTTTTCTCTTGCATCTAATTCTATCAAAATAGACTAAAAGTTGGTTAGTGGGGGGCGTATCTTCTAGCTTCTTAGCCTGATCAACAAACTATCTATGCGGGCACATCTATATGGTTGTTTAAGAGGTATTTAAGATCTAATCCAAGTGTTACTAGTTGAATAATGCTCCTATGGGACAAAAAACAATTGACTATGTTTTTTGTTTCATGTAGGTGTCTAATGAGAGTCCTAAAAAAGATAAGAATTGATTATTTATCTTTGTTATCTAGATTCAAACATTGTAGGAAGGAAGATTAAGGTAGTATGATCATTATAATACACATAAAAAAATATTTTAAACTATTGTTTATTGTATAGGGTCAGATAAATTACGAAGGGTAAATTAGGCCTACAATACAAGACTCAGGATATCAGGGTTACAGACCATAATTAAGGCCTAGATAAGATTGTTTTCTTATTTTCTTGAAAGGACAAACAAAGAGAAGATGAAAAACTATGTTTTTGAGGTAGATAACATTAATATGAATTTTTTTTGGCTTCTATTTATTTCAAGAAGATAATATTCTCTACTCATGGCACCAACCATGTGAAGGTGGAAGCTCATATGGTGCCACTAACCTAAATTAAAATTGTTAGTAAATTTTTTAAAAAGAAATAAACACATAATGATATAGTAATTGAAAATTAAAATGCATTAAATAAAATAAGTAACTATATTAATATAAATGGAGATAAATTTATCAATTGAATCTAATGTACCTTTAGGATTTGTTCTATTTGCAAGTGTTTCAAGAATCACTTCATGGTCAGATTCACAAAATTTTCATAAAATTCTATTATGAGTCTTTCCATAATATTAGATCATTTGAATATTTACTAAAATAGCCAGATTTGATTAATGAAGCACCACCTTGTGTGTTTTAAAGTCCTCAAATAATAATTATTTTATTTTTTAATGATAATACCTATGAAGCCAGGTTCCTGTAACCACTATGGATCCATTAGGATAAATTATCTCTTCTCCATCCATGAAATTTGTGGTACATAATGACACAAGTAATAGTATATTCCCTCATCATTATCTTTAGATGAATTAACTTCAAAAACATGCCCTGAATTTAAAGTATAATCAAATTATAAGTACATATAGGGCAAAATAAAGATATCACTAATAGAACTAAGGTTTTCCATTTAAATTAAGAATAAATTATACCTAGTTGCATAAGATCTGAGATGTGGTCAAGGTCAACTGATGATGCCATTTCATGATCCATCAATTGTTGGAGTGAATGGCTACTCTTTATAGGTGATATAGATCTACAATACCATTTTTCAACCCATTATTTTGAATCACATTTATTCCATCCCATACATGCCAAAAAAAAAAACATGCCATATCTTTAGTATAAATAGTCCATAAACTTGAATTTGAGCTTTGAATGGAGTGGAAAACACTCGATCAATAAATTATACTAAAATATTCATACATTACCTTGTGTTATTCCTTCTGTAATGCAAGAACATTTGCACATGAGAATATTTATCTTATCGATGAAAAATGCTTTTATTAAACCAAGTCATAATACTTGCAACATTGATCAAATTAGCACCATTGTTGTCTTTTCCCTACTCTTTTTTAAGGCCTTTTTTTACACATGCACATGTACCATCATGTTCCAATTTTCCATTCCCAACCTCAAATAAAATCCAAAAATGTTGAAGATCATTATTCTTATGTATTCTACTTAACTAGTAAAACATTTGAGAATTCTTAAACTACCCTACATAATTGTTTGAATAAATGTAGTGTGCATCAAACATGATTTCTATTTCATTGATATATATATATATAAAATGTCTCAAAATAACCTTGGAAAAACTCTAGAGAATATGATATGTCATCGCTCATCTAAAAATGGTGTACCCCCTCAAAATATTTTGTTGTCATTTGTAATATCAGAGGCATGTCTAAATTTAATATGAATGAAAATTCCAACTTGAATTGAATTATAGAATTGGGATATAACCTAATTATGTGGTTGTAGTGTGTAGTTCTCAATAAAGTCCACAACCAAAACAATGGTTCCAATTGGGAAGTTGTCCTTGCATAGATTGAATTGATTATCTAACTACTTTGATTTGTGTGTGTGTGTGTTGCATATTGGTAGATAATATTCTTCTTGAATTCAAACATGAAATTATATACATAAAATTTGGTCATAACTCTATCACATCTTGATGACTCTTTTCCATATTTTAACACATACTTTACATATTTTTACTTCTTATAATCAACTAGTTGCTTTCCAAATTCATGTGTAATTTATTCATGTATATAGATCATCAAATTTAACAAACCACCACAACTATTAGAAGTTCCATCTAAACATTGTTTGACCAAACAAAATAGTCCATCAGGTCTTTGATAAAAAAGACTTTGGATTAATTCTCTTGATGTCTTAGGTGGATAAGACACTATACATTCCTTCATAATCTTGTCAGTATGTAAAGTACAAAATATATGATAAAATAATTAAAATTCACAGAAAATTAAAAATGTACCCTGCAACATTATGTGGTGCATGTTTGGTTGATTTTAACATAGAAAGGCTTGTACATCTCAAATAATCTTTGTTTAATTATTGATTTGCCATTTAATTTTTCAATATACATTTTATAAAATTATGTTTAGGTCATGTCTAAGAAGTGTTTTTCATGTGGGATCATAGTTTTTTGAACCTTTTCTTATTTTAACAACATATTTTACAATAGATGAGACCCTTTTATTATTGTGCCAATTTTTTTGAATCAAATTTTTTATTTGTTTAACTAATACCTTATCTTTTAATGGGAGCCTACCACTAAACACCCAACAATCTATAAGTTAAGGGTCATCAAGCCTTGTTCTTCTTTTTCTGACATTTATTAGAGTTTTTTATTCAAGTTCAATGATTTACCTATTTCACTAAGAATTCAATCTTTAGATGTTGACTTATTACATTTCCATTATTACTCATCTTGCCACATTACTATATTTTTTATAAATTTTATTGTTTATTGCCTTAATTGAATTAAATAGATTCTCTAAAATTACAATATTTTCCCTCCATGTTAGATGTTCTTAACCCTAAATTATGCATTATAGGGTGCATTTTTTACGATTTCATAAATTGAACAAATAGGTCACATTATTTTGTATGGATTTTATTCTCAAATGCATAGTTTGTGATGAACCTCCTATAGCGGATTACCTCCTACAACATATTTAATCAAAATCTATGAAAATAAAATAACTCTTACCAATAATAGAAACAAAGAAAGCTTATATTGATTGTAGGCCACTTCAAGGGGGCAACCTCCTTTGAGCAAGCTCAATATAATGAATTCGTGGATGCCTTCATTGGGCCTCAACACTTACTTATATACTAACTCTATTCTAACAACTACAACTTCCCTTGTATGTGGGACAATTCAAATAAGTGCTAAGGGATGACTTACAAAGCATATGCATCCATACTAATACAGGTAAGGCACATGTTCCTAACATCCCCTCCCTCTTAAAAAAATCTTTGCCCTCAAAGTTTTAGATTTGGGAATTGTTGTTGAATCTGGAAGAGTGGTTCCCATGTTGCATCTTCTGGTTGCATGCCACGCCATTGGATTAAGACCTCTCTGATGAAGTGGGATCGAAGTTGGCAGGTGCACCTATCCAGGATTACTTTTGGCTCAAGAAGGATGGAGCCTTCATTATCAAGTGCTGGTAAAACTATCTGCACTCAGATGTTGAATCCAAGAACTTGTTTCAAATAGGAGACATGAAAGATGGGATGAACTTGGGAGGAAGGTGGAAGCTCTAACTTGTAAGAAATTGACCCAATATTTTAGAGAACTTTATATGGCCCATAAAACTTTGGAGCAAGATTTTGGTGCCCTTTTAGTTTTAGTGATGATTGCTTGTATGGTTGCAGATGAAGAAAGACCATATCACAGGTTGAAAGGTATGCTTAGAGCAGTGCTGATCAGCCTACTTCTTCATTCAGTTCTGTGCCATGTGGAGATTGTCTCACAAGGTGTAGAGAATCAGATTCCAGTTTCAAAGAGTAGTGTCAACTACCTAAACTAGTGAGCTTCCAGGATTATATGGAAGAAGTGGTGGCGGTGCTTGACCATAAACTGCTTCATAAGGAGTCATTTTGGTGGAAGTGTGGTATGAGGTATTGTACCACCATTTAGCTAGGGGAAGCCACTTGGCCCATTGATGTTGTTGTTCTAAATCAAAGAAATGAAGGAAGGTCTCCAAGCATTTGTTGACTATTTCTGTCTGGCCATCTATTTGTGGGTGGTACCCAGAGCTCATTCTCAACTGTGTGCCTGTGTGATGAAATAGTTTCATCCAAAAATGGATAGTGAAAGTGGCATCATGATCTGGAGACAATTTAAGAAGGAATGCCATGAAGACAAAAAATTTGATCCAAGAAAACTTGTGCAACTATGGAGGCTATGTATGGGTGGCTGAGTGCACAAAAATAACTATATTTGGAGAGGCAATCGAATATGACTAGGATCCCTATCTTTCCCCTAGATTTAGGGAGGCCCTCAATGAAATCCATTGAAATATATGTCCAGATCCTAGTAGGAATGGGCAAGGGCATGAGCAAACTGAGAGTCAATGTGGTTTCACCTTTGTGTCACTAGCAAGTATCACATTCGGCCACCATTTGTTTAATTTTGGCTTTCATGCCTTTCCAAAAGAAGTGTCGACATGCCCACTCATAGGTTTTGAGAAACCTTGAGTGCCCTACTGAGGGAAAAGCATGGATTTCATAGAAGATAGCCTGATGCAGGTCTAGAATTTGGGGAAGCACCAGACGAACCTTATATCATAGAGAAGCATCATCCCATAAATAATGTGGTACTGCAGAGGGGTTAGTGGCCAATTAATGAATGAGGTGGCATAAGGAGGGATCATTTGCATACCCTTGTTGGATAGATTCCAACCATTTAGGAATGGGCATAGAGATGGCAGAGAGGGAAGGCTGGTCCTCGAAGGTTCTAGAGAGAGCATCAACCACAACATTGTCTTTTCCTTTCTTATAGGTGATCTCATAATCATAACCCATGAGTTTGCTGACCCACTTCTGTTGAGCTGGGGATGAGACCCACTGTTCCAAGAAATATTTCAAACTCTGATGATCAGTTTTGATGCAACAATGGTTTCCCAATAAGTAGGGTCTCCATTTTTATACTGCATGTAAAATTTCCATCATTTCCTTTTCATATGTAGACAAAGCTAAATTGTGGCCAAAAAGGGCTTTGCTAGTGAAGGAAATTGGTCAGCCCTCTTAGAGAAGAACAACACCCAAGCTGATGCCACTGGCATCACTTTGATGGTGAAAGTTTTGTTGAAGTTTGGCAGTGCCAAAAATGGTGTGCTACACATAGGCTATTTGAGTTAGATGAATGCCTGATCAGTTGTTGCCCCCCAGGTGAAAGCATCCTTCTTCAATAAAGAAGTCAAAGGAGCTGTGATCTTTCCATAATCTTTGATGAACTTACAATACTATCTTTTTAGGCCTAAAAAACCATGAAGGCTCTTGAGGGTGGTTGGTTGAGGCCAATTCTGCATAGCACTAATTTTTTCTAGGTCCGTGTGAACCCCATTGGCTGAAATAATGTGCCCCAGATAGTTAATTTCCTCTTGACCAAATGAACACTTGGATTGCTTGGCACATAATTAATTGTCTATTAAAAATTGTAATGCCCTGTCAATATGTTGTAGATGCTTGGCCCATGTGCAGCTGTAGATCAAAATGTCATCAAAGAAGACTAAAATGAATTGACAGAGAAAAGGCTAAAAGATTTCATTCATGAGTGCTTGAAAAGTGGAAGGGGAATTTGTAAGGCCAAATGGCATGACAAGGAACTCATAGTGACCTTCATGTGTATAGAAGGCTATCTTGGGAATGTCATCAAGATGCACTCGAATTTGATGATAGCCAGAATGTAGATCCAACTTGGAGAAGAATTTGGCCCCATGGAGCTCATCAATGATAGGAATTGGGAATTTATCCCTGATAGTGAGGTGGTTAAGGGCTCAAAAGTCAATACAAAGGCACCAAAAACCATCTTTTTTGTGGACAAGAAGCACTGGGGAGGAATATGGGCTGGTGCTAGGGTGAATAACTCTAGACTTGAGGAGTTCCTGGACTAAGTTCTCAATTTTAGTCTTTTGAAGATGGGGGTAATGGTATGGCCAGATGTTGGGTGGGATGCTTCCTAGAAGGAGAGGAATGCAGTGATCTTCAGGGTGTGAAAGGGGCAAACCTACTGGTTTTAAAAAAATGGTTGCATGCTTGTCGAGTATGGCTTGTAAATCTGTAGGGTGGTTAGTAGCAGTGGGGGGCTAGAGTTGAATGGAATGCAATTGTGTAATGACCCCATGTGAGCCTTTCTTCAAAATTTTTTCCATATGATGAGAACTGATGATGCTAGTAGATCCTGGTAATAACCCTTTTAAGGTGTGATTTTGACCATTATCTATGAACTACATCCAAAGCTTAGAGAAGTCCCATAAAATAGGTCCTAATGTGTGAATCCACTGTTCCCCTAAAACCACATCACACCCTCCTAAGGGTAGGGAAAACATATCAGAGCAAAAATTATAATCACCAATTATAATACACACATTTTGACACTTCCCTTTACATGGAAATGTGCCCCCATTAGCAATCATGACTTCAAAGCTAGAATAAGGGTATATAAAGTAGTCTGCCGCCTTAACAATGTGAGGATCGATGAAATTGTGAGTACTACCTGAGTCAATGAGGATTGTGAGAGGGATATTTTTGTAACACCCTTTGAACTTCATGGTTTGGGGAGTGGTGACACTTACTAGTGCATGCACTGAGATCTAAGGTTGAGTCTCTTGAACCACTGGGTCTTCTTCAATGCCAAGTTCTTCTTGAGCATCTTGAAATTATGGAATATTAGGCTCACTGTCCTGCTCTGGTGGTGACTCCACATCTAGCAAGTAAAGTTTTTGTTGGACACACTTGTGACCCTTAACCCATTTGTCATCATAGTTATAACATAATCCTTTCTCTTTGTGAGCCCACATCTCTACCTCAGTCAATTGTTTAATTGGTGTGGTTATGGTTGTCTGTTGATTCACTGTGTTCTTTGCTATTAAAAAGGTGGGAGGTCGATGCTGTGTGGAGAGTTTATCTTTTGCTAACTTAGCCAGACCCAAAGCATCCATCATATTTTTGGGTTGAAACATTTTTACCTCCAAGTGGATGGGCTCTCTGAGGCCACTAACAAAGCAAATTTTGAAGAAGTCATTTGACAACCCTTCAGTGTGATTAGCGAGTTTTTCAAATTTAATCTGATATTCATGAACAATACCTATTTGATGGATTTGGTGAGAGCTCCAGTGAAATTCTTGAATGCTGAGGGACCAAACCTACCCAGAATTAAGGATGCAAAATTTGACCAATCAGGTTCATCATTTATCTTGAGATACCAATGGTACCACTAAATTGCTTCTTGTTCTAAGTGAAAGGAATCAATTGGGACTTTGTTTGTAGAATAAGTATTGTGGAGGTTGAATAATTATTCAACTTGATATATCCATCTTGTAGGATCTGTACCATTGAACCATGAAAAGTCTAGCTTAGGTCCATGGGAGAAGTTGGAAGCAAAGGAGCGATGCTTTGAAGAAGACTCCTCCTTCTGTACTCTATTGAGCAAGATGCTATTATGTTGATTAAATCCATGCATCATATCAGTTAACTCTATAACCTAAGATTTCAATGTGGCAATTTCTTCCTCCATGATTTTTGTGCCTGTACGAGTGGTGACCATAACCAGGGATCAAAAAAAAAATTTTGGACTTTTTTTTTGTGGCTATTTTTTAAACTACTACTTTAGAAAAAGATTGTCTGCAACTGTGTGGTTGTAAATACCCTCAACTATGGATATGCTATTGTTTGCTCTCTAAACTTGATAAGTTGGATGTGGACCCCAAGTTTGTTTGGTTGCCTAAAGGATTTTTAAATTATCTCTAGCCACCAAAGTTATTTGATCGAGTACCACTCTCCAAAAATTTTTGGCCATGGGTTTACCCCTTAATGACAACTTTTGGTTTACCTCATGGGTGGGAACTAGTCAATCAGGATGGGGCTGTTGCCCTTTTTGCTGGCAGGTCCTCTCAATAGGCCAGCTACTTTGGGGTTCCTTTGGTACTCGTCACAATGAGTTTTATGGCTTATGCCCAAGCACTTCCCATAGTTAAGGAGATAGGTATTTACCCAATCCAAAATGACGGAACCTGCAATGAAAAAATTTCGTACCAGAAATGGCGTAGCTCCTAGAAAGCCCTACTTTGAATTTTTTTTTGCTCCAAATCTACCCACAAAGCCAAGAAAGTGCTCTGATACTAGATGTGATGAACCTCCTATAGCAGATTACCTCCTACAATAGATTTAATCAAAATATGTGAAAATAAAATTAGGTCTTACCAATAAAAGAAACATAAAAAGCTTATATTGATCACATGCCACTTCGAGGGGGCAACCTCCTTTGAGCAAGCTCAATACAATGAATTTGTGGATGCCTTCATTGAGCCTCAACACTTACTTATATACTAACTCTATTCTAACAACTATTACTTCCCTTATATGTGGGACAATTAAAATAAGTGATAAGGGATAAATTACAAAGCATATGCATCCATACTAATATGGGTAAGGCACGGGTTCCTAACATAGTCTCATACATGTTGAGCATGATGTTGAACTAATCTTTTTGAAAATTTATCTTCCATAGGTTATATTATTTTCTCATCTATTTCAACTAAATACCTTGGTGTTCATCTCATTATCCTTAGATGTGTGTGTAGGATCTATATTTTATATTATATTGGGTGGTATTACCACTTCAACCATAACAATGATAGTAGAGGGTTGACTATCTACATTAGACCATATAGGAGAATTGAATTCCTGTTCACTAGGAGAGACATGAATTGGGGTCATTACTTGATGTTAATTATACCATGCTCAAAAAATTCATTATGGATGGATGTTTCATTATATTGTGTTTCTTCATATGTTTCATCACTCAATACAAATTCATTAGTTATATGTTCTATATTTTGATTTCCATCATTCAATAATGATTGATTGTGTTCTCTTATCTAATTTGAAGACATACCTAAATTAAATTCCATGGAATTGGGCATGCTAATTTCATTTCAAATATTACCTAGTGTGGAGGAAGTACCTGCACCTTGCCCAAAATCTCTTATGGAAGTGTAGTCATATAAAATGTGAAAATTGGTAACATGAGTGTGGCTTTTGACACCCAAACCATAGGTCCTTCTTGCTTGCTCTCATGACCCTCATAGGCATCTTTTCACTAATTCCTAGTTATTCATAGCCCTCTAAACCTGATTTTAGTTTAGCCAAACTACTTTTCCCATGATAAATCTATCCCCTTAGGTCCTATAACCTTAGGACAATAGCACCCAACTTGGACTATAACACTGAACCCTAGGGTGTCCATTTTTGGCACTCCTATCCAAGTGCATTTTTACCTCCTAAAGTTAGTTTCTTGTAGTTTTAATTCTCTTTTTTATCAGCCTAATGTGAGCACATTCAAACCATGACCAATAGATCCCTATAAAATCCCATTCAAGGTTCATTTAGAAGGCATTAGCAAATATTACAAAGTAAGCAAGAATACAAGCAAGACTACTCAAGCACATTTCCCTATTCTCTACATACAACCATCCAATATACTTTCCAACTTATTCAAATCCTTACACCAGTCCCTAGCCACCTCAACACATCTAGTTTAAGATTTTTCATCTTCATATACATCATTGCATAAAGCATATCACGTGGGATAACTACATATGACTTTATCCTTCTTCAGAGTATTAATATGTAGGTAGAGTGCCCACACAAGGGGTGTGGATATATGTTGAGTACATATTACACACACTAACCCCCCCTCTTTCCTAAAGTTTGTCAAAACATAATGGAATATAGGGTTTGAAGACTAAATAAGCTCTAAATGTAGTTTTATGGATATCCAACAATCAAAATTTCATAGGTAGGCTCACATGGACACAATGAACAAAACCTAGAAATCTCAGGTCTTTTGGATAACAACAATAAGAAGAGGAATATAACACCAAACCCTAGGGTGTCTTATTTTAGTGCTCCCATCCAATCATAAAATGAAGGCTAGATTCTAATTTGTGATAGTGTCCCAACCTACATAGTGAATTTTAGACTCTATCTCAATCATCTTAGTCCATTTCTAGCAAGTCTTATTTCTCTCCCTTATTACTATTTTTAAAAAGATTCAAATTACAGTCAAATTATATAAATTAGTAGTTTAATTATTGCCATATTATTTTTTAGTTTAATTGACTTAGACCCTTAACTAAATTAGGAATAATACACCAATATTTCTAAAAAATGTTAAATCATTTGGTGAACTTGACTTATTTTTTTATGCATAAAAACCTTAAAAACCCTAGGGTAAATTTTCTACTAATTTTTCCTATATATTTTTAATTTTTTTACCTACCAATAAAATAAAAAATTACCATTAAATTTTAAAAATTTGTATTAATTTTAAAATAATTTTCTTTCAAACCCTAGTTGCCCATACTAGGTCCTAATATTTTCCCAATATTTTTTTATTTCTTCTACTTACATATTTAAATCAAAAATTTGTATCAAAATGTAAAATTATTTAGTAATTTTAAAAATAATTTTATTCAAAACCCTATTTACATGTACTAGTTCCTATTTGCTTCTTGAAGTATCACCTAACATGTTTATGAGTTTTGTATCCTTTTTATGCATATTCCAGTTCCTTATTTAGATTATATCTATTTAATCCTTTCTTTCATTATTCAAATTATTTTCCTTATTCCACCTATGTTATTTACAACTCTTCCTCTGAGACAAAGTGTAAGACTTAGTGGCAACCCTAATTAATTCATCTATATTCCTTGAACTTGACCATATACCATAGATAACAAATCAGATCAAATTCCTACTATAATTCTACACATCTAAAATACACCAATTTCAATGATTGACAATGAGAAATATGAAAACAATAATGATGATACAAACAGTAATGTTCATGACCCACCACATTAGATTCATGATACACTTCCACCTATTATTGATAATGAATTTATCTTCAACAAAGATTTGATCCTATAAAGTTTTCAAGAAAGACTCAGGGAACAACCTTGAGATCACACTCTTATCTTGCAATCTATCATAGAAATTAAAAAGGCTAAGCAGGTTGAGTCTTCCATTCCTTCAGAGAAGCCATTTGTAAATGACACCATAGGGGAAACTATGTATCAACAACCCCTATAGTAGCCCAACCTTCCCCTATACCACCAATTATAGCTAGTACATCTTTATCTCTTGATGTGTCAACCCTTGTATAAGAGGTAAGATATCTTCAATCCAATGTGCTACATCTTGAGCAAGGTGCCTATAGACCTATGAATGCTTTGGATTCTTTTTCTCTACTACATACAATATTAACACATCATATTGCTTCTCCACCCTTGCCACAAGGTTTTGTTCAACCCAAGCTCACTCTATATGATGGTAAGGGTGATCTAGAGACACATTTGAGAGATTTTCATGCAACAGGCTTGGACTATGTGCTAAATGATTAGTTACTTACCAAGCTATTTCCAAGAGTCTAAAGGATTATGCTTTACAATGGTTCTATAGTCTACTAAATTAGTCAGTCAATGCATTCAATCTCTTAGCTAATATGTTCTTATCTCATTTTAGTGTTAACTTTGGTGATAAGGTTTCATGTGTCCAAGTTGTACAATAGAAATAAAGGTCAAATGAGCATATCACAGATTATTTTCTTCGATATAAGACTATTTTGGCTAAGATGACTAGCCCCATGGCTAATCAAGAATTACAATATATATTCAAATAGAGTCTTCTACAAGTTTGCATGAATCAATAATGTTTAAAATGTTCTCTTCCTTCACTGAATTATGTCACACATTGAAATAAAGGGAAGTCAAACTAATTTCAATAGGTAAACTCAAGCACACAAGTATATCAAAAACAATAAACAAGAGTAATATCAAAGTCCCATACAAAGGCAAGGTCAATGATAGAAAGAGTTAGAATCAATTGATAGTTAATATGGCTTTAGAGCCTCCTCAGTTTGTGGTTTTATCATCACCTCCTCGGTGAACTTTTACCAATCTATCAGTTCCTATAGCCAAAGTTTTACAAAATATTTTAGAATGTAATATTATGTCTTTCCTTCCTATTAAGGAATTTGATCCAACAAAGCATTTTCCATGGGGATATGATCAACATGCATTTTACGAGTTTCACAAGGTATCAAAACATACAATAAATAGATGCAACAATTTAAGACACAAGATACAAGACCTTATAGATGACAACATTATTGATATTGGCACTTTAGTTGAGCCTCCTTAGGTAAAGAAAACATAGGATAAAGATTTAAAAATATTCTCAGATCCTTTTCTACAACATTATAAACAATAGATATGGGACACATCACATTTTCACCATGCATATCATGCACATCCCCCACCAGATACATACAGGGCACTATTAGCTAAGTTACATCCTTTGAGCAGCATGATTAGTGTATAAAATTCTAGAGTTCTAGCTAGACCTTCCATCTCCTTCTCAGAGTAGAGAATAGTTGAGGATGATTGAGATCATCATGCACTCTTTATCAGGGCTTAAATTCATAATCATCCTATTCATAGTGTTCTCATAGATAATGGATCTATTGTGAACATGTGCACTATGACATTATTACAACATTTGGGATATTTAGGGTATGATATTACCCTGACAAACATAGTTATCAATAGATTCAATGGGCACATATATAGTTCATTAGGTGAGATTTTACTTCCTCTATGGTTGGTCCAAAACACATGGACACACCATTTACTATAGGTCCCAATGTAGGAGTTTTCAATATGTTACTTGGTCAACCATGGATTCAAAAAATTTGAGTAGTACCTTTTATATTTCATAGATGCATGGAATTAATTCATACTAATTAGATTATTAAAATTGGTAGAGTTTCATATGAGATACCACTCCCCACTTTAGAGCCATCTTCTACTTTATAGTCACCATTTTTAATTTTACCATTAGTTTCAATTTCTCCACCAGTTATAGTTCTTCCTCTAGTTTAGATTTAGGGACAGTTGAGGCATCCATCAGCAACACAAAGTTCATACACTTCCATAGAGGCCTCTTTTAGATCAACCACAATCTCAAGATTCTAGATAGCTTCTAGATATAGTGTTCACACCCAGGGTAGTATCATTGAGGTCTCATACCTCTACTCACATAGCATATATTTAGAGAGCTTCTCCTACTACCAAATGGGTACCTAAGAGCTCTATAGTTGTATCCACTTCTCAGAGTTATAGTGGGACCCCACCATTGGTTTCTAATTCAAAGATTTTAGAGCATTTACAACATACATAGCTTTCAAAGCCATATTTTAAGCCCTTCCATTATGCTTCATGATCATGCATGATTCCTCTCCTTGATACAAGACACCATGATAGGGAGTCTCCCATTAGACCAATGATTAGTATCATCTCTTATTAGCCTTATCTGTACAATTTTTTTTGATTGATTGTACATAGATTATTCCAAAAATATAAAAACATTAATTTTTTTCAAAAATAAAAAAAACATTCAAATAACTCAGAGGCACAAACATTTTGATTATATGCATCATCCATGATTTACATCTCTACTACTATGATAGACTTACATTTATTATTCCATGCTATTATTTATTGATTTATCTATATTACCATGCTTCACTTGATCTTCTTTGAGTGTGTGCAGTGACATCTAGATCTATGATTGCTTTATTCTTCTTATCGAGGGGGTATCCTACTTCTACATTCGAGATACACATTGATATATTTTCCTATGAGGGGCATATTTCACATGATTACACCATCTAGGTTATGATATTCCTACACCATATACTTTAGTTATCATGTTGATGTACATTATTTACTAGCTTACATAGATTACTTTATCAACACTCATTAGTATATAACACTTATGTATTTCTTAGTATATACCTTGTCTTGTACTATCATGTCTTGCATCCTTTCACTTCTTGCTTTGATTAGTTAGATGCAACTATATTTTTAGCATATTTACATGCTTTCCTTTCTTTCTTTATGTAGCTAGATTGATTGCATTTATTATTTCTTGTTTGTCTTATGTGTGCCTTAGGACATTTTCCAATGTCCTTTGCTTGTACTCTTCTATGTGATTGTGTCTTTCATGCCAACATTGATTGTGTCTAATTGTATGTGGCATTTGAATATGCCTTGTATGCTTGCTTTCTAGTTTGAGTGACATGTGCTCATGTCCCTTATTTGCTTGGCCTCTTGGCTACTTATGCATGCTTCTTGATACTTACCTTGTATGCATGTTGCTTGATTTTTTTTGATTATTTTCAATTCCATGGTCCACATCATGCATTATCTTGATTTCTTGAATGCCATGATGGACATCATGCTTTATCCCTCCTTAACAACTAAAAACTAACTAAACTTATATTTCCAATTCTAATTCACTACATTACATATGCTATTAAATTATTATGTCTATCTAGGCATACCCGTGTTAACATAATAATCTCTATTACAAACCATACTATATCTTGAGATATCCTATCAATTATCATTGCTATATCATGTATTCTTGTAGCATAACACACTTGTAGGTCTCTTTATTTTGAGGGTAATCATTGAAAAGTCTTAATTCCTAGCCTCATAAGAGGGGCCAATAAATAAGGGGGTTTGTCACAGAGATCAGAGCTCCTAACAATAAAAAAATCATCTTTCAAAACACCTAGAACAATAACTAGACTTCAAACTAGGCAAAATAGACTAGGCAAATAGTGAAAATTTTAGAATAATCATTAGATGTAGCATAGGATAATAGTGCCAAGATTGAACTAAAGTGCCAAATAGTAAGGTGTCCATTTTAAATGATCTTTTCCAAATGAAAAAAAATTAGGTTTTCCAAAAATAGGTAGAAAAGTAGGTTCAACTATAGTTTTACACATTTAGACTAGTTTAGATATAGTAGTTTCAATATAGTTTTTCTTTATAAAATCCAAATATAAGGAGCATCATGCATGGCATGATTCCTCTTGCTTATAGTTTCAAATATGGTAGTTTTTATAAATTTTAGATAAGAATCCATGTTTCAAACACCAGTGATTGGGGGTAATGTGCATGGCATATTTATTTTTTTCTTTTTGAGTTCAACACATTACCTAGGAATTCTTAGCAATTGCATGCCTTATTCCATCTATATGTGGTTGGCATGATTTATAAGTGGATTTAATACAAGCCTAACCTCCAAATTTCATAATGGCTTTCATATAAACCTTGTGCCCAATTTTAGAGTAGTTTTTATACAAGCCTATTCTTCACCTTTCAGAATGGCTAAGAGTGGCCTAGTTTCTAGCATACATTCAACTATCCATGCTACATTGTCATATTATAAAACATTTATGGGTTTCAAGAGCCATTTCATATGACAAATATTTCATATTAGTATCAATTCATAACTTCACTTCAAGGCGCAATGATGGTGCCAAAGGACTAGCTAGCCTTTGTATTCTTGAGTCACATATTTAGAGGGATTGGACACACAATCCAAACATTGATTGACATATGCATGATCACATAGCTTCAATTAATTGGTGATGATGAAGCCAAAGCCTATCCTTTAATTATTGAGACACTCTTAGATAATTGAGGACTAAGCTCTATTTTTGATATTGCTTTTAGTAAAACACATACCCAACATCACTCAACATCACAATAGGTTTTGTATTGGTCTACATACCTAGTGAGGTGTATTTATTACTTTATCTTCCTCTCTCTTACCCAAATTTTTACATTCTTATTTTAGATATAGCATATTTAGTAATAAATAGTATACTTTTTATTTTCTCCTGTAGATTCACACTTCACAGTATGCTCTCTATCCACAACCAACATCATACAGCTTCATGGGCTTCACCCTTGTAGGTAAGTTTAGGTACACTTTCTATTTTTATTTTATCCTAGTACTTTGCTTTGCTACATCACTATAATAATATAGGGGAGAATGTAGTCATATAAAATGTGAAAATTGGTAACTTGAGTGTGGTTTATGACACACAACCCATAGGTCCTTCTTGCTTACTCTCATGACCCTCATAGGCATATTTTCATTGATTCTCAACTATCCGTAGCCTTCTAGACCTAATTTTAGCTCAAATAGACTACTTTTCCCATAAAAAATCTATCTCCTAGATTCAATAACCTTAGGACAATAGCACCCAACTTGGACTATAGCATTGGACCCTAGGGTGTCCATTTTTGGCACTCTTGTCCAAGTGCATTTTTACCTCCAATAGTTAGTTTATTTTAGTTCATAGCCTCCTTATTGTCAACCTAATAAGATAACATTTAACCAATGACCAATAGATCCCTATAAAATCCCATTCAAAGTTCATTTAGAAGGGGTTGGAAAATATCATAAAGCAAACAAGAATACAATCAAGACTACTCAAGCATATTTCCCTATTCTCCACATACAACCATCTAATATAATTTCTAATTTATTCAGATCCTTACACTAGTCCCTAACCACCTCAAGAACATCTAGTTTAGCATTTTACATCTTCATACACACCATGGCATAAATCACATCAAGTGGGAGAACTACATATGGCTCGATCCCTCTTTGGAGTATTGGTATGTAGGTAGTGTGCCCACATAAGGAGTGTGGATACAGGTTCAGTGCATCTTACACATGTTAAGCCCTGCTCTTTCACAAAGTTTGTCAAAGCATAATCGAGTCTAGGATTCGAAGACTAAATCAACTCTATAAATATTTTTCTAGACATCCTATAGTAAAAATTTCATAGGCAAGCTCACACAGACACAATGTACAAAACCTAGAAAGCTCAAGTCTGAAGAGAACTATAGTGCCAGACCCTAGGGTGTCTTATTTTGATGTTCCTATCCAATCATAAAATGAAGGCTAGATCCTAATTTGTGATAGTGTCCCAGTCCTACACAGTGAATTCTACACTTTGTCTTAGTCCATTCCTAGCTAAGTCTTATTTTCTCTCCCTTATTTCTATTTTTAGAAAGATTCAAATTATAGTCAAATTATATAAATAAATAGTTTAATTATTGCCATATTATTTACTAGTTTAATTAACTCAAACCCTTAATAAATTAGGAATAATATTGCAATATTCCCAAAAAGGTTAAATCCGAAAGCTCTCTTATCTGCTTGTCTTTTTCTTTTTTTCTCTATTCACTTCAATTTCCTCATTTGTTAGCTCTTTATTTGGTATTTTAAAATGGTGACCTGACCCCATTGTTTATATTTATGTAAATAAGTCCACATCTAGAGTATAAATTGATGAATTTATAGTAATCTAGAGATTAAAAAAATGAATAATTTAAAGAATTTGTAGAGTTTTAGAATTAAAAAATAGTTTGAAGTTTGTGAATGAAATATGAATGAGTTAAATTCATTGGAAAATAAGATAAATTTATGAATAATAAAAGGAATACACCCTTTTGAAACCACACACACCCTATTTTGATACACGGATCAAAATGGGAAAAAACATTTAATGAGTTTTTTGGTTTTGAAATGGGCGTATGGCCTTTACAACATTTCAATCCTTCCTTCTACATTTTCCATCCAAATTTGATTTAGGTATAGGATTATGAGGTTTATACCTAACCTAAAACCAACCATGGAGTAGCCCACTTGGTTTTAAATAAATTTAGGAGTCCTTTTCATCTTTGTTGACACATTTGATTAGGTAAATTTTATTATTTAAATTTACTAGTTATATTACATTTACCCTGCTTTTGTCCCCCATTATCCTACATCTACCCCCAAACCAAATGGTGTGAAAGTAAATTGTCTAACTTTTAAATTTCCTGGTTAGGGAGAAAAATGCATTAAACTAAGGTCAAATTTTATTTTTATTGGCAAAAAACCCATATTAATGGATGTTAATGGAAAGATAATCAAGGAGAGTTGACCACTTTCATGGGGATTTTATACAAATAAGTTGGAAACTTGAATGTATTTGATAGCTAAGGTAATTAATACATGGGATAATATAATGTATAGAGTAAGAAACATGGATGTGGAGGTCATTTTCTAGTGTGACAATCCAAGATGAACATTTCAGCTAGTTATGCTCAGAATCAAGGATATTTTATGAGTGTAGTGAGGTGTAGAGTGTACTCAGTCAGTATGTTCATCATAGACTACCAAATTCATAATTGATCTCCACTTCCCTGCTAGTTAATCCATTTTACATTACTATATTTTTATTATAAATAAATTAAGTAATGTTTTATTGTAGTATTTTCATTAGTATAAAATACTCTAATATAAAGCCTATGAAATTTTATATACATTATTAGTTGATTCAACACTATTGTTGGTCAAAAACATGGTTGTAATCCTTTTTAGAGCCTTCACTTATTGGTAGCCAAAAATGTGTCCAATAAAGTTACATGGAATTATTCAATAATGAATGAATAATTTGTATAGATTTGGACAATCATATAATGAATTAGAAGAGACACCAACACTAATAATTAAAGACATGTTGTCTGAGCTAAATGAATTGATTTAGTAATATCAAAACATTATTTGGTTTTAGGTTGCTTTGTTTAATTTTTTAAGTGATTTTAAGTTGTATTCAACTTTAACCATTTAGAATTATTAATCTAAACTTGGATATAGACATCCCACATTGTTTCATAGCTAGTGCAAGATGTTAATGTTGATGAATTTGGACCTCAATCTTCCCCAATTAAAAATGTTAATAACATGAATGATTGGTATTCATATTTATATTATTATGATCAATTATGATTTCAAATTTTAACTAGTTCATTTTTTTTTCATCCTTTTAATGATAATGTTTAGCATTAAAACCATGCCACACCTATGAGAATTTTCCCTAAGTTCCTCTAACAACTTTAATAAAAAAAGATCAAATGAGGAGGATATTTCAACAAAAAGGGAAAAAATGGGGAAGTTGGTAAGTTTTTATTAACTATGTATATTCAAATGTTAATATTCTTTTGTTCAATTATAATTTTGAATTATAACTATTGCATTATTTTTTTAGCATAATAATGCTCGTAAGGAGGGATGCACTACTCCCATTCATAGAAAGAGTAAAATAATTGAATAGATGCAACTATGATCTATAACCTCATTATATGCACATGAACATAGTAATCCCATAAATAAAGTAATATGAAGGGTTTGCAAGTTTATGCAGTTGGTATGAAAATTGATTTTGATCATTATTTTTTATTTTACCTATAAAGAAACCTATTATTATCTTTAAGGAAGAAACCCAATCACCTATTTTGTTAGATAATGAATACAAAGCAAGTTATGAATTTGAAAATGATTCTTGTGATACAAGGGTAATTATTTGATGTTCACCCATTTTTAATTCACATGTATATCTTATGACATACATTTTATTTTTTGATATATGAGGTAATGAGAAATTTGCCAACCATCTGATAGTCACATCAAAGAACATCCCATCCTCCAAGAGGCACCTGGGTACTCCCACCCCATAATCCTTATAGGGCATGACTTCCTTTAATCCTAGATGCATCTCAGGGTTTACAACTAGGTTTTGAACCATGATGTGGCTATTTAAATCTAGCTAACTGATCAGTCAGTCTTAACCATGGGGATTTATGACAGAAATATTTGAGATTTATAATTACTAAAATTATTTTTCAAGGAAACAATGGTAGTGAGGAGGGTTTCACACATTTTTCATTGGAGGATGAGGATGATGTAGATTGTGAGTTGCCAAAGGACTCACCAAAAGCCTATTCATGCACACAGACATAGTCAAAAGTATAAGGTAATATGTTAGGATTTTAAAGTGTTTTTTAAGTTATATGAAACATGATTGTGATATTTTTTTACCTACATAGGACCTTGTTACCCTCCTTTTTAGGAAGAGAAAAATATTGAAATAAATGACCTCTATAAGTTCTTCATATGGACTCGAGCACAATCAGAAGGAGAATGTAATATTTTGGGATTTTCAAGTTTATTTTAAAGTCATATGAAACATGATTATGATATTTTTATTTGAACTTTACTTGTATAGGCAAATATTACCTTTTCCTATAGGAAGAGAAAGATAATGGAATGAATGACCTTTGCAACCTCTTCACATGCACACAGGCATACTTAGAAGGAGAAGGTAAAATGTGGGATTTTTGAGTTTTTTAAAGTGATAAGAAATGTGGTTTTGATCTTTAATTTATGATTTTTTTGCATATGAACATGTTGCCATCTCCAAGAAAAAAAGAGGCTAAAGTGTTTCATGTGAACATCAGGGTGATGCGGAATTTTATCTACCATAGGATTTCCACAGTGATAAGTTATGATGTTCACATTATACAAAGGTAATTATAGGAAACAAATTATTGGAAAAAAGTCCATATTTTTTACAACTATAATTTTTTTTAATCCTCAAAATAAAAATAATATTTTCTTAACTTCAAAATAAAAATTTTAGACTTTTATTTGACACAATGTCTTGGCGAGTCTAGAATATGTGAGATTATTTCACAATGGAGTGTCAATGCTATACAAATAGTTGAAGAGATGTTTGTTTAATATTTTATCATGATGTTTGTTTTGAAGAGATGTTTGTTTAATTAATTTTTTTGATATGTGTAGACTATATTTGAGTATGAGGACCATGGTTACAATATTATTCAGGAGTTTGGATATAGGGACCAATTTTTTTGTATTGCATCACAATGTCTTACACTATATGAAGGCGAGAATAAATTTTGGTCAAAACCATAATTTAATTCACATAGTTCTCAAATTCACATGTTACCTCCCATTATAGACCATCAAGTAACACATCATCTAATCAAGACAAGAAAATAGAGGTATACAATTAGAATTGGAGCAACAACTGTATGTGATGTGAAAACATAGGAAAGTTATTTTTAAAAAAATAACATGTTTATGACAAGGATGATTTGAACCCTAAAGGGTTGGAAGCTATAGAATAAGAACTCAAGATTTACAATTCTAAGTAAAATAAATAGAAAAGGAGGTAGTGTATTCTAAGGTGAAGGAAATTTTTTAAAGTAAGTGATGCATTATGTGTTTTCCATTATATTCTTTTGTTCACCAATATATTAGCATCTTGTGTTTACACATGAGTTATGAAACTTGATAGGAAATATAAATTGTATTTTATACAAACAAGAATGTGAAGGAGAGAAGATGAGAGTTGAAGGTGAGGATATATGTTTTTCATCAATTTTCAATCACTCTTGATATTGAATAAATTTTACCATGGTTTTTATTTTTTATTTTAAAAAGTAACTGTATTCAATTTTTATAATACCAAGATAAGTATGGTTTCACACAAAATAAAGAAGGAAAGATGAGAAGGAAATACTGATGTTGTACGTAGACAATTTGTGTTTCAAGCATGAGGATTTTCATGTTGCATACATGGTTGAGGATGGTTATGTTATAGATATTCTTGAGGATGTTGAGGATGTTAATGTTCATGTGCCAAGATTTGATACATAATGAATTTTTTTGACATATTCCAAACTTTATGACAAATTATTTTCAACAATGTATTATTGTTGTGTAATGTTGGGATTCTCAATGAGATGAACATTGTTTCATACACTCACTGAATCAACTATATGTATTTTTTACAAATCCACCATGTAATTTTTCTACATACCTAGCTTTTCTATGTTATTATTATCTTGGTGGATTTATGTGGGGTATTAATATGTCTTTTTTTATTCAAATTGAATTCAAAGATTATGTTTTAACTATAAACCATTGGGGGTTTGTCTTATAAATAAAAATTTTAATGTAGGGGAAAGGGGGCTATCATGACAATTCCTCCCTATACTAAACAATTGTATCAAACATAACAATGTGAAATAAATTTGTTATTATCTTATTTTTATTGTATTGTGATTTGTTATGTAATATTTATTAAATAATATTCTATTTTTAATGTAGGTTATATGGAAAACATAAAGATTTATAATACTAGTAGCAAAAATTGGAAACAAACAAGCCTAAAGAAAATTAAAGATGAAGACAAAATTGTCTATGTTATGCTAAAACTTGAACTAAATGAGTTATCCTAGTGATAGTTCTTTGTATAGTGGAGCCAAGATGCTCACCAACAACTAGTTAATTGTTATTACAACTATAAATTACTATGCAATGTGTGTTATTTTTTTTAAAAATAATTAGCATAGACAATACATACATGCAATGACAATGCCTCAATCAAAATAAAATTAGTCAGTGCAAGAGCACACCACAGTTTCTACACATGCCCATACAACTTGGCGTCCCTCACATTGCAAAAATTAAAATTTTGAAAGTGCATTTTCTATACATAGTTATATATATGTCAAACTTGATTTTATTACAATCAACATAGTATGTGACACATATCATGTATGTAAAGGTATAAGAGATTCAAATTCAAGATATAACCTAATATCAATAATAGGTAGTGTTTTTCTAAAATGTTATGCTCATGATAATAATGATTTTTACATCTTCTATAATATTAGTGTAAAAGTAATCCATGCCAAAATAAAAGTCATTACTAAACCAATTTGACATAATTGACAAAAAAAACTTGTGCCCTTAGTCCTCCATTGGAAACTTTGAAAATGGGTTTGGTGACACCTCATCTTAATTATTATACTGTAGGTGAATCAGGGTAAGTAGATACATGGCAAGCCTACAAGATTGATTATGAAATAACAACTATCAGAGATGAAACCATTTGAGATAAGTACTTGATATTTTTAGTCACCATATGTAAAATGGGTAAGTGAAAAAATTTGGGGAACAAAAGGGGCCTACTCATGAACATGTTTTTCTTTAAATTTGAGCAATCTAAACTTATGTAGATAATTTGAGATGGCTACATTAAAAATTCAAGGATGGTATAAAAACATGAATTGTTTAATTTTGAGTCTAGTTTCTAAAACACCATTTTAAAAAAAAAATGGTTAAGTAGGTCAAAAATATAAAATTTGAATAGGTATTCCTATTTTTAGGAAAATAAAGTAGATAGCTAGCTATACAATGCCTCATTTTTTAAGCATCATTTAATATTATTTAAGACCGTTTGGTGAGTTTTTAAATAAGATCATCTATTTTTCAACCTATATTTTTTGAATAATTTTTAAATAAATATATATTTTAATTTATTTTAAAAGTTAATAAATTATGAAAACTGACAAAAAATGTATAGTCGATCGTGTGGCCCCCCTTACTACATAAAAAAATGAGTTTTTTAATGCGTGTATAATTAGGCCTAATTTTTAACCAATTTTTTTTTTGCATTTGGATCAATGCAAAAAATATTCTCAAACATTTATAGGAATGTATATTTGTACCATGTAGTGGCCTAAAAAATCTACAGATAGAAATCAACGTAGATTGAAACCTTAAATTAGTCTAAAAATTATAAAAATCATACATTTAGAAAGACTAGAACATGCTTATCATCATGGTAATAAATTTATGAATGTTCTCATTTGAATTCATAGTGTATTTGTGGATGGAAGTTGATTTTTTTTTGTTTTTCATAAAAACTCTCGAATTCAATTGTGTGTTGATAGGTCCAAGGTTTTGGCTCAAGAATGTAAGCCATTTATAAGATAAAAGTATTGGGTTTGAATTCAAACTAGAAATAATGTTTACATGTTATGGAACATATGCACATTAGATAATGCGTATGCATTACATTATCATAGCATCATGGAGTGATTGTGAATTAAGTTTAATTTATTCATGCCATCTTTAGATACCGACCAAATTTGATCCCACATTATGATAGCTACATAAGAGGACTTAACAACATGTTGGAATTAATGTAAGTAGTATAATAAATGTATATTATGACATATTGTAAAAAGGCTATTTGATTTGTAGATAAATAGTTGATAAAAAATACTATTGAGGATTTTTGGTACAATGTTTATCCAAAGAGTGAGTGTCACTTATAGAAAATAAGACATGATGAGAATATCATTTGTTTCTCAATTGATGTAATCATATTAACTGGGTTAATCATATAAATTTTAGGATCAAAATTGATAGTATTTTATACAATAAAAAGATATCCAAATAAATATTTACCTCTTCCAATCATTTGTTATCCCTACTCTTTAATATGAGTATGAAATGTAGAGGCTTCACCATAGGAAAACTAGTTGAAGTGGAATTGAAAGAGTGCTTATCTCCATGTTATACAAGTATCTCCATGCTAAAATATCAGTGCCTTAAGATGATATATTATTGATGAATTTGATATTGAACCAATCATTATTGTTATGATTGTTTAAGTGATAATTATGATACATATGTTTAGATGAATGACCAACTCTTTAGCTGATTTATTTAGTTGCTTATCTCAAGCATTAAAATCCTCTTACGTAGCTAGCATAATGTGGGATCAAATTTGGCTGATATATCTTAAATTTACATCACATACCAATCAATATTTTGTCTTGCTTATGATTACATGAACATCATGTATATAGTAAATTATTAATCAAATGTTTAGTTTACACTTGTAACCATTTTATAAATAAATAGATCTAAGTCAGACTGTATAACATCTATTCATAAACATTTAAAATAAACCTAATCAAACTCAAAATAATAAAACTAGATTAAATGTTGTGTTTAATTTTTTAGTTGCAATAAATGATAAGGGAGGGGTTTAGAAGAATATCAAGTTTCACACTAATCAATAAATACTCATCAAGATTAGATAATGTATAACAAGTCCAAAAAATAAGGTAAAGCAAACCCAAAAAATATAAGGTAAACAAATATTTATCCAATAACCATATAGGGAATTTTTAAAGAGTAAGACCATTCATGAAGCCATGAGGTTGAACATGAAAAATAAAAAATGGTGAAAAATAATTTGAAAATTTTGTTTACCTAGTCCATGGGTCAAAAAACTTAATTAACATTTCTAAAAATTGGTGAAAATATATGGGAAACTAATCTCCTTCAAAAACTTAATAAGGTAACTAAACCTGTAAATAGACAAGGAAAATGGTCATTTTAGGGCTTGTGTTTTTAAGCATCGGTTACGTACCAACTCCGTTTGCACATCATAATATTGCAAATAATGAACCAAGTAAAAATAATGTCAGCGTGACAATCTCATTATGATAGAGTGTACTTTATATGAGTTTTCGTGTTAGAATGAATGCTTGTTTCACTAATAAATTATTCACCTTTCCTTAAAGTCTTGAATCACTATTCTAAATGATTAAATTTATTGATTTCACATATTCATTTTATATCTCTTCAATGTCATATATGCTAATACATTTATTGTATTTATATACTTATTGAATCCAAATTAGGACTTTATTAGCATGCAATAATAAATAAAGACAAAAAAAAAAGATCACATGACATGAGAGGCCTCAAAAAGGGTAAAAAAGACCATCCCTAGAATCATACATGATACACTTCTAGGGCCAAAACCACACAGTGTATGTTTTTGGATAAATTCTTATAAATATAAGGAAAAATGAGGCAAAGAGAGAGGAAATATAGAGGTAATTAGGGGTAAAATGACATGAGATAGCTAGAATATAGAGAAATAATGATCTAATAAGAGCCTAATCTAGACTATTGATTAATAAAAATACTAATACCTTAGACTAATGTAAATTATAATGACTAATAAATACATCCATAACAAAATTAAGTGTCTAAATTAATAATGAAGTTGGTCTTAAGGTTGTCTTTATCAATTGGACCAAGGTTTTGTGAATGTCAGTAGGATAAGCATAGAGAAATACAAAGTCACAAAGGAATAAAGAGGATGTATATGGGAGGGAGGAGATTGAATTCAAAACCTCATTAAGAAGGTGAAGGACAAATGGACGATCAATAAATAATAGTAGTTTGGGGTATGGTTATGAATAAACCCATGTGACTAATGACCAAGAGGAATAAAGAGATTGTAGATGGGACTAAAGTAAAAAACCTATTGAGGTATATTCCTATTATTGGTTTTAAGGAATTGTTATTATAATTGATGTCAAAGTCAAGATATATGTCATTAATTTCAAGGTCAAAGTTGAGGCCATACATGGTGAAGTGGTATGTGACAAAGAAGTCTTATGACAAGAGAAAATTTGAAGGTAACCTATTGCCTCTTGTTGAGAGATTATTTGAAGGCAACTTGGTAATTCCTCTAAGGTTGATGTCATGTCAAATTCAAGATCATGATGCAAGTTAAGATATTATTGAGTAATAGTCTTGAGGAGCTTTATCATATCATGAGCATGGTTTAACAGCCTTTGAGTTCTATATGAAGTCTTGGCATAATTATTTATTATGGAAAGCTCATGAGCCTATTGAGAGTAGTATTGTCTTTAGAAAATATTTATTAAATAATGTTCTTGGTTGACATCATTGAGAGCTAGCTTGTTTGAGTCCAAATATTTGAGTACTAGGTATCTTGAGAAGCCTAGACTAGCCCCGAGAGAAGGTGTATGCATGAATCATAGTGAAGCTTGGTGAATTATGTTAGTATAGGAATGAGAGAGATTATAAATATATTTAAACATTATAAATAGGCAAATAAGCCTTTAGATGAGCTCCAAGGTCAGTTTTGAGGCTTAGTCCTTGCATGAAAGACTACCTAGTAAGAAAGCACAGGCTTGGTAGCATGATGCTGTGAGTTGTCTAAGCTTTTTGAGATGATATGTAGTAGTGTGTGAGAAAGGTATGAGATTTTATGACATGATAATGAGGTTTTGAGAATATTACAAGATGTTTCAAGGTGTATTCAAGGTCTAAGTGTGTCAGGTAGTTCAAAGCTTCATATACAAAGATACCTAGTATGGTCTAATAAGGGCTCAAGTTCAATTCCCAAGATTAAAAATCTATTTAAATCATTATAAAAGGTGTGATAGGTTTTTTTATGTGTGTTTACCAAGTTTGAGATCATACCCTAAAGGAAAAAGCATGAAAATTAGTGTTGAGGTTTTTTGTGTGCACAAAATGAGGGGTTACACACCCAAGAAGGATTTTATTATGCTCATTGGCATGCGTAACCTTTACATGAGGATACAAGTAAATCATGATAATTTGGGAATGATCTTATATTAAATTTAATGGAATTGGTTTTGGAGTTGAGGGGCAATACTTTATGAATGATTGCTAAGAATGGAAGGCAGTCTAAAC
Source organism: Torreya grandis (assembly GCA_037957365.1). Lineage (NCBI taxonomy): Eukaryota > Viridiplantae > Streptophyta > Pinopsida > Cupressales > Taxaceae > Torreya > Torreya grandis. Next base: position 1,247,315 of record JARHVA010004419.1, read on the forward strand.
CCTCCTAAAACCCCAATAATGACCTGATAGGAATAATATTGTTGGAAATGGATTATATGAACTAATTTTATGATTGGATAATGTATAATAATATCCCATGTTTATCCAAGTTGGATTGGTCTATCATAAGAGTGAGTGGAAGCTATAGGAAATCTCTATTTCTTGCATTTTTGATGTAGCAGGTAGGGTTGACAAGGTCAAAGCACGAAAATTATTAGAGGATGATGTGTGAGACTTATATTTTATTACCATGTAAGTTTATAATCAGGTTTTAGATCTTAAATATGTTAAACTAGTCATGAAATTTGACTTATCACTAAATGGGCCTAATATGGAAGATGATGAGAAAACTAAACATAAGTGAGAATGAGATTAGGGATTGGTTGTAGGGGATTAAAAATGGATCAAAATTATTGGGTTAATTTTTAAATACCTATATATCATATCTAATTTGGTTAAATTTTTTTAATATGCTCATATAAAATCAAAATTTTTTCTCAATGTGACCTATCTAACATAGTGAAGTCTGTGCAGGGTGAAGGCATGAGATTGGCCTGTAAGATCAATATTGATATTAAACATTGTAACATATATATATATATATATATATATATATATATATATATATATATATATATATATATATATATATATATATGTATATATATATATGTTTTAAGGATGTTTAAAGATAATATAAACCCACTGGAAGTTCCTAAAAGTGTTCCCATAGGTGTTATAAGACTTGATCTTCATGACTATGTTTTTGGAGTTGTAAGCAGTTTTCTGTGTATAAGTGAGAATGGTGTTCCTAAGTATTTTTGCATAGAGTTGAAGAATAAAATAAACATTTATTTTTTTATATAGGTCTCATATTTTCATTTTAATAAATTTTTATTTATTATAAAATGCCTATGAATGTATTAAAAGTTAAAGGTTCTTGACTATGTTCTTAAGGCCTATGTGCAGTTCTAAGTGAGCATATAAAGATGATCATTTTGAGGTATTTTGTCTTATTTTGTGAAATATAATTGAATTATTGATGACACTAAGGTCATTTAGGTTATGTCCATGTGATTTGTTTTTAGGTTACGTGCATAGTTGAGTGTATGCATCAGATTTGTAAGACAAACTTTATGGTAGTGATAAGGCCTAATTGCGAGCAAACATAATAATTTGGTTCAAGGAGTAAAATGAGATAAATGGTGTTGGGGACCTGATTTGATATTATCAATGGTCTAATTAAATCATGTGTGAAGTGTTTCATCCATTTGTGGAGGCTCGTAGTGTTCTAAGATGTTTAATGTGAAATGTGTGCTTTGAGAAGGCCTAATTGCATTAGGTCTCTATTAGGCATAATAGTGGTTTTGGTACTTATAGGTGGTGTATGAAATCAATAATGAATCATGTTTATAAATATATCTCAAATCATAAAATATAAATATACCATACATTTATGACTGGGGACACATTAGATAATCAAAAACATGACCAATATGGGGATCTGTTAGACCTAATAAAGGGATCTCTTATCACAATACAAAATGCTAGGCAGGGTTCCAAAGCCTCCAATCAAGAGCAATCATGAAATAACCCTAGTTAGGTCCTATGTTTTCATATCTCACTAAATTTAATAACAATTAAATTAAATAAATGTAATCTAGTACTCACCAAAGTTTATGGTACAACATGGGGGTTTAGTAAACACAACAAACATGCATAGGAGAATATCAAGTAAGCTATATATGAGTAAGACCCTAGTACATGGAAAGAGACTGTCAAAATGGGTTTAAGGTGAAGAAAATAGGGATGTAAAGTGGAAAAATATTGGAGGAGTATGCAAAGGAGGAGTAATAACTTAGGGAATGGTTTCCAGGCACTGGTTAGATTGGTAATAAGTAGAAATAAGGGACAACAATCCTAAAAGCACCAATGGTTTTCCCACCTCTTTCTTGATGCACCCTTTAAGTCATGCACTCAGAGAGATTGAGTCTTGATAGGTTATTTCAAGATGTAAAGCATCATTATTTCATAAAATTTGAAAATATTATGTGTATACATATGACCCACTCGAATATCATCACATGTCTCTAAGGTGCAAGAAGGGATGGTGCTTCAAGAAAGAATATAGTAACACACAAAATTGAGGCTAAAAAAAAGTTTTAGTATGTTTAAAACATAAAATAACTAAAATTAAATGATGAAAAGGGAAATAATTGAAAAGTAAATGTAATCTATACCTTAAATTAACTTTATCATAGTATGATTGTCTGTTGTGTTTGTAGTTTTGATTATGTAGAAAACAAAGAATGCTTTCAACAAACCTAAGATTACAAAACTAAAGAGAAAAAATAAACAAATGCAATAAAGTAAAGATAATTGGTGTTATGAGGATGGGAAGATTACAAAATTTGGTAAGCTAGGATGACAAGTGCTATGTTAGACAAAATAACCATGTTAAAATTTATAGTAAATTAGGTAATTGAAATGCAAAGGCTACTAAAGACCGAAACACTCAAACAAGTAAACCATAAGTAAGAAAGACAAACTCACCAAGTAAAACCAAGGATACATGTCAAAAAGGATGGTAATCAAACATCAATGTAAAAATAATAATAATCCTTACTAAAAAAAATATGGGCAAGAAAAAACAAAATGCTAAAATAACATTGATCAGTGAGAAGTAACAATCCTTACTCAATCATCAATGAAAAAGGTGCATAAAAGAGAAAACAACATTGGTGAGTGAGAAGTAACAAGCCAATCTTATTCAACAATGGAAAAAGTACATGAAAGTAGAAATGGACTCATGTATTTGAAAAAAGTGGTAGTACAACAAATGACAAATGGTAAAAGGAAAGCAAAACAAGTCTAGGAATGCAAATCTATGGTGTGAAGAAAGTAATCCATAGTTTCTCAAACATATTATTTTGATCTAAAGATAGATAAAACTGAAACAAAGTAGTGCTAACATTTTTTTAATATGTGAATAAGAGGGACTATAGAAGAAGGTAAAATAGATTTAGAATAACAATTTTCTTCTCGAGGGGGGAAAATGAAATGGGTGGAGGGGATAATGAAGGAAAAACCAAGGTAAAGGAACTCTTTATCAAAGTCAAGACACTCAAATTAGGTTTGTAAAAATAAGAGGATTGTCAACCTTAATGACTCTGAAGAACTTATCTTAGCCACATAAGTCTTAGGTCAATAAATGAAGTATATAGATCATCCCATGAAGACTATATGCATAAAAAGTAAAATAGACCTACCATCACACAACATGTTCCCCATTCCTTAGGATCTCTTACAGAGCCATCAATCTACTACAAATATTGGGTACTTACATGAGAAAGTAGCTACCACCATAAAGTTTTTTGTATTTTCCTATTCCAATCTACTGGCCTTCCATACCCTAATAGACCTTGGCTCTAGTGTGAGGCCAACTGTGTAGTTTGAGCTTTGATTGGAGATAGGTATGCTTGTAATCATGTATTTTGGTGTGATTTTGACTTCTAAGATTTGTATACTACTTTTTTGTATATCATTGCCTTTTATTTCAAATGATTTGGCTTTTAACTTTCTTGATGGATTTTTTCTATTCCTTCTCCATACAGATTTGGAAAATAAAACATGGGTGCTAAAGATGACATTAATTTGAATACTTGGGACTTGGTTACTAAGAGAGAAAATTTTAGAGAGCATGAGGTCTAAGAGTCTTATAAATCTAGGTGAAATAAAAGTGAAATCTTGACTTCAACCTTATTTTATCCAATGTGGAGTGAAAGGAAAGAAAATTAAGAGGAATGACACATAGAATAATTTGAATTACTTCAAATCATAAAAAATGTGACAGGAAAAAAAAGTGATACAATGACTGTAAAGTGTGATTATTTATAATAAGAATAAGGGAAATAGATTAAAACATGATAACATAGATTGTTGTGCAAATTTCATCTATAAAAAAACATTAAAGGTAAGAACAAAGATGAAAAATACATTTTAGAAAAGGAATGACAAGATGGTAATTTTATGAGGAAGGCCAAGTCTTATCCATGGTTTTACACTGCAATTCATAAAAGAAGAACCCATGAGGGTGCCAAAAGCATGTGAAAAATAAATGAGAAAAGCAAAAGATGATATTTATGAGGAACGCTAGGTCCTATCCATGGTCTTACACTGTAACTCATAAAAGAGAAATATAAGGGATGTTAAGAAGTGTGTAAAACAAGTATGAAAATAAATAAGACTATGGTACATCATGAGGAAGACTAGGTCCTATCCATGGTTTTACAATGCAACTCATGAGAGAAAAAGGGGAAACAAAAATACCAAAAGGAGGGACTAAGGTTTGTGAAAAGACAGAAATACTATAGAGAGTGAGACTCGTGTAAGTAATCTAAAAAAAGTGTTAGATAGATATCATATAGAAATCATGAAAATAAGGGAAGGATTAAGCAAAATAATTCTTAATAAATTGAACTTTTGTGGGCTCTTAGAAAACATGGTCTTCATTGGTTTGAAGGTGATAGGTACTAGGACCAAGAATATATTTGACAAAATAGGGACCCTACCATTTTTGGGCATATTTACCTTATTTATCATGGGTGTAGTCTAATTTAAGGATAAGATCATGAACATTAAATGTGAAAATTTCAAAATGTTTGTTATGTTATTTGGTAACATGAGCATTGTATTGGCAATTATGTTGTAAAGCAGAAAGATAGTGTTCATCAAGAAGATTAAGGGAATGAAGGTGAGCTTAACGTAATTTTTCATCAAGAATGATACCATGAAGAGATATATGGAGAGAGGGAAGATCAAATTATAATAGAAGAACTAACTCAGAACCATAAGTTAGAGAGAATAGTGTTTCCCTAGTGGTAGTATGTATGCTAGTCTGATAGGCCTAAATATTAGGATAAAGATGAAGATGCCAATCCATGTGGGTTTCATGATTTGTATTTTGGAATATTTTTTTGAGAATTTTTTTAGTGGCCTTAGCTTGTCCATTGCATTATAGATGATAAAGAGTGGAACATTTGTGATTGATCTTAAATTTAACACAAAGCTATTTGACATCTTTATTTTTGAAATTACCACTAATATCAAAAATGATAGTATGGGGAACACTAAATCAAAAAATGATTTGGTTAAGAATGAATTTGGTGATGGTGTTACAAGTGACATTAATAAGGGGCATGGATTTAACCCATTTGGTAAAATATTTAGTATCCGTGATGATAAAAACATGTCCATCTTAAAAACTAGGTAATTTTCCTATGAGATCTAATTCCCACATAGAGAATGGCTAGGGAGATTCAATAGTTTGAAGCTCAATACGAGGTTAATGAATTAGATCATCATGAATTTTTAAAGGAGTACACTTTTTAGTGAATTTGATAACATCTTTTTCAAGAGTAGGCCAAAAGGAACATATACATAGGTGTTTTTAGACTATAGCATGTCCACTATAGTGACCACTGTAAATGTTCCCATGTGCTTATTCGAAAAGAGGAAGAAATTCATATTTTATAACATAATGGATAAAAGTACCTTTAGCATTGTGGTAATAAATTATATTGTATCAAAATACATACTTAAAATATTTTTTACAAATGTGAGTTTTTCATGAGAATATAAGTTAGGAGGATAAGTTTGATGTTCCAAGAATTGAATGATGTATTTATATCATGAGATTCGTCGAATGGTGACAAACTTGATGTGGTAGATAAAAAAATATGGTGGTTGAGTAGAGGATGGAGATTTTATTATTTGTATAAGAAAAGTGGGATTGGAAAGATCTTGGTGGGGATGAAAGAGAGAGGTTGAAGAAGCAAGGGAATCAACAATATAATTTTGATCTTGAAGAATAGGTTCAATAGTGAAAGAAATGAAGTCTTTAGTGAGAGTGGTTGAGATTTGATGATAATTAATGAGATTCTCACTTTTGAATTGATAATCATCATTGATTTGATGAAAAATAAGTTGAGAATCACCTAAATCATATAGATATTGGATGTCTAGATTGAAAATAGCTCTCGTGCCTAAGATTAGAGCTTTGTATTCTACCATATTTTTGGTGACATCAAAGGTTAGGAATTGTAATAATTCAACCTACCCTAGCTCCTTGAAGGAAATTAGCACCATCAAAGTGAAGGGTCCATTTATATTTGAGTAACTCATCATTAATTTTAGGAAGCTCTTTGATAACTACTTTTGATTTAGTATAATATATTTATCAAGATTATTTGCTTCAATATCAGAGGTGAAGTTATGAAAGTAATATTTAAGAGAAATATTTTTATTGAGACATTTAATATAGTGAATATTATCATCTAGAAGACTATCTTGAAGGTGATTGATGGCTGGCATAGGAGTTGTGGTAAGTTGAACATCTATGAATTATCCTTTGATAACTTTTGGAGTTACAATGTGGAGATATAATTCCATAAGGGGTCATAATGAATGATGACATAAGTGGTCTAATAAAACATGTAGTATTGAATATTTTTAGCTATGAAATAGATGGTAAGGTAATCATGTTTGAATTTTTTATATCATTTCTCATAATAAATGAGGCCTCAAATAATGTAATAAATGACATACTCTCTTTCAGTATCATCTTATTGGGAAAGCATTACCCCAACTGATATGGGTATAGAAGAAGTATATAGGATTAGAGGTTGATCATTTAAAAGAGGATGAAGTGTAGGTGGGTGAAGAAATCACTCTTTCATACTATTAACTTTTTGACAAGAGTCCATATATTATAAGTCATTACCTTTATTAAGAAGATAATTGACAGAGTGGATGCAATAATCCATTTCAGGGATGAATCATCTAATTTCCCCAAGTTTCTCTAAGGAAGTATGAATGTCTAAGATGGAACAAGGAATGGGCATGTATATGATAACACTAATCTTAGCTGGGTCAAAATCTATACCATAGAGAGATACTAAGAATACTAATAATTTTACAAATGTGACACCAAAGACACATTTGTAAGGATTTAGTCTAACTTAGTATTTAAGAAGATGGTTAAAGATGATGGTAAGATTGGAAAGATGAGTCTTACAGATTTTGGATTTAGTAATGAGGTCATCCACATAGATTTCAATATTTTTTTGGATAAGATCATGAAATATGTGAGTAATTACTCATTGGTAAGTGGCTCCAACAATTTTGAGGGTGAAGGACATTTTGACATAGCAATAGTTTCCCTATTTTGTGGTGAAAATGGTCTTATGTTGGTCCTCAAGGGTAATATGAATCTGATTGTGGCCTAAGAAGCCATCCATAAGAGATAATATTTTGTAACTAGATATGGAATCAATGATTTCATGTATCAAAGCTAAAGGTAAGTTATATTTGGGACACGTGAGATTAAGATTGTAAAAATAAATACAAATTGAAATGACCATAGTGACCTTTTTATGAATAGGAACTATGTTAGAAACCCATTTAGAATAGTCCATTGGGTTGATAAATTTAGCGTTGAGAAGCTTGATGATTTCCTTGTGACATAAAGTGAAAACCTTAGGTATAAATTTAGTTTGATTTTGATACACATGGTTGACATCAGGATAAGTAATGATGTTATTCACCACAATGTTAGGGTCAATACCAACCATGTCCTCATAGGACCAAGTCAAGATCTCATGATATTTATCTAAGAATAAGCTAAAATTATCATACTCAATAGGTGAGAGTTTATGAGAAACTATGATTGGTTGAGGGTAGGATGGGGTATCATATTCGATGTGAGTGGTTTATTCAATAAGCATAACATTACCATCTTGGAAATGGTATGGTGTATTAGGTAAATAAAAAATTAAATTAGTTTTGGGATCAATGCTAGCAATAAAGTTGTTGAAACAAGGGGTTTTGGTTTTAAAATTCCAAAGTTTATAAAGTTATCGAGGAAGTTGAGGTTTTCAAGCATAAAGTATTTCAAGAATAGATTTGTCATTAGGAAAGGTGGGAAGAGAACCATAATACTCAAAATATAATTCAAGATATAGAATTTGGTTACCATGGCAATCATACTTAAAATGTATTTGATGAACATTGGTGGCCTTGACATCTAGTGTAATATCAAGAGAAGGAGAAGTAGATGGATCGAATGGGATTGGTGTGTCGATGGTTTTGGTGATAGGTGGAGAATCAAATTCAATGATGGGATCTATAGGTGGTAAATAATATGTAAGATATTATGGAGGGTCAGAAGGTGTAATCTACTCTATCACCTAAGGAGTATCAAGAATCAAAGAATTGGTAAGAAGCACATGATCTATATACATGGTATGAACAACCTGATTAAAAGCATGAATTTGAGCTAAGGTTTTTTGATAATGCTAGACATCCAATTCTTGAAATTGAGATTGGGCTATTATATAATTATCATCATATGTTTGAGGAATTTTACATGATTTAGATTTAGGAGGAGTTTTAGATGGTGAAATCCCAATATTACTAAATGTACGTGGAAACCTGATGTGAGGATCTTGAAACAATTTAGCTAGTCCAAAGTCATTTCAAGTGAAGGCATATTTAGGTAAAGAAGGCTCTTGAGAATTGTAGAGGGGAAAAATTAGTGATCTCATTAATAAAAGGAATAATACAGTCCCTAAGTAGTAAGGAAGGAGGAAGCCACTCAAAATTTTAGGGAGGTAGCATGGCAATATTGCATGTTGTAAATAATTAGGTTCATCATCATATTAGTCAGCAAAAGTGACTTGTAAATAGAGATTGATATTGATAAACTCAGGTAAAGGAGAACTATTTATTTTAGGAATGGTAGGAATAAGATATTGAGATTTAGGATTAGGAATTTGAATACTCCAAGGGTTTGGATTAGACTCATGCTTATATAATTTTCCATTATGTAAGAATTTAATACATTAGCTATCAGAAGAAGAAATGACCCTCATTCTATGAGTCCATGGATAAAAAAGGACTATATTATAAGATAAGGGTAAATTGAGGACCATAATCTTAGTTTGAATGGTCTTAGGTCTGATGGTTAGGGGAAGCCAAATACAACCAAGTGGATTTTGATTAGTTTTATCAAAACCATGCCAAGTGAGATGGGTTTGCTTGAGATGATCCTTGTTATAACCAAGTTGTTGGATAAGCCATAAAGATGTCATATTAATACCAGAGCCTTCATCAATTATAAATTCAAAAATAGGGTAGTATTAATGGCTATTTTATTAAAGAGTGGTAGATCATCAACACGAAAAATAATTTTGTCATTGATCATGTCCTCTTCAAAAAATTCAATGGAAGGTTTGGAATAAGGACACATGGTTTCAAAGGTATGTAAGTTGGTAGGTTGAGGATCCATAGAGGGTGGATATTCATCTATAGAGAATGGATATTAAATTTATTATAATTGTTACATAAGGAACTTGCAATGATAGGGGGAAGTGTGAACCAACTCCATAAGTGGAATCTTAAAAGTCATAGAGTTAAGTTCTTCAAGAAAGTTCCAATGAAATTTAGAAGAAGAACTAGCATGATGTTTAATGGGTAAGGTATATTTTGAAGGAATATAAGTGGTTGGAGGTTAGAAATAAGGAAGTTATTCTTTAAGAGCTTCCAAAGCTACATTAGTGATGGTAGAATCTTTAAGAACTTGTTCTTCTAAAGATGGATTTTTAGGTTTGGTAATAGGATTTTTTTGGGCTAGCTTAAGATGATAATTAACCTTAGTACTATTAACATATTGAGAATTGGTATAATATTATTCATAATCGACATCAATGGCACAAACATCCTTGGTATTTTGTTGATTTTTATTTGTGGAAAAAGATTTTTGGTTATTTGAGGTAGATGGTTTGGAAACCTGTCATTTTTTAGAAGCATCAATGTACTTTTGATGATGAAGGTTGATCATAGCTTCATGATTAAAGTAATCACCAATAATATAAGAGATGAATTTTTTAGTGATCCCTATACAAGATTCATGGGAGTGACCAATGTCATCATGGAACCAATAAAATTGGTTAGGGTCATACCACTTAGGAGGATTTTTAGAATAGGTGAAAGGTTTAGAGGGTGGTAAAAATTGTTTCATTTGCTGCACCAAAAGTGGTGTGTGAGAAGATGAAGGAATGTTGGACTTAAAAACTCTTTTTTTGGTTTGTGGAGTATTACCAGTGCTAGTATTAGTAGATGTTTGAAATGACCCTTTAAGAAGTTTAGCATTAGGTTTGAATTGCTTCATGAGAAAGTCTTGACATTGAGCTTGATCAAGAGCTTCATGAAGTGTTTGGGGAGAAAATTTTAAACCTTATATTGAAAAAAAGGATTAAAATTAGTGATAAAGAGTAAACAAGTTATCATTAGTCATGTTGTGGTTGGCTTTATGGGCCAATGATTTCCATCAGTTGATAAAGTCATGAGCTGATTCAGTGGGAGATTGCTTAGCATTGATGAAGTGGCTAAGGAAATTTTCAAGAAGATCATTATGTTGAAACTCTTTAACTAAAGGATTGACCAAATCTTCTAATTTCCAAATGGAATGTTATGGAAGTTGGTTGTACCATTTTAATACATCACCAGTGAAGGTTTTGAATAAGATTTTAGTTATGGTGAAGGTATTGGTTTAGATCCACTCTTTATAAAGGTTTCCAAAGGCTTTGAGAAATGAGGTAGGATCTCTAATCCCATCATACTTGATAGTTAGAGATATGTTACCAATATAAATGGACATAATGGAGGAAGATAAAGGTTGATTTTGAATAATTTGAAACATCTTGTTATTAATTATGGGTTAGAAGGTTTATAAGATGAGAAGTGTCTTGATAGGTATCGAAAGGGTAAGAACCATCAACTTCATCTTGAGGTGCCATTTATACCATTTGATAAGCCATAGATGAATGAGGGGAAGAGGTGCCACAAGAGTAATGGTATTCTTGGGAGGAAAAGAGAGGGAGAAATGAAATACCATATAGTATCTAAATGGATTAAGGTTTTCTAAGAAGATTATGATAGGGGACATCATAATGTCTTGAGAGAAATGAAAAAAATTCTAAGAAGGATAAAAATGAATTGATTCAGATAAATAGGGAAAGCAAAAAATGTATAGAGTTAATTAGGTTAACTTAGTACAAAAAATAGGGGCTAAAAAATGAGAAAAATGGGATAGAAGATCAATTGGGTCGATGCAGTTCTATAATATAAACAATAAATAGGTAGAAAAAGATATAGACTCAACAAGTTTAACCTAGTTTTGTATTTGGGGAAGTAGAAAATAGTACTATGTCGATAGGGTCAACCTAATACTATAGGCAGGGAAAATAAATAGCTTGTGAGAGACTGTGTTGAGCAAAATGACTGTGTACTAAAATAGCAAAAAAATTTCAAGTAATTTTGAAGGCAAGAAAGGAAATAAAACACATAATTAATTGGGTCAATGAAGTTGATCCAATCGAGGCAAACAACACAAAACCTTGTACCTACACTAGATAATGCAAGTTTTTGTAATACAACATACAATTTAAGAAAAGAATAAGAAATCAACTTGGAAAGTAAATACTAACTAAGTGGTCATCCTGAATGTTATTAGATTATTAGAATATGATTTTAAATGTGATATAGAGTTGGCTATAAGTAAGGAACTAGAAAGCAATCTATGGATAGTTTTAGTATTTTTAGGTTGAAAAAGATTTATATTAGCAATGGTACTATCTTAGTATTAGGGCCTACCCCCTCACTTCATACACTGTAACAATAATGGTGTCAGGTGCTTAGCTAATATATATTATTAGCCATATGTTTATACTTGGCCAAAAAACCAAATTATATTCCCCATTGGTGATGAAATCTAAGTAGGTAGGCCTTGGGTAAAAATTGTTAAAACACATTTTAAGATTTTGTGATTTGGTAGTATGTGCATAAAAGAGAAAATAGTGTAACTAAATAGTATATTTGAAAACCACCTAATTAGACTATGTGATATATTATAAGCATGAAAGCAACATGAAATGAAATTGTGAGCTAATTAATAGCATATAAGTATTAATTATAACTTTGAAACATAGTATAATGTCATTTCAGATGATAGTGTATGCAAAGATTACAAAATAGAGTTGATAGTGTCACTATTGTACTATGGAAGTAATGGTCTAAAAAATAACTACATCGACAGTGTCGACCTAGTTTTCCATATGGAATATAGAATATAGAACTACATTGACATGGTCAACCTAGTTGACTGTATAGGGGCAATTTTAAAGACCACAAACTATGAAAAATAGAATTGTAATGAATAACAAAAATGATAGAGAAGGAGAGAAAGGAACCTTGGTGGGTTGGATAATGTAGAGGAAAATGAGATTGCTATTAAAGTACCCTAATTTATACTTGCAAATTTTGCCAATTGGGTCATCCTAGTTCTGTAGTTCCCTATTTTCCAAAAACCTATAAAATGTATTATGTTAATAAGGTCCACCTAGTATGTTTTCTATAAGTCTATAAATGTACTATGTTGACATGGTCAACCTATTATCCTAATATTAAAGTCTATAAATGTATTGTGTTGACATAATTAACTTAGTAGCCTGTACTTGATGAAAAGCCTACACATATAGAATATAGTCATATTGATGCGACTGTGTGTTAAACATATGCATAGAAGTTAGAAATATACTAACACTATCAACCCAATATCACAAATATAGAAAAAATAAAATGATAAAATAATGAAAAACATGAGATAAAACTAGCAAGGGTTAGATTCACATTGGGTTCATCAGAATGTATGCAATCAAAAATGCATCATGTTTATAAATTAATCATAATTCGAAGAAGATAGATCATGCCATACACTTTCAATTGGGGACACATTAGATAATTGGGAACATCACTAATATGGGGATCCAATAGAATCAATAAGGGGATTTATTATCACAATACACAATGATAGGGAGGGTTCCAAATCCTCCAGTGAAGCACAATCACGTAATAACCCTAGTTAAGTCTTATATTTTCATATCTCACTAAACTAATAACAAGTAAAGCAAAGGAATCTAATCTAGTGCTCACCAAATTTTGTGGCATAATATGAGGCATTAGTAAAAAAAACAAACATACATAGGAGAATTTCAATTAATCTATATATCAGTAAGAACCTAATACATGGAAAGAAAGGAGTAATATTATTCGAAGCCAATACTTATGCTACTTCTATCTACTAAAGATAAGAGCAAGTTAGAGAATACTTACTTGAATAATGAATTCATCGAGAATAAATCTCTCCCTTGGCCAATGGGGATTCACAAGAGGATTTTATGTTTTGTAAATATAACTAAGAAAGGCCAAATCATCCAAGACTTCTCCACAAGACTAGATTCTCCAAGTAAAAACCTTAAGCTAAGACTTATCAAATAGAATGGTGGAAGGGTAGATTGTAAATAAGTACAAGTGAATAATAACTCTTGTTCATCATTTAAATAATGAAAAAATGATCTTGTATATATAAGTAGATTTAACCATAATCCCTTTTGAAAGTTTTGTATGATAGGGTTGACCCAGTCAACCTAGTACAATTATGGATAAAAATTCACTAGGTCACAAGCTAGGTAAGCCAAGAGCCAACCTAGAACCTATATGAATTTTAGCCAAAATAATATAAGGTCGACCTAGTTGAAATAGTACAATAGACAATCAAAATGTTTCTAAGGTGAGGAAAATAAGGATGGAAAGTGGGAAAAGATTGGAGGAGTATACAAAAGAGAAGTAATAGTTTAGGCAATGGTTTTCAAGAGCTAGATAGATTGGTAATAAGTGGTAATAAGGGACAAAAATCCTATGAAGCACCAATGTTATACCCACCCTTTTCTTGGTGCACCCTTTAAGGTGTGCACTCATAGAGATTGAGTCTCAACAGGTTCCTATAAGATGTAAAGTATCAGTATTTGATAAAAGTAAAAAATATTGTGTATACAGGTGGTGAATGATATTGTGGTGGGTTTTAAACTTATAAAATGTGTTTTTTGATATATTCCAAGGGTGATAAAAGTATGGATATGTTATTGTCTGAATAAGATGGGTGAGAAGAAGAGTCAAGTATAAAGAGAAGTTCTAATATGCCTAATTAACTAGTAAGAATATTGAAGACATGAGCGAAGGATATAGAGGTTTGGAAACTAGGTAGAGGGATTGAAGATCATTAGAGAGGTATGGTGATTATGTTATGAATATCTAAAAATATTTATATAGGTTTTAAACAAGGCCATTTGATCTAATTATGCCAAAGAAAGGGCTAGTTATTTGAGAAGGCTTAATAGGTTGTTTGGGAGAGATAAAAGAGTTTAAGGGGATCATCATAAATTGAGTGAGAAATAGTTTTTCATAGGTGATTAGAGATTTGAGGTAGTTGAGTTTGTGCTGAGTTACCTAGGGGTTGGTGGCTCCTTGTAAGTTGGTGCATGTTAAAGGACTAGTTAAGTTGGTGCTTTACTAGTAAGGGGTTGGTGTTCCTTGTGTGTTTGGTGCCTCACTAAATTTTGATCCATTACTTATATGACTATAGTCCAAGTGGTGTTTAAATGGGTTTTATCCCCCAAGGGGGTTTCCCAAATATATCTTATGTTATTATGTTGTTTGATTTCATGCTTATTTAAGCATTGGTTAATGTATGTATGTGAATGAATGCTTCATGAATGATTAGTGAAATTAAAGGATTGTTCTAGGGAAAATGATTCACCCCCCTTCTCAGTAGATGTAATTATAACAATTGGTATCAGAGGAGGTAATTTGAAGGAGGTCTAATATCCTAAAGGATGTCTTAAGTAAGTGAACATGGCTAGTCAAGCACAAGGTGGTTTTTATAAAAGCAAGGCTCCTTTGTTTAATGGATCCAATTATGCCTTGTGAAGTGTCAAGATGAAGATTTTTTTTATGTTTCAAGGTCATGATGTTTGGAAATAATTTTTGGATGGATATATTGCACTTCCTATTCCTCCTATATATGCAACAAGTAAGAAGGCTATTGATAATAATTCAAAGGCAATGAATGGTATTATGTGGGGCCTATCAAAGGTAAAAATTGTGAAGGTGATGCATTATATGTATGATAAATAAATGTGGACAAGTTGAAGACTATCCATGAGGGAGACTCCAAGGTCAAGTTGGATAATTTTCAAACCCAAAGAAGATAGTTTGAAATCCTAAGGATGAATGAAGATGAGACCATTTCAGCCTACTTGTTGAGGGTTGATGAAGTGGTAAACATCATAAAAGGCCTAGGTGAAGAATTGAAAGAGTATACTATTTTTCAAAAGGTTTTGAAATGTCTAAT
Source organism: Torreya grandis (assembly GCA_037957365.1). NCBI lineage: Eukaryota > Viridiplantae > Streptophyta > Pinopsida > Cupressales > Taxaceae > Torreya > Torreya grandis. The sequence goes on from JARHVA010004419.1 coordinate 1,262,622, forward strand.
TCCCAAATTTGATTCTAAAGTATATACTATTGAAGAGATGAAATATTTGGACAAGCTAGAGATGGATGGATTTTATGGCACCCTAATAGCCTATGAGATGAGAACAATTGAAGGAAGACTTGTAAAAAAGAATCTACTTTCAAGGAAGAAAATAAGTCAAAAGAGGAAGACATAAGGTAAGGAAGTCAAAGACAATGATGAATATGATATTAATGACAATGAGTTGATAGATATGTTTGCAAGAAAGTTTAAGATAGGTTCAAGTAAATATAGGGGTAAGTTGCCTTTAAAATGCTTCAGTTATGGAGAGATTGGACACTTTTCTAACAAGTTCCCTCACAAAAATAAGTCAAAGGATGATGAAGAGCATTATGAAGGTCATGATGATGATAAAAATTCTTATAGGTTTGATAAAAACAAGAAATTTTTTAGAAGGTATGATGACAAGAAGTTTTTTAAGAACAAAAGAAGTCTTTACACCAAGGAAGATTGTAAATTTTTTGATGAGAGTGAGAGAAGTGATTTTGAGAGTGACCATGAAGGTGATGGTCCTGATTTTAATGAAGTAATATTCATGGTTGATTAAGCAAGTTTTTCAAATCAAGAAGAGTCCATCTGGATTGGAGGAGTTGTTGGTGATTTAGATGAAGAAGAAGATGAGGTGGACTTTGAGGCTGAGTTGATGAATTCTCTAAAAGAACTAAAAATAGTAAATAATAAGAATATAATGATGAGTTATCTTATAAAATAATATGAGGATAAAATCAACTATTTTGAAGTTATATTGAGTAAAAACTCCAAGGAACAAGAGGAAAGAGTCAAATAGGTGGAGACTCAACTTGACATTGTGACTGCAAGCCTAAAGGCTAAAGAAGAAGAATGTGTAAGTTATGTAACTAAAGTAGATTCCTTGATATCTAAATTGAATCAAGCATCAAGTAAGGTTAAGTCCTTTATGAAGTTTGAAAAAATCACCAATGATCTAGATAACATCTTAAGTAGTCAAAAGACTACTAATGACAAAATAGGTCTTGGTTTCAATGGAGACAAAAAAAGAACACTAATGTGATCAAAAAGGTCAATGGTCAATCAAGGAATGAAGGTGTTGGTATAATGAAGGCCAATACTATCAGGAATCCTAATGCTATAAGGTAGGTATAACCCTTTTAATGGTTATTTTTATTCACGTAACCAATTTGGTCATAGAGCAAGGTATTATAGAAGGCCCTCCAAGAATGAATATGCATAGAACTATGAGGAGAGTCATCAGTTAAAAGGTATGGGTCATGATGTGTTTCTAAGAATATGAATAGTGTTTTTCAATTGTCAAAAGGTTGTTCATATTAAAAAGTTTTGTAACCATGGATTCTCAAGTCATAACAAGAAAGTTGAGGCCCTTAGAATGCAATAAAAATACAAGACAGTGAGTTGAAACCAAAGGTAGATAAGGTGAATGATGACCAATTTTCAAGTACAATTAGATTATTTTCCATGGTGGAGCATAGTTTAGATGCAAAAGAGTACCAAGAATTCTCCCTATCAACTTAGATTGTGGATGGAGTCAAGACCAATAGACCAAGTCAAAATATTGTTCAAATGGAGATTGAAGAGGTCAAGCCAAAAGGCATATTTAATCCTATAAGGATCATGAAGGAAGTTTATTCTAGTAAGGGCATAAAAATCTGGGAATCTCCATAATTTATGTTGTTTTAGCACTCAATAGAAGAAGTGACTCCATTAGGATTCATGGAGGCACTCAATCATTGAGTAGAAACATGAAGGATGTTTGTCTTAGGGGGAGCTTTATGTTCTTTATTGAATTTTAGATCCAAGGTTCAATCAAGTGTCTACTGGAGATGAGATCACAAGACATGGGTCATAAAAATTTTGTATGATGAGTTGATCAAACCAAGTCACAATATTGCTAATGCTTGAATATCTCATGAAGATATGGGGAACCAATCATGGTCCAAGAGTAGGTATGTGAGCCTGATCTATGTTGAGTTTTTGTTAAAGAGAGATAATGTGTTTGTTTGGAGAGAAAAGGTGTGTTTTTCTAGGTCCAACAATCAAATAGCTTCCAAGAAGATTATCCTTTGTCATTAATGTAAAAGGGGGAGAAAGTTTTAGTCTGGGAGAAAGGTGAGTTTGAAGAAGATCCAGCTTGGGGAGTTTTGAATGATTAGATTTGTGTAAATGTTTGACATCAATGAAAAAGGGGGAGATTTTTAAGGTATGTTCATATTATTGGTGTTGAATCATTGATGTCAAAGTCAAGATAGATGTCATTAATGTCAAGGTCAAAGCTGAGGCCATGCATGGTGAAATGGTATGTGAAAAAGAAGTCTTATGACAAGAGAAAATTTGAAGGCAACCTATTATCTCTCTATTGAGATAGAATTTTAAGGAACCTTATTAATTCATTTGACATTGATGGCATGTCAATTTCAAGATCATGATATAAGGTAAGCTACTATTGAGTATTAGTCTTGAGGAGCTTTGTCATATCATGATCATGGCTTAACAGTCTTTGAGTTCTATATGAAGTCTTGGCACAATGGTGTATTGTGAAAAGCTCATGAACCTATTGAGATTAGTCTTATATTTATATAATCTTTATTTAAGAATGTTTTTGGTTGATATCATTGAGAAATAACTTGTTTGAGTCCAAATATTTGAGTACTAGGTATCTTGAGAAGCCTAGTCTAGCCCTGAGAGAAGGTGTATGCATGAAGCATAGTGAATTATGTTAATAAAGGCATGAGAGAGTGTATAAATTTGTGTAAACATGAGAAATAGGAAAATAATCCTTTATATGAGCTTCAAGATTAGTTTTGAGGCTTAGTCATTGCATGAAGAGACCTAGTGAAAAGGCACAAACTTGGTATCATGATGAGGTGAGCAGTCTAAGGCTTGTGAGACTATGTGTGGTAGTGTGTGATCAAGATATGAGGTTTTATTTCATGATAATGATGTTTTGAGAATAGTAAAAGAGGTTTCAATGTGTATTCAAGGTTTAAGTGTGTCTAGCAGTTCAAAGCCTAATATGCAAAGAGACCTAGTATGGTATAATAAGGGGTCAAGTTCATTTACCAAGGTTATAAAGATATTGAAAGCATTTTTAGAGGTGTGAAAGGTTGTGTTGAGTTTTTTTACCAATTTTTAGATCATACTTTAATTATAATTAATAAAAATTAGTGTTGAGGTTTTTTATGTGCATAAAATGAGAGGCTGTAGATCTGAGAAGGATTTTCTTATGCTCATTGGCACATGAAACATTTGGATGAGGATCCAATAATATCATGGTAGTTTTAGAAGTGTCATATCTTAAATTTCTTATAAATTTTTTTGGATATGAGGGGTAATCCTTTATGAATGATTGTTAAGACTAGAAGGTAGTCTAAACCCTCCTAAAACCTTCATAATGACCCGATAAGAAAGATATTGTTGGAAATGGATTGGATGATATATTTTTATTATTTTATAATGTATAGGAATGTCCCAAGTTTCTCCAAGTGTCATTTTTATGTCAGAAGAGTGAGTGGAAGCTATAGGAAAACCCCTATTTCTCTGATTTTTGATATAATAGATAGGGTTGACTAGGTAAAAACATGAAAATTATTGGAGGATTATGTGTGAGACTTATATTTTGTAACCATGTAAGTATATATCATGATTAACACCTTAAATATGATAAACTGATCATGCAAGTTTACCTATCGTTAAATAGGCCTAATAAGGAAGACATTGAGAAAAATAGACAAAAGTGAGGATGAGATTAACGATTGGTTATAGTGGTTTAGGGATGGATCCAAATGTATGGGGTAATTTTTAAGTACCTATATCTCATATCCCAGTTTGTTAAAAGTTTTTAATATGCTCATAAACAAGCCAAAAGTTGTTCTCAATATGACCAATCTAACACAGTGAAGTCTGTGTAGGGTGAAGGTATGAGATTGGTCTGTAAGACTACTATTGATATTAAAAATTGTAATATATATTTAAATATGTTTTAAGGATGAATAAGGATAATATAAACCAATTATAATTTAATAAAAGTGTTCCCATAGGTGTGCTATGACTTGATCTTCATGACTATATTTTTGGAGCTACAGGCAATTTTTTGTGTATAAGCGAGAATAGTGTTCTTGAGTATTTTTGCATAGAGTTAAAGAATCCAATACACATGAATTTATTATATAGGTATCATATGATAATTTTAATAATTTTTTATTCATTATAAATTCCTATGAAGGTGTGAAAAGTCAAAGTTTCTTGACTGTGTTCTTAAGGCCTGTGTGTAGTTCTAAGTGAGCATATGAAGATGATTAGTTTGAGGTCTTTTTCCCTATTTTGTGAAATATAATGGAATTTTTGATGACACTAAGGTCATGTAGGTTATATAAATTTTATTTTTTATTTATTTTATGTGTCTAAGTTGAGTGTATGCATCATATTTATAAGATAAACTTTCTGGTAGTGAGAAGGTCTAATTACAAGTAGACCTAATTATGTGGTTCAAGGAGTGAAATGAGATAAATGGTGTTGGGGACATAAGGTGAGATTATAAGGGGTATAATTTAATCATGTGTGTGTATAAATCTAAAATTGTCCAACAATGGCTTCATACCCAACTTTAGAACAATTATTACCAACCATTGAACATCTAGCCTAAGAATTTCTATAAGTCTCAAATCTGGCTTCCTAACCATGCAAATAAATCAATTTGTCCCATAAATCAATTAAATGATGTAAATACATACATTGAATTAATTAAATACTTGGAAAATGTGTAAAATCCTAAAAAAAAATTAATTAAAAATAAAATCCTAATTAAATTAATCCATGAGCAAATAAATCAATTATTAAAAAGGAAAATTCAAATATCAATAAATATCCTAAAAAAAATCTTAAAATCTAATCATTATCTTTTTAGGAGTTGTTCAAATTAAAAATATCTCAAAATATCTATTAATGATAATCATGATATTTTTGACACCTCTTAACCCTACTAGTGTTAGCTAAGCAAACCAAGGATAAGATTTGACTCATTCCAAGTCATTTCAAAGCCTATAAAAGCAAGCATAAAGCTCTTCATTACGAGAGATTGGATAGAGTAATGTTATTATGCAAGAAATTAAGAATGAATTCAAACATAGTTTTATAATTACAAAATTATAAGACAAGATAAGCCAAGCTAAAGCTAACCATGGTGCCAAGAGGAGATAGAGATAGCCAAGCCCCATTCATGAAGATCTTTTGAGCACAATCTGAGCAAGCCAACGAAGAGATATCTTGGAGAAATCAAAGAAGGTAAGGAAATTTGTCATTTATTTGCATTTTAGTTATGTTTTAAATTAGTTTGTTGACGAAGATCCCCCCATGATCTAGGCTTAGAGATGTTAGCTTGTTAGTTTGTTGATTTCATTATTTTTGGAACTAATACTATACTAACCTCCTCTCTTGAGTCAAATTAATTGATCACAAATGGCATGCTATGTTGGACTTGTACTCCAAAATGTTGATATTAAGGCCTTATAAATCATTTCACTAACATTTTTCATGTTAAAATTTGATCTTGATGACCAAGGAAGGTGAAAAAATAGTCACAAATACATTCATGGATTTCTTTATGAAAACATGCGTCCTGAGATAACCAGCTAATAGGCCATCTTTCTAAGCTTCATTTGAGGTCATAAGGACTCCATTTTTGATTATTTTTTAAAAACCATGTGTTTTTCCTAAATTTTTAGAATATGCTATTAGTTTACCTCCAATTTTCATAGATTTTTCACACAATCTTGAAATATAACTTTGAATCTTATAAAAGTTTCTAATCATTATTTCTTGGTTTCATTGAATGGTGTTTTCTTTGATTAATCATCCTATTATAGGTTTTGTTGAGTTTTTATGCTAAAATTGAGCTAAATAACATTTGTGAATTGTGTTTGTTTTGCCTTTTGTTGGAAATATTGTCATTGATGTCAAAGGTCTAGCATTATTGGTGATAAAAGCCCCATTGCATTTAATGGTATTTTTAATATTCATATCTTCGCTAATGTGTGTTAATATTTATTTAATATTAATGAATATATTTTTGGTTTCATATAAGTCAAAATAGGGCCCATGGAGAAGTCAAAGAGTCATGGGGTAAAAGATGAAAGAGGAATGGGACACATTTTCTCATGAAGAGTCATCTTGAGGAATTCCAAGAGTCACCATGTGAAGACAAAAGAGATATGGTGCATTTTTCCATGAAGGGACACTTTGAAGAATATGAAAATTCACCAAGATAAAGCCAAAAGAGGAAATGACACTTTTGATTATAAATGGTCACCATATGACTTTTGAAATGCAATGATATGAAGCGTCATGCAAGTTTGGTGCCATTTTCCATGAGGATTGAAGGGTCACAAAGGGTGAATGCTAAAGGTCATTTGGAAAGCTATAAATAAAGGGTTGAGAAGACATTTGTCATATGCAAGAGAGTGCATGGTTTGTATTTATTTTTGAAGAGAGAAAAGTAGGAGACATTATAGAGTTCTATCATTTGTTGAGTAAGCAACATTGAGAGATAGTTGTGTTTTATACACAAGAGGGGTTGGTGCTCATATGGGTTGGTGCTCACAAATATTTGTAATGGATTGGTGCTCACAAATAGTTGTTGTTTTGGTGCTCGGTAAAGGGGTTGGTGCTCTTACAAGTTGGTGCTTACAAAATTTATATTTTGAGTTGGTGCTCATTTATTTACTTGAGATTGTTCTTCATGGTTTTTCCCACTTTGGGTTTCCATGTAAAAATTTGGTCTCTCTCTCTCTCTCTCTCTCTCTCTCTCTCTCTCTCTCGTGGTGAAAATTATTATTTTAGTTTTATTACATATCTTGAATGTATTATTAAGAGGTTAAAGAAAATAAATCAGATTAAGTAAAAAGATATATAATATATTGATTCACCCCCCCTCTTAGTATATTTCATGCTTAACACCTTTGGGTTCACAAGTGACCGATTTTGGTCCTTATCTATTAATATCAGTTATTTCCAAAAACTTGTTTTGCTCAAAACCAAAGTGCTTCAAATTAGAAGGTTATTATCTAATAATTTTAGGTTGAAGGAATGATTTGAAGGTGAATTTTCATGTTTTAGACTACATCAAACATTTCATTTTGGGTTCTAAAAGGAATTATTAAAATCTTGCAGATTTTAATTTGGATCTAAAATGAACATTTTAGATCTTACACATTTGGTATTTGGTGCCTAAAATGAATCTAACATGCTATGTTTTAAAAGCATTTCATTTTTTTGTACTCAAAATAAAATCTTAAATCTTGAAAAATTTCAAATTGGTGTCTTAAAATGAACCTAGGCTAAGTCTTAAACCTTTCAATTTTGGGATTAAAATGAACCTAGGTAATTTTAATTCATTTAGTTTTGTGCAATTCTTTCCTTTTTTACACTTAATCCAAGCAGCCTAGTAATAAACAAATGTCACATTTATATTGGTGCTTAAAATAAATCCTCACTCATAAATTATATACAAATTGTTTGTTGTGTGTTTGTTTTGAAGAAAGGATATCATGTGTATGATCTCCCCCAATACCCTATAGGGAACTCATGGGATCAAAGGTGCCTTTCCATTGCATTTTAGTGCCTAGTACAAGGCATAGAAATAAATTTGCCTAGTATCTCCCCAAAACTTGTATAGCATTATGTGATTTAAAAGCAACCCTAAAATCTTTCTACTTGTCTTTTATTTTCATGCATTTTGGCTTGTGAAGGGGATGTCATTACCTATTTCAAGTTATTTAGGGAAGTATTTGTTAGGGATCTTGCTCTACCAATTAGAGCACATATGATTACTTCTCGTATTAGCAACTAAACACAGAATTTAACTAGAAATATAAAGTAACTAGAAATATGAAAACAACACAGGAATTGAGAGACAATACACAATTGTATTAATAATCACTCAGAAGAATATACAATAAAGAAGATGCCACTTCTTCTTCCACATTAAAGGTTCGCCACTCCTCAAGACCTTCTTCCCTCTCTCTCTTGGTCACAACAATCAATTCCAATATAGAATTGATGTTCACCTCTCCAACCAGTCAGTAACATGCTGCCAGTTCACCAAGTACACATCTATACTTCAAGTAGATCCCCTGCTCTCTGCTACTACCTACAAATAACTAGATCATACTCACCATGTAGATGTCTTTCTACACACCTGAAGAACCCTTGTCCTTGCCTCAACAAGTCCTTATGATTCTTCAACCAGTACCCCGGTGGATCTTCTCCAAGAACTTGCACACCTGCAACTCTCTCTGATCATACACTCTCAGTACCCCTATTTGGTAACTAGGAGGAACTACACTAGCTCTCTCTCCAAGCCCAATGGCTTTCTAGCACATGATTACAATACAACCCATGAGTCCATATATAGATCTCATGCTTACAATAATTAGACTAACCTAATTACAATAATTAGACTCGCAACTCAAGACTACAACTAGCCTTCAACATGCAAACTAACAGTCCAAAAATAGACTCTCCCAGATTCGTCATGCAAACTGCCTGTTCTCGCACAGGCTGCCGACATCGGCTCCTCCATGACCGATGTCGATCAACTGGTGACCGACGCCGGTTGCTTCCTCTTTGCTGTATGACTGACGTCGATTAATCAGATTGACGCTGATTTCCCTGCAACTAATTCTGCAACTCCCCGCAACTCTAGATCCTCCTTAACTTCTCTTGTTTGCATCCTGGTGAAGCTTTTAGCTCCATAACATAACAATATTGACACATGGCTTCATCTCCTAGTAGTTTTTTAACCCCTCTCCATAGGGTGGGTATTAAAATTGGGATTGCCCCATTGGGATGGTGGTTTGAGAAGTTAAACCATATTTGTTAGTGGTAACTCAAGGCTGAGATATATGATCAATTTGGACATCACACTACACTGAGTAAGTGATGAATGTAGTGGTTGTGAAAAAGATAAGACCTTTTCACAACAAGACGATTGACATGGACTCAATTTACATGTTACTTCTCTTGTGTGCATATGTGAAAGTGTGTAAACATGGGATCAATCTAGATGGTTGAAAACCTATAGGTTTTAGTCAACCCCACTTTGCCACACCTTGATAGGATTTAGGATTATATACTTAGTTTTATTTTTGTCATTTATTCTTGTATTGTTTGGTGTGTTAGAACTATAACTTTTTGTTCAAACCATGTCATGATAGAGTATTGTGTCCAACATAAATCTATTGTTTGAGGAGGTGTTATGCCATCCCTTTAACACCTTGATTTAACTTAGTAAACTTTTATGTTAAAACATTGAGTGTGGCACTTGATTGAAATAGGTACCATTATACTACCCAAATCATTATCAAGTTTGTGCTTTTAAGTATTTGAAACATAAACATTGTCACATATTTTGGGAGTGATAACATTGTTATTCTACCCAAATTATTTCCAAAGACTTGTCTTATCTTGTGTCTCAATTATCATTATTTGAAATCAATCATTTGAGCCTTGTTAGATCTTTGTTTCGCATGGTCATGCTATTCAAATTTGTCTAGCTTGTTTGGTCAACTAAAGCCTAAGTTATCAAAACTTAAGTTTTTAATTCACTTTGACAAGTTCAAATCTAAACATTGATTGATTTCTATTTAGGCCTCATTTTACAGGGGCTAATACAAAAATATTTATTTTTTGGGTTGCATAACTTAGGTTAATTGAATATCCAAAATTGATAACTATTATTTTTTTGTTCAAAGCCTATCATCATCATCATCATCATCATCATCATCATCATCATCATTATCATCATTGTTTTTTCCTTTATTTTGGAGAGCATAGCCTTTTTCCATGTGCCTTTTGCCTTATGACTTATGCAAATTGATCAAGTTTACATTTATTTCTATATGCCAAGTTTATGTCAAAGTGTTCTAAGTTTGTTAGATTAATCATGATCATTCTTTGTTTAAAGACTAGTTTTTGATGCTACGTTTGGCCAAAAGTCTTAGCACAACCTATTTGAGCCTAGATTTTGAATCTTGTTTGGACAAAAGACCTAGCAACATTTCCCTTTCCTAGTTTTGACCTACTTGGAACACTTTGGACATGAAGTTTGACATGCCAATTTTCAATCAGATGATTAACCTTTTATGTGTATGATATTTGACATTAGAATATTTTATGCCAAGTTTTAGCATAGACCATGTTGGAGATATAGATCCATTTTCATACCATTGTTTAGAGATACAACACCACTTGTTTTTAACCATGTTAGACCAAGTTTGAACCTTTTATCCTTTGGACATTATTTTTAGAGTTTTTAGAACTCTAGAACCTCTTGTTTCAAAAATTTATTTAGTAATGTAGATATTTCTAATTGCACTTATGATGGAATCATGTACAATACAAGTTATGATAGAATGGCTACACAAATTGACTACAATCATGACCTATTTATGGACCAAAGCCAAACACTTGTTTACAGTCCAAAATCAAGTTACCAAATAAGATGATATGGTTTTTGAGGAAGACTTGGATGGTTTGTCTTGTACGAGCAATCATAATCCACAATGCCCTAGAATTATCATTCGAAGACCTCATCCTTTAGCTTGTGTAAGCAATCAAGATCCATAATGCCCTATTGCTACCATTTTAGGACTTCATCCTATAGCTCATGTATACAAACAAGCTCCACAATGCCCTATCATTATCCAACCACTAGTCATCCTTCATCTATTGCCAAATATTCCCCACTTTAGCAAATCCCAACCAATCCAATCAGAATCCCAACCAATAAAATCAAAACCCAAACCAATATAATCAAAATTCCAACCAATCCAATTGAAACCCTAACCAATACAATCATAACTAGTACCCAAATCAAGCCAATCAATTCTTTTTTGATTGAGCCAATTAGTTGAGGATCAAGAAATATTCAAAACTAGTATTTTCTAATTGATTTTAAATCAAGGCCAAGAAAACCAACCAATCCAAGATGTTTTTGTCAATTTTTGGCAAGTGAACCTATGATGAATCACCTTTCAATCCTATATCTATTGTCAAGGAGTATCACTCTAATAAGCTAGTCTTTGTTGAGTCACTTCTTAATGATTATAACTACCTTTAGGCAAATAATTACCTTGACCATATGCCTATTTTGAAAGAACCTCCCTTTGACAAGCCAGTCTTTAAGGAGTTATCTCTTGACCTTTTTCCCATCATTAAGGAATCTCACTTTGACAAACTAGTCTCTATGTAGTCTTTCTTAGCAAAGCCTACAGCCAAAGATCTCATTATGTCATCATAGGTCATTATTTGTCCAATACCAAACATTCAAAAAAACATCATTGTAGACACATCCACACCAAATGAAGAATGAGAATTAGAGTTAAGTTGTATTATTGAACTGACATCAGATTTAGCATCAAAAGTAGAATCAATGTTAGTCTTGACATTAAATTTAGAGTCCATTGAGTGAAAATCAAATTTAGAATTTAGAATATGTTTGTGGTTGTTACAATATTGGTTATGCATGCCTTGTAGATAAATTTAAATACATTTGTGATCCTTATACAATTTTTGAGGATGATTTCTTCAGCATTGACACAAGCTCTCGTAGTATATTCTATGAGGATTGTGATACCTCATCCCATTTCATTACCACCAACCAACCTAGCGATGTTATCAACATTCCATCTCCCACAAGTGTCAATTCAAATTGATAGAATCACACCTCATTAAAATACATCCATGGAAATGTATCTATTGAAGAATAATAATGAGGCTAAGACCACATTCATGTAGAATAAGAACACTCTCCTATTGAAACCTTTTTGGAGGGAGTAGGGGATAATCAAAGTTCAAATTTAAAAATTCTTCTAGTGAAACCTTTTTGGAGGTGCTAGTAGATAATGAAAGTCAAAATTCAACATTCCTTAGTGAAAACTTCTTGGAGGTGCTATGGGATAGTCAAGACAAATTCATTGGTCAAAACCTCATCAAGGTTATAATAGATAAGCACAATAGTACTTCATTTCTTGATGAAGACATTATCAAAGATCAAATCATTATAGATTCACATCTACAACATAATTAGATGGTAGCTACTCTCAAGCCCAAATAACAAAAAAATTTGGTGGTCCTATCAAGATAATATTCAAGTCTTAAACCCCACTACATCTAAATTTATGTCGAATCCAGAATTAGTAACATTGTGTGTGCCTGAAAACCTTGATCTTCATTTATTTCCCATCCATTATACATTCCATTATCAACCATCATTCCATTTCCTAATCAAACCTATCAACCAATATTTATTCCTATTTACCATCTATGGCCATAATTCCTTTGTAAAGGCTACAAAAATATCTTATCTCAATATTTGAAGGAAAAAAATTAATGACCAATAAAGATCACAACAACATTCTTAGCATCCAAATCTGCAGCTAGTTTTTGATAGAGCAACTATTCATATGAGGTGTGGGTTAGCAATTAACATGATTGACTATTCTAGTTGTAACATTTACTGAGCATGATGTGTATCTCCCCATTAGTAGGAACACTAGAATCAAAAACCATACCTAGACCTAACACATCTAAACCTAATAAAAAACCATACCTAGGCCAAACACATCCAAAACCAACATCCAAACCTAACCAAACACACATTTACCATGCCATTTTCATTCACCATTCCTTTTTCCATTATATCATACCTTGCCCTTTACCTCATCACATGAGGAAAAACTTATTACCATTTCAACCAGTCATCCTATCATCCTACCAACCTACCACTTTCCTTATCACCTATCCATTCTACCATTCTGTCCTATCAACCTAGCATGTTTTGATCACATCCTATCCTAGCCTATTTGACCTTGGTTCATCCATTGGTTTCACATTTGACATAAAGAATCACATCAATTTTAGTAGTTATTTCAATCATTCTTGATAGATGTAGTATTTTAGAGTAGTAACATAAAAGTTTTGGATATTTCATCCTTCATTTCTTATTCCCCTCTTATCATGTTTATTTATGTGAGCTTGATTATATCTGCCTATAGGGGTAAATCAGTGCTCACTGGTCTTGCTATTAATTATAACTACCTATGGGAAAATTAGTATCATTGATTTGATCAGTTGTATCATAGTTATAACCACCTATGGGAAAAATATGGGAAACATTTGTTTATTTTTCCTTGACATACCAACTAGCCATTTTTATGTTGTACTATGCTATCATACCAACTATGCCTATTTTATTTGAATTGGCTACTACACTAGTTAAATTTTTTCATTGTAAGGTGGAACTACTATAACTAAGGCCATTTTGGGATTATGTGGGTAGTGTTTGATTCATGTTAGGTTAGCTTGGTCCCCCTTTCCATCAAACTTTCACTATATTTTGATCAACCTAAGCCATGCTCTCACCATTTTACAAGCATCATTTCAAGTTTTTCATGCTCTCACCATTTTGTAAACATGGATTGTTTATTATATTGTCATTCTCAATCGAGTTGGTATTCTCCAAAATTCCAAAAACATTTAAAAATAACTTAAAAAAAACAAAAACATTGACCAATTCATTGCATTAATGATTCTTGGAACCCTTACTAAGTTACAAACAAATCACTTGTCACTTAGTTTCCTCCATCCTTTTTGGCCTTTTTATCCCATGCACTTGCCATTTTACAAGATCATTCATATTTTTATTTCACATCCATAATGTATGTTTTTCATTATTTATAATTTTCTTCCCATTTCCTAGGAGATCTACATTTGTCCTAAAGTTTTTGATGGATATATCTTCCACATAACTATGTAGGCAATGCCCACTTGCCTAGTACATATGGAGATAAATCAATCACCCCCTTTCTTTTATTCTATTCCCCTATCTTTTTTGTTTTTTAATTTATCACTTACTTCACAGGGGCAATGTACACCATTGTTTGTTTGTTTATTTCTATTTGTTTGTGTGCATGTTTGTTTGCTTTTAGTAATGTTGCCTTGATTCAATCTATGTGTATTCATGGGGTGATTCCTTATGTATTTATTATTGAATCTATCCATATTCATACGTCAACATTGTCATCATGATTTTTATAATTAATGTATTATTTTCCCTTGAGTATTATCTCATGGGAGTCAGTCGTTATGCATATTTTGACCAAGTCATCATGATATTCTATCCTGAGTCCTACCATCACGTGATATAAAAAAATCATCTTTGAGAGGTCTACATAGTAATGGTAGTATCAACATCTCCTCAACACCGACACCAACAAAAATATTGATCCAATCCCAATCATATTCCAAACAAAGTAATTAAATAATGAAAAAATTCAAAGTTCAGACAATCATCTCCCTACTAGTATATTATCCCAATTCATATTTATGATCTGTATCAAGTTGTCATCATCATATTTTCAATAATTAGCTATCAATCATGTTTTCCATAAATGGGGTCCAATGATTATAACTGTCTTTGGGAAAATCATTATGTTATCACCAATTCTAATAATTTACCTTTTTCTACTCACCTGAAAATGTTTTTATTTTGTTTTTTTATCCTAAATGGGGTAGCTCCATCTTCTCAATGATTATAATCACCTTTAAACAAATTATTGTGTTATCATACCACGTTGCCACTATTGGGGTATAATGCTTAAAATAACCTTTAGGAAAACCATTGTACACTATCCCACTTGCATTCTCAGTGATTTTGTTCAACTTTGAGAAAATAATTATCCCCATCATTTTCATTTGTTTGGTCCCCTCATTTCCTTCTTTTGAGGAACCATTGGCCAATCATTTTGCCAACCTCTCCCTCAAGGGGGTACCCTACAGTTGATCCATTGCCATTGAATTTGTAAGCATATAAATATTTCTTTATTATTTGAGAAGATGTTATTGTGCTTACAACTTAAAATACCTTCCCAAAATAGGGGAAAATTATAGACATCTAAAATTGGCCACCAATGGTTTCATACCCAACTTTAGAACAATTCTTACCGACCATTGAACATCTAGCCTAATAATTTATATAAGTCTCAAATTTGGCTTCCTAACCATGCAAATAAATCAATTTGTCCCATAAATCAATTAAATCATGAAAATTCACACATTGAATTAATTAAATACTTGGAAAATGTGTAAAAGCCTAAAAAATACTAATTAAAAAGCAAATTGAGTTAATCCATGAACAAATAAATCAATTATTAAAAATAAAAATTTAATATCAATAAATATCCTAAAAATCATCTTAAAAGCTAATCATTATCTTTTTGTGAGTTTTCCAAATGCAAAATATCTCAAAATATCTATTCAAGCTAATCATGAGATTTTGGACACCTCTTAACCCTACAAGGGTTATCTAAGCAAACCAAGGATAAGATTTAACTCATTCCAAGTCATTTCAAAGCCTATAAAATCAAGCCTAGAGTTATTCATTATGAGATCTTGGATGGAGAAAAGTTTTTATGTAGGAATTTTAGAATGAATGCAAACATAGTGTTATAATGCCAAAATTCTAAGCCAAGCAAAGCCAAGCTAAATCTAACCATGGTGCCAAGAGTATATGGAGATAGCCAAGCCCCATTGATGAAGGTCTTTTGATCACAATATGAGCAAGCCAATGAAGAGATCTCTTGGATCAATCAAGGAATGCAAGGAAAGTTGTCATTTATTTGTATTTTAGTTATGTTTTCAATTGATTTGTTTACTAAGACCCCCCATGATCTAGGTCTAGACATGTTAACTTATTAGTATTTGATTTCATTATTTTTGGAACTAAAATTATACTAAAATCCTCTCTTGATTCCAATTAATTGATCACAATGTGAAGTTTTTCATTTGGTTGTGGAGGCTCATGGTGTTCTAAGGTGGTCAAGGTGAAATGTGTGCTTTGAGAATGCCTAATTTCATTAGGTCTCCATTAGGCCTAATGGTGGTTTTGGTCCTTATAGGTGGTGACCGACCTATGTAGTGGGTGTTTAACTTATGAAACATGTTTTTTGATCTATTCCAAGGGTTATCCAAGTATGTAGAGGTTCTTGGTCAACCAATATGGGTGAGAGCAAGACTCAAATATAAATAAAAGGGCTAATAGGCCTAATTGACTAGTGAGAATATTGAGGACATGAGTGAAGCATATAGAGGTTTGGAAAATATGTAGAGGGATTGAATATCATTAGATATGTATGGTGATTATTTTATGAATATATAAAAATATTTGTATAGGTTTTGATCAAGGTCATTTGATCTAATTCTACCAAGGAAAGGGCTAGTTGAGTGAGAAGGCCTAATAGGCTGTTTAGGAGAGATAAAAGAATTTGAAGAAAAAAGAAGGGGATCATCATCAATTTTGTTCAAATGTGATTAGAGTTTCAAGTTAGATGAGTTAGTGCTGATTTACCTAGGGGGTTGGTGCCTCCTATTAAGTTGGTGCTTGGTAAAGGACTAGTTGAGTTGGTGCTTGACTAGTAAGGAGTTGGTGTTACTTATGTAATTAGGGCCTCACTAAATTATGATCCATTGGTTATAGGACTATAGTAAAAGTAGTGTTTTAGTGGTTTTTATTCCCCAAGAGGTTTTTCCAAAAATACCCTATGTTTTTATGTTGTTTGCTTTCATTCCTATTTATGCATTGGTTAATGTATGTCTGTGAATGAATGCTTCATGAATGATAAGTGAAATTGAAGGATTGTTTTAAGGAAAATTATTCACCTCCCCCTCTCAATAGCTATACTTCCAACAAAACCTAATTGGGTAGGTTAATATCACATGAATGGATAATGGTTATTAGTGCTTTGGATGTTGTGAGGAATGGGATTGCATGTGATAAATGACCAAGAAGAATAAAGAGGACATAAATGGGAGGTGGGAGACTATTTAGTCAAAATAATGTTTTGGAAGGTGAATGGAACATAAATTATTGATAACTAATAATGCATGGGTATGGTGAGGAATATGCCCATGCATATCATGTACTCACTTATAACCTAGGTGGACTTGGAAAGGTCTATAAAAATGTAAGGAAGATGTAATCATGGTAGGTGGTACTCTTACATACTTTACAAAGCATGCAGTGGGTAATTAATCATAACATAGGTAAAACCATAGGATTTTATTCAATTCATGTTTAGACATGTTTTGAAATGAAGCATTGTCACTATAAATGTTTTATATATAGGCACAAGATAATAAGTATGAATGAATGGAAACCTAAATAATTATTGCCAAAGGATGAATTGGTTTGATTGTCTCACTTAAAAAGTGGTCATGATGATAATATTTGGGCAACATATTCTCTAATATTTTTTTCTTAGAAAAAAGTGTTACATTTATTATGATATATGATATTGATTTAGAGATAACATCTCAGTTTTCATTCAACCCTATTAGTTGATTGTTACAACCCTAAACCCTAAACCCTAATTTTATCACAAATGCAAACATGAGGGTAATTGGGGCCAATATAAACAAATTTAACCTAACATTGAGTCTAGGATGTGATTCGGGGCTAAATTATCCCGTATGTCCTCACATATTAAGCCAATTAGTCAATTTTTAGAATTAGTGATGCAAGTTAGTTGAAATTGAACCCCATGAATTTGATTTAGCTTATATAGGATATAATTTAGGGGGTCAATCGACCCCAATATCATAAAATAATAAATCAAATAGTCCACCAATTCAATCATGAATTAAATTAGGGACAATTTGAGCTCCTTCAACCTAACTACAATAGTAAGATGTGATTTGGGTAAAAATTAAGCCATGTGAACCTTAATTATAGGTCAATTGACCCTTATAAGATCCAATATATGGATTAATCAACCCTAATTTTATTATAAATACAAACATGAATTTAATTAAGGCCAATATGAACCCATTTAACCTAAATGTAAGTCTAAAATGTGATTCTAGGGGATAAATTACCTATTGTTTCTCGACATATTTACCCAATCAATCCATTGCTACAGTTATTTATGCAATTTTGATGAAATAAAACCATGTGAACCTAATTTTGACTATATGGAAGTAATTTTGGGGTTAGTTAACCCCAATATCATAACAAAATAAATTAAAAAGTCTACCAATTCAATCAAGAAAGAAATTTGGGCCAATTTGAGCCCCTTCAACCTAACTATATAAGAAAAAGTGCTGATTTAGGGATAAATTAGTCATAAATTTATCCAAATAGTCTTTTGGTGTAATTAAAGACATGATTTGGGCTTGAACTAGTCATGTGTTAATCCAATTAGTCAATTAGTGTAATTAAACATGTGATTTGGCCAAAATGAGCCCCGTGAACATAAAATATGGCTCAATCAATTTTATAGGATGAAGGATATGAGTAAATCAACCCTAGAATAATAATATAATATAGGTTTTCATTAGGTAGTATAATCATATATCATAACAACATGATATATGATCGCATAGGCATACTATCAATAACAAACATGTGCATGCTATTAATAATATGCACATATTAAAAATAATGCGTATGTGTTGTACTATAATGAGTATGTATTATTATATCTAGATAAAAAATCATTGTCCAACATTTATTTTTGTCTATTATTTTGAGAATTCTGACCCCATAGACATTCTTTGCATCTTTTTATGTTTTCCAAGGTGAAGAAAAGAGGAATAAATTTTTTCTTTGGTTTTCCACCATCAAAAGGAATTAAATTTTTCTTTGGGTTCCCACCATCAAAAGAAATTTAAATTTTTTCTATCTAGTCATGGGTGATAAAGCTTATTCAAAGAAGAGGAAGAAGTTAAAGCATAAAACACCATAACAATTAGAAGAGTTGAGAGAAAAACAAAAGGCATGAATGCAATATTTTTCTTGAGACAAGGTACAAGCACTATCCCTAATGAGCCAAATGTCATAGATAATAATGAAATTGACAATAATAAATTGAATAATGATGATGAATATTTACCTAGAAGTCCAAATTATGTTGCAAGTCCACATTTTTTATTGATGATGAATCTATGATTGATGATTTAACCCTATCAATGAAGATAATTTTATGGAAACACATAACGACAAAAGTAACAATGAATAAAATGTCTTCCCATAACTAAATAATGAAGAAACTAGTAATGAACATAATGATTTTGAAACACTTTCTCAATAAATTCCATTATTAACAACACCTTCGAGGGTTATGCATAGGAAAGGCAAGTACTTAATTGAAGTTGATGAAAACATTTTGAAACCAATGCATACCAAAATGTCTGACCTCCATTCAAGAATATTAAATAAAAAAATTTGGGATAATTTATTTGATATACTACATTTTGAAAGTCAAAAATTTAAAGTGTTTGTTTCATTAATGAAATTGATTAAGATGAGACCTATAATATACACCCTTACATTAAAAAAATATAACATGTATGATGAAAAAATAAAATTATTGAAAATTTACATGACACATATCATATTGTAGGTTTGAAATCACACAACATAGATTGTAATGCTTCTAGACGTATAATTATAACTTGTACAGTAAGTGGTCAAATAAGGAAAAATGATTGATTTCAAAAATAAGCTGAGAACTGGACATAAATAGAAAAACATTAATGAAAGAAATTGGAAGATGCAAAATAATTAATGATGCCAATACTGATGAGCTATTGAAATTATTTGATAGACTTCAAGGAAATGACAAGGCTATAACTGATGCTCTCAAATATTTACTTACATAATTTTGGAAAGACAATACAAGAATTACACCCAATACAAGATATGTAGTGAAATGAAGAGTTGGTTCTCATAAATTTGAAAAACATCTAAAACATTGATTGGTTATGATCCAAACATAATTTTACTCTATATTTCTAAAAAAATGTCCACAAATTTCACATAGTCAAAGATATTTTGAGATGGCCAAACCATTTTATGTAAAAATAATTCACACACACACCACTTCTTGTTGTATTCAACATGTTGAATTTTCAATGTACTATGAATATTTTTATTTGCATACTAACAACATTATATAAATGTTTGGCAAAGAATTTCTACCAAAATTAACTAGGGAATTTATTCTAACCATTTTTTATGAAAGAATAGATGGACAGTTCTTTTATAACAAAGCATGTTTGGATGGAAATTGTAACATTTATGGTGGATTGATAAAATTAAAAAAAATTTATATCCATGAGGAGATTAAAAGTGGATTTTGATAGGAATAAGTTGTTTGAGCAAATACAAATTTATGACTTATCAAGTAAAAGATGAAAAAGAATCTAAAAGGCGTGAGCTTGTTAGAAAACATACACCTATATTAGAATTTAAGGTCAAATTTAGGGAGAAAATTATTTATGAGTATACAAGGCACACATACAGGGCTAGATGGTTGGATGAACATTTAAAGCTAATCAAGGACACATTCCCACTTGGTTCTATTGTTTAAGTAGTATAACTCACTAAGAAAATCACATTTAAACCACAAATGAAAGTTTAGTCATAATATTACAACTCAATACAGGTTACCATATTTGTACATATAACATTCATACATGAACTTTTTAGAACATAACAATATCTAATAATATCAAGGGAGTACTATTTCTATGTCAGTGATGATTGATCACATTGTATAGAGTATGTGTAAGATTATTTTGAGATATTCTATGGATAGTTGACTAATAAGAACATTAATTTAAATCAACATTACATTTTATTAGAAAATTTCACATCATAATTCAAGAATGCATGAATTTTTTAGTTGAGTAGGATGCATATTACCACTAGTGTAGAATATATTTAGAGTTTCATTGAGGTTGGCTATGGAAAATGGGAGCATGACGGTGCTGGAGCATGTGTAAAAAGATTGATTAGAAGATATGAGTTGAATTTTGAAGATGGTGCCTATTTTGATTGATAAAACAACCATTGTTGAATAGTGTAATTAGAAAATGGGCCATGGTGCTCAAAAAATTCTATTATTCATAGACATTTCTATTTTATAGAGAAAGAAAACTTAGTAAAGTATGAGGATTGTATGATTCTAATCGAATCAAGTGAGATCCACTCCTTTCTTATCTCAAATACAATTTCTTGGACTATTCATACAAGACCCTTGGCATGTTTTTATTCTAAATGCATGGACTCTATTTGAAATAAGTGTGATTCAAAAGAGTGGGTGGATGAATGGAGTTAAAACCTCTAATTCCAATCAACACATATCAGGTTCCATTAACATCACAACTTATAAATATGACATCATCTTATGAATTTGACCATGTATGTGATCTAATGTAACTGGTTAGAAGATTAATCATTATGTACTATTTATTCTCATTATCTATCTTGACAACATCATTAATTTTTTTTTGTGATATAAGGCATGTTTTTGTAGTTAATGTTGATGAGGACAATGAAGTGGGAATAAATTACTAATTATGTTGGTGAGTAGATGAAAATAAAAAATTGACTTCCCAAGTCATAGATGGAGAAAACATTGACCACCCACTAGGTATTTGGTTGTCACTGGAGCTTGGCTTTGACGATATCATATAAAAAATTCAAATGTATGGTTTTTTGAAGACTTTGAAACACATGGGAAGATACTAAACCATTAAAATTTGGTTCTTGAAGAAAATATTTAATTGGTAAAATATCATGGGATGCCATTAAACAATAATATGTGGTAAGTTCATGATTTAGACCATGAATATATTCTTACTAATATCAAGATTAGATTAGATCCTAGTGGTTCCTTGGATTAAAATTTTAAGGTATGTTGACTTGTCAAATGTAGATGTATTTAATTTTACCAATTTTTATTGATTTTTTAGCTATTAAATATAAATTTCATTTTTAATAACTTACTAACACTATTTTTTAGGTTAGTGGTGCCAAATGAGATTCCACCTTCATGCAGTTGGCATTGTTAGTAAAGAATTGCATATTCTTGAAGCTAGGAGAAACTTAATATAAGTAATCAATACCCATCATTACAATTGTGACATATATTGTTATTAAATATTATATAGACATGATTTGGGGTGAAATGAGGGGGATTTGACATTCAAAAGAGGTTTATTTTGATTCATGCTAAAAACTTATGGTTTTCATTTTATTCATGCTTAAATTTAGGCTAAAAACTACATTTTTATTGTATTGGGAAAGAGCATTCTTGAGGCCATAATGGGTGGTGGGTCTCTCAATTGGGAATGTTTGGAGGGAAAATACATGGAACTATATGTTATACCCTACTATATACATTTTGGAAGCACCAATTTAGAGCCATGAAACACTAGGTGTAGAATTATAAAACTATAACTTCAATTTGTATAACATTTATTATCAATGTTTCCATGCTCCATGTGGATTTGGATGTTGTGGTCATGGGATAACATGTAAATTTCCTATATATATGTGTTAAAAGTGATGTATTTTCACCTGAAGGTCATGGAGGCAGCAATGCCAATTGGAGGACAATCACTTATCTCTTCACTATAATAAAGGTACATTTTAGGACCCAATAATGCAAATTGTGATAGATATTAGTATAAAAGGTTTAATAAATGTGATTAAAGGTGATATTATAAGTATTTTACATATATGGGATTTTCTTTTGGGTTGTACCAATGACTTATGATTTCCATTATATGCATCCCTGAAGTCAGGCTAAAAAACTACATTTTTATTATATTGGGAAGGGTGTTCTTGAGGCTGAAATGAGTGGTGGGTCTCTCAAATTGGGTTGATGGGAGGAAAAGAACATAGTCTTAGGCATTATTATATAACATATAAGTGACAATTTTGAGCTATGAAACACTATAATTATAATTCTCCAACTATAAATTCAACTTTGACAACATTTATTGTCAATGCTTCCATTCTCTTGAACAATAGTAAAAACATTAATTTGGGTGGATTTGGATGTCATGATCATGGGATAACATGTAATTTTCCTATGTATACATGATTTAATTGATGTATTTTCACCTAGAAGTTTCAGAGGTGGAATGCTAGTTGGAGGAGAAGCACTTATCTCTTCACTGCAATAAAGTTGCATTTTAGGACATGTCACAATAAATTATGCCACATATTAGTCTATAAGTTATGTTTAAATGATATAGGGTGGAATTATAGGTATTAAAAATTCATGGTAGGATTATTATTATTTTTTCCAATGACTTATGGTTTCCATTTTATGTACACCTAAAGTTAGGCTAAAAAACTACATTTTTCTTATTTTGGGAAGGATGTTCTTGAGGCTAGAATGGGTGGTGGGTATCTCAAAATGGCATGATGGGAGGATAATAAAATGGTATTGGATATTTACACCATCACTCACATTTTTTTAGTTCTATTTTTGATCCATGAAACACTAAAAGTGAAGTTTTCAATCTTCAACTTCAACTTTGACAACATTTGTTGTCAGTGTTTCCATGCTCCTAAACAGTAGTGAAAACACACATTCAAGTAGATTTTGAAATTGTGGTCATGAAATCACACATAATTTTCATGTGTGTGTGTGTGTGTGTGTGTGTGTGTGTGTGTGTGTGTGTGTGTGTGTGTGTGTGTGTGTGTGTGTGTGTGTGTGTGTGTGTGTGTGTGTGTGTGTGTGTGTGTGTGTGTGTGTGTGCGCGTGCGCGTGAGTGTGTGTGTGTGTGTGTGCGCATGTGTGTGTTCTTGAGGTTATGTATTTTCACCTAGAGATCTCAGAGACAGAAATTCCAGTTGGAGGACAAACATTTGTCTCTTCACTACAATAAACTTTCATTTCAGGACCTGTCACTACAACTTGTGCCAAATATTGGTCTAGAAGGTTTTGTTGACATGATCTAGGGTGATATTAAATGTATTATATGAAAGGGAATATTATTTTGTTTCATTCCAATAACTTATGATTTCTATTTTATACATGCTTGAAGTTAGGCTAAAAAACCACCTTTTTCTTATTTTAGGAAGGGTATTCTTGAGGCTGGAATGGATGATGGGTATCTTAACTAGAGATGATGGGATGATAATAACATGTTATTGGATGTTATAAAACACATAATATGTGTTTAAAAAACCATTTTTTAACCATGAATTACTAGAAGTAGAGATCTCCAATTGTTACTTCAACTTTGACAACATTTGTTAATGTTTCCACACTCCTGAACAATAGAAAAAACATACATTGAGTGGATTTAGATGTTATGTTCATGGAAAAACATGTAATTTTACTATATATAAATTATTTAAGTGATGTATTTTCACTTGGAGGTCCTAGATGTGGAAATTTTAGTTAGAAGATAAGTACATGTCTATTCAATGTAATAAAGTTGCATTTTAGAACCTGTTACTACAACTTATGCCATAAATTATTCTGGAAGGTTCCATAGATGTGATATGGGGTGAAATTATAGGTATTTTACATGCACATGAGTGATATATTCAAGACATAGACTTATGATTTCCATTTTATGCACACTTGAAGTCAGGCTAAAAATTGCTTTTTTCTTATTTTGAGAAGGGCATTCTTGAGGCTAGAATGGGTGGTGGGTCTCTTGATTGGGAATTATGGGAGGAAAATAACATGGTAATAGATATTATATAAAATTTAACATGTATTTTTATTTCTAGTTTTGAGCCATAAAGCATTGGAAGTGGAGTCTAATTATAACTTAAATTTTGATAACATTTATTGTTAGTGTTTCCACACTCCTTAAATAGTAGTGAAAACATGGAATTGGATGAATTTGGAAATATTGGTCATGAAATAACATGTAATTTTACTATATATACGTTCTAAAAGTGATGTATTTTCACTTGGAGGTACCTAATGTGGAAATGTCAGTTGGAAGACTAACACTTGTCTCTTCACTGCAATAAAGTTGCATTTCAGGGCCCATCACTGTAACTTGTGCCACATATTGGTATGTAATGTTTCATTGATGTGATCCAGGGTGAAATTATAGGAAATTTAAACTCATAATAAGGATATTTATATTATTTATAATGACTTATGGTTTTCATTTTATGCATGCCTAAAGTTAGGTTAAAAACAACATTTTTCTTATTTTGAGAACGATGTTCTTGAGGCTAGAATGGGTGGTGGGTCTCTTAAGCAAGAATGATGGGAGGATAAGAATGTGGTAACAAATATTATCTACCACCCATACATGTTTTTAGTGTCATTTTGAGCCATGAATAACTAGAAGTGGAGCTCTTCAAGTGTAACTTAAACTTTGACAACATTTGTTGTCAACACTTCTGTGCTCCTAAATAATAGTGAAAACATGCATCTAAGTGGATTTGAATATAATGGTCATGTGATCACATGTAATTATAATATATATGTGTGATCAAGGTGATTTGATTTTCACTTTGATGTCTTAGAGGTGGAAATTCCAACTGGAGAACAAGCACTTGTCTCTTTACTCTGATAAAGTTGCATTTCAGGACCCACCACTACAACTTGTGTCATGGATTGGTATATAAGGTTATATTGACATGATATTATATTAAATTAAAGGTTTTAAAAACACAAAAATGTTTATTTATTTTTTTATAATGAATTATGGTTTACATTTTATGCATGCCTGAAGTCAGGCTAAAAATTACATTTTTCTTGTTTTAAGAAGGGCATTCTTAAGGCCAAAATGGGTGGTGGGTCTCTCAATCAAGCATGATGGGAGGCAAAAAAACTACTTTTAGATGTTATACACCACCCTAGACATGTTGGGAGTGACAATTTTTATCTATGAATCATTGGAGGTGGAGTTTTCAAACTTCAACTTCAATGATGCTGAAAGTGACAACATGTCCTATGAGGCAAAGGAAAAGATAAACACAATTGTTGTAAGGACCATAAATCTAGTAAGTATGGAAATATAAATGACATGTATTACTTCATCAGGATCTCAAACACCTTGTATAATGGTTACATTAATCTAGGTTGATAAATATATATTGAAACATAACTAAATTATTATTTTAAATGCCCCAAAATTATATTTTACCTATACTAGTTTATATGTTATATATGATTATGATTATTATATTGTTTCATATTGGAGGGTCACAAATATAACTTATTGAATGTGTGATATCCATCCCTTAAAAAAGTTCACCTATATATATATAATATTTTTATATCTTGGGTATATGTATGTATTTATTTGTACGTATACAAAAATAATCCAAATGCAATGCATGATAGTAAACCATCAAATGCAATCATTGAGATGATTTTGAATAAAAATGACATGTTTAGATCTAGCATAAAGGATTGATATTTTTAACTTTAAATTCAACCAAACAAATATGATCATGGATATTTATCAAATTGTGAATAAATATTTGTCTCAAATGATAGAGAAACACAAAATGGCCAAGTTGAGTGCAGTCGAGAGGGAGAATTAAAAAAGAGCTATAGCCACCAAAATATTCCAAAGCCTTAGGAGACATGAGAATTAAAATGTTTCACTACTTCAAGGGGCCAAGGAAGAGTATCCAAATAATCCAAATAATAATTCAAAGAATATCCAAAGAGTGAACATACCAAATGAGGAGGTAGAACAATATCACTTTATCAAACATGCACAAGTAAAATGTATAAGGGAATTTGAAGAAGGTATGCACAATATGTGTATTTCATTATGTTTTTCAATCAAATATTTATAATAAAAATTTATTATGTCTATAAATTTAATGAATTTATGAAACGTGAATATCAATTCCCAAATGATATTAAACCAATGTAACAAGGTTATCCACATTAGAATAGTTATAAATGGTGTAGCCCAATCATGAGAGGTACTTCATAGTAATATATGACTCTATCTCTGATAACATTATCCTCTTTTCTTACATATAGTTTTAATTGAAACACATTGAAAAATTGTAAGTTAGTATTAATAAATTACACTAAGGAAATATTAAAGATGGTCATATCCAAATATGGCCATACAACTATAAAATTTAGTTTTGCAATAATAATGCGAGACAAATTGAATGTGAAATATTATCACCAATATATATATATATATATATATATATATATATATATATATATATACATAAATGCATACAAAATAATAACATAATATAATTTCAAATGAATGTGATATAGGTTTACAATGCCGACAACACATACGTTGTCATATATGCGTACATAAAATTACATCATTTAACAATATAATAGAATATCAGGGGAATGTATTCTATGCATATAATGTCAAAAAAATGTACATTTCCATATAAGCATCCAAATGAGTACATCATCTAAGACATCTTAATCCTCAAATAATCTTTATCTCTTTGCCTTCCTCAAAGAAGACTCTCCCTGGAATGCCCTAATCATATATGGAGATCCCTAAACTGCCTTGTAATTCTAATAAGGTTTGATTGAGGGTCCATCTATGATCATATATAGCATGCAACTGAACTTATTACAATACAAATATTATTATAAAATTTACATACCATAAATTCAACCAAGTTTATAAATTAATTTTAAACTAGAATACATAAATAATTTAAACATGCACTTATTGCAATCTCATGGTCATGTTCAATTTTAACTTGACACTCAACAGGATCAATGACAGGTTGAGGTGAATGAATAGACATGTGAAATGGGGAATAAAAATGATAAGGTTTCCTAATAATCATATGAATGTTAGGAGTATTATATGTCATACAAAAAACGTTACATACACAATACATTCATAAAATTTATATTTTACCAAGTATGTAGTAAAATTAAAAAAATAAATCTATTTTTACAATTCAAAATTACAAGTTAACATGTACCTCGATGAGTTGTTATGTAGATGAAATTGAAATAGAAATGCCTATGCTTATCTTTGATTGTAGAGATAGAGGAGTGTCTACTGTCATCATCAACTAAACAAACAATCTCACTTAGTTTTCTAGAAGACATGCATGATTCACACTAGGGAACAAACTATAGGATTTGGAAGATAAGTAGTGGTACTATAGGGAGAAATTAAAATATTGAGTAATTTTAAGAAAAGTTATGAAGAAGAGATGATAATCAAGTAAAATGTGAATCATTAAAATAATTTTGAAAATGTGAAATAACACCAAAAATATGATTTTAAGAAATATGAGGAAGAATATATTTTGAAAAAATATGAGAAAGACATCATTAGACATTTAAGGAGATTGTCTAGAAGGTTGATCATTATTAGGTTACATATATTCTCTATATATCTTTCATCACATCTCACACATATAATTTGTATTCACATAATTGTCATTCAAATTTTTATTTGAACATGTATGATTCTTAGTCAAGAGCATATATCTATATAAATAAAAACATGTACATATAGTAAAATATTAATTCAAAGTTTTACCTCAATATATGTAAATGGTGGCCTAGTAACATTGATAGCTAAAGTAGTGGATAGATCATAAGCTAGCTCTGCAAATGAAGATGTGGGCACCATCTCCTCCTACAACATAAAAATTACATATTTATTATTCAATTTACATGTAAATTAATTATTGTCTTTTAAATACAAATATAACTTAAATTTAGCATGACATTTATATAAAATATACCTACATGTGTGTAGTGATTGATGTGTGCACACCAAATGTACGTGTAAAAAATTCATCACTCATGATTATATCATATAATCCCTTAGAAGCACTACCTTTTTCATCTAAAGGTCCAATTCATATAACGCCACAACATATGAAATGGTGAGGTCAGGTATGCACACTAGGTGGAGTATCTCTAGAATCAATCTTAGAAAGATTACTCATATGTTGAATGAGTGTATCACTAAGTTCACTAAGTGCATGAAAAGTGTCATTATCCATGGCCTACTTCATAGTAGAAGGGATATCAGGTTGAAGTGTCTTTTGGGTAGGTATCCTTGCATGTTTATTAGGTGCATGATGTGCACCTAATCGATCTTGTGTAGAGCCTTTCCCTTGGCCCTAAAAATAGCCATAGTCAAAATAGTTGGGAATCTCATTGAGGAAAAACTCACAGTAGAGTTTCCTAAAAAACAATAATGGGACCTCATGGTTGTTACATGGTGGGTAATAAAACACCATACACCATTGGTCCTAGAATTTTTTTTAATCAAATTATGTTGGCATCAGTGGATTGGGAAATGTTTAGTGGTTACTCAAAAAGGTGCATTAGTTCTTGGGTCAGTGAATAAGGCTCAAATTTGCTCTTTTGATATGTATTTTTACTTTAACTCACATGTTGATAATTTGTTAGCATTTTAAGCCCTAATCTATCCCTATATGATGCACATCTTTCAATTTGACTCATTATTGATTCAACTTGACTTAATATTAAATCTAGGGTATTTTCTAAATAGGTGGGTGTTGGTCAATGTGGGTTCCCTCATTCTCCTAATTATTTATTCAATTTATATTTTGTTTTACACTATGGGTGTAAATATATCCTCCTAAATTCTTAGGGGATCTTGTGTAACTGTAAGAGGGTTAGGCATGTCAGGTAGAAGGTTAAGAGGAAGGTTAGGGGGTCAATTAGAATGATGTCTCTCATAGTGGAATGGGTTGTTAATAAATAGGAATTAATAGTTAAATAATGTAAATAAAAAAATTGTCAAAATATACTATTAATACATTTTGTTTTTTATTACTTACCTCCCCTTTGTGGTGTCATTATTTATTTGTAAAGGTATCGAGTGATCAAGGTGAATTTTTCTTCTGATCCAGGTAAAATGCGATTGCAGTTTGGCCAAGAGAAGTGTTGAGCATGTAGGAAAATGACAATTAAATGTATTTACCCATGGATGGGATTTTTTTTTTGTTTTTAATAATGAATATCAATTATGAATACATAATGTGTACTTGTTTTTAGAGCTAGGCATAGTGCCAATAATGCATACATATTAATGACACTAGGCCCAATACTCAAATGCATAAACATTATGGCTCAATTTTTTTGAGCCTTAATTTAAATAACACATACATGTTATGGACATAGAACATCTGAATTATGGTAACAATGCATACACATTGGGGTATATGTCCATGAAATTATCCCCCAACTCTATGAACATACCTACATATAATACTATGTCAAAATACATCTCAAAATAAGGATTTGAAATTTAGATTAATAATTTCATCCTCAACATTCTTATTTAGAATGAAAATATAAAATATTTAGATTAATAATGTTATCAATTAATACTCATACCATCTCCATCTCTATCAAACATCAATAATTTTGGGCTTTAGCTTCATGTGTATACATTTTTGAATCAGCTTGTTTAACCAATTAACTAGTATTGAGTTCAATGGTATCTATATTATACATTATTTCTCACAATTATTGATGTTATTGCTACCCAATCAAAGCTAAAATTGTAAGGAAGGATAATCATAATGAATGGGGTATACGCTTCACAATTTATTTCACCTTTTATATATTGAATATAGTCTAGGGTAGTGGTCCATAGGCGACAAGAGTGTTCTATGCTAGATTTTTTTCTTTTTAAAGCAAATTAAAATGCACGTAATATTTTTTATTGATAAATGTGTTAAATATCAGGTCACATTTATCAATAAAAAATATTACATGTATTTTGATTTTCTTTCAAAAGAAAAAAATCTAGCATAGAATACTCTTATCGCATATGGACCACTACCCTAGACCATCTGCAATATATAAAAGGTTGAATATATATATATATATATATATATATATATATATCTGTGTGTGTGTGTATATATATATATATATATGTGTATATATGTATACGTATATGTATATGTGTACATATGCATATACATATAAAGTGAAATATATCCATGGCCTTGTCATGCTACTTTTGTGCCATTTTAGTCTGTGAGACAAGTTTTTTATGAAAAAAAAGGGGGTTAATATTTTACCCCATTTTTTCTTTACTAAAGAGATGAATTCATGACAAACAATATAGTGATTAGTCATGAATTTTTTATATGTAGTCAAGAGATAAGTTCTTGTCCTCCAACCAACACTTCCAATTTTGTTCCCTCTCCTTACAAATCGATCACTTCCAACACATTTGGATAGGCAAATCATACATGTTCCCATGACCATGACTTCCGATGCAACTCATTTAGGAGACAAAGTAACCATTTTGGCCTCAAGAGAATATGGAGTTATGTAGTAATGGTTTCAACCTTCATGAGCCCTTATTAAGATTTTCTTAGATTCACTAATATGAAATTATATATTAACAACATTTTCAACTACAAGAAGGTGAAATTTTATTTGGCATCACTAATCTGCAAAAAATATGTTACCAAGTAATTAAATTGAAATTTATATGTACTAGTTATACAAAATCAATAAAATTTGATAAAATTAGATTGAATTACATTTGAGATCTCAACATAACTTGAAATTTCAATCCAAAAAACCATTAGGATCTACTCTACTATTAATAGTATCAATAATTCATAAACTTTTCATTAATTCTTATTTAATGGCCTCTCCTGATATTTTAAAAATTGAAAACTTATTGTATGAATAAAATTTAAATAATGTAGTATCTTCCTATGTATTTTACATTCTTCAAACAACCATACATCTAAAATTTTGATAGGATATTATCTAGGCCAAGTAATAGTAACTTCCAAAGACCCAAAGGGATAGTCACTCTTATCGACATTTGTGACTAAGGGAGTTAATTTATTTTTTCCCCATACACACCAACATAAGTAATGATTTGTTCCCTCTTTATTGTCCTCATATGCAATAACCAAAACATGTCCTACATCATAGAATAAAACAATTTTTAAATAATGATGTTGATAAATAATGAGAATTCAATACACAATGTTTGATTAATCTCATACCTAGTTGCATTAGATCATACACATGGTCAAAGTCATGTGATGATGTCATATATGCAAGTTATATTATTTATGTAACCTAATATGTATTGATTGACTTAGAGATCTACAACTCCATTTATTCGATCACTCTTTTGACTCACACTCGTTCCAAATAAAATCCACACATGTTAAATAAAAACATGACATGTGTCTCATATTAATTTTCTAAGAACCTACATTAGATCTATGTAATGAGTGAAGCTCACTTGACTCTATTACTATTCCAATCCTCATACCTTGCCAAATTTTTTCCTCCATAAAAAAAATCTATGAAAACTATATTTTTATTGAGAATTATAGGCAATTATTTTGTTACACCATTCAACAGTGGTTTTTTACATCACTTAAATTATTGTCATATTTGAAATTCAACTCCTCTCTTAAAAAGGATCTTTTTTCACATGATCTAGCACCATCATGCTCCCCTTTTCCATGGCTAGCCTCAATGAAACTTAAAATATATTCTACACCAATGGTAATATGCATTCTGATTAACCAGTAAAACATAAGTGCATTATTAAATTGTAATGTGCAATTATCTGACCAAATATAATTTTGATTGAAATTAATGTTCCTATCAGTTAAATTTCCATAGAACATCTAAAAACATTCTTGCACATACTCTATAGAATGTGATCGATCCTCATTGAAATAGAAATGGTACTCCCTTAATATTTTTTGATATTTTTCTATATTATTAGGTGCATGCATGAGTACTATATGCACAAAAATGAAAACATGTATGAATTTGTTGTATTGTCACTATAATTCCATTTGTGATTGGAATGTGTAATTATTATAAAAGTATACTAATAAGATAATAGAACCAAGTGGGAGTGTTTCCTTGTTTACCTAAAATTATTAATCCAATCTTCTATCTATGTGTGTGTGTGTCTTGCATACTCATAAAAAATTTCCTACCTAAATTTGACCATAAATTCAAAAACTAGGATTTGTTTAGTAAAAATCTCACATCTTTTAGATTCCTTTCCATATTTTAATTGATATGTCAAAGATTTTAAATTTCTATAACCATCTAATTCTAATTGTAGTCTTTTCATATATATGAATTTTAAATTTTAGAAATCCACCACAAATGTTTTAAGTTCCATCCAAATATGTTTCATTAAATTAAGAAAATTCCATCTAGGCTTTCACAAAAAATGGTTGGAATAAATTACATTTCTAAATTTGGTATAACTTCCATGCTACACTCCTGAAAATGATGTCAGCATGCAAAGTATCACATACATAATAAAAAACATCATAATACATAAAAAATTCAACATGTTGCCTATGAAAATAAGTGGTGCGTGCTTAATGTATTTCAATAGATAAGGGTTTGTACATCTCAAAATATCTTTGAATAATATAATTTTTTGGACATTTCTATAAAAACTTAGAGTCAATTTGTGTTTGGGTCATTTATTATAATTTTTTTAGATGCAGTTCATGGTTATGAGAATCAAATATTATTTTATATTAGGTCAAACTCTTCTTTTTTATTTCCAAAATTATGCAAGTAAATATTTGAGAGCATACGATACAGCGTTTTATTTTTATGGAAATTTTCTAGAGAATGCCCAAAAGTCATTGTGATTGGCATCATCAAGTTTCTTAAGCATCCCAATTACTTTCATTAGTATTTTATATCCATGTTTAATGTTATTATTAATTTTATAATCAATAATTTTATCCCTATTTGACCACTTATTACACAAGTTCTAATTGTGCATCATGTTTTGTTACCATCTCTGGTGCATATTTTTAGACCTATAGTATGGTATGCATCATGTAGATTTTGAACAATTCACTTATTTTCACCATCAATATTATATGTTCTTAGTCCTAGGGCATTAATTTTAAGTTTCATCTTAATTATTTTTTCTATGAAACAAATAGTTTACATCTTCAAGTATCATTTAAACCTTTAAATGAGTTATCCCAAATCATTTCAGCTTTTCTTAGTAAATGGCAATCAAACAATTTCTTAGGCATTGGTTTCAAAATGTTTTCATCGACTTTAATTAATTACATATGTCTTCTATGAAATATTAGGATGTGTTATGAATGGTATACTATGTTGATTTGGTGTTTCCATATTATTATCTTCACTACTAGTTTATTGATTTTCTATTCCCGTATGGTTTTCTTCATTTTTATTTTCACTATTCGTTAATTCAGTGAAATTTTATTCATTGTTAATTTCACCATTATGTGTTTCCATGTAATTTTATTCTTTGTTATGGATTAAATAATCATGCACATATTATCATCATCACCTAAAATAAAGAAATTCATACTTTGAATGTGGACTTGAAACATAGTTTTGAATTATAAGTAAACATTCATTTTCGTAATTCATTTCATCATTATACATGGCATTTGATTCATTGGGGATAATATATGTACCTTATCTTGAATGAAAATTTGAATTAATTATCTTTATTTTTCTTTCATCAATATTAATTTCTCTAAGGTTTTGAACTTTAAATTTTTCCTTTTTTTAGAATTAAATCCATCGTCCATGATTAGGCAAAATTGATAGATTTTTTCTTCCACTATACAAAGTGTAGAATGATTCAAATAATAAATTTGGTGACATAAATCTTGAAAGAGTTAAAATATTAAAGTTAGAAAATATGTTCTATTGGTAATGTTTATACCATTTATATGGTTTCATATACATGTTTATACCATTTATTCAATCTTCTTGATACCTTTATTCTAGGGTTTCTTTAACTTTTTTCTTTTATTTATAATTACTTCAATTTTTTTTAATAAAACTAGGGTCGATTAACTAAAAATTGCATCCTATAAAATTGATTAAGCCATAAATTAGGTTCATGAAGTTCAATTTGGCCCAAATCACATCTCTAATTGCACTATTTGATTAATTGGATCAATTCATGAAGCTCAATTTATCCCCAAATCACATCATACTATCATAGTTAGGTTCAAGGTGCTCAAACTAGACCAAAATTCATTTTTAATTGAACCAATAAATTGTTTGGTTCATGAATTATTGGTGTCAATTGAGCCCCATATCACATTTTATCCAATTAAAATTTTGTTTGAAAAGGCCTCAATTAGGCCCAACTAGCATTACTAATTTCACCAATTGACTAATTAGATCAATCTATGATAAAATTAGGGCTCACATAACCGAGACTCAAATGTTATCATTATATCTATGTTGAAGAGACTCAAATTGGCCCCAATTACCTTGGTGAGTGAGCCAAACTAAACTTAAAATGCTACATTTCATATTTATATCATCTTCAAATTTTGAGTGTAGCCATCTCAAATAATCTATAGAAATTGAGATTTATCATATTTAAAGAAAAAAAATGTTAACTTGAAACCCTCTTTGGGCTCACCAATTATGTGCACTTACCCCATTTTTTTAAATGTAATTAATTTTTAAATACATTTTAAAGGGCATGATAATTATAAATGCATGAGTGGTTGTTCAATATTGTTTTTAAGTATATATATTTTATGCAATGAGTGTATGAGTATATTATTTGAAAGGCACGAGAATTATAAGAAATTATTCATATGTCGTTCATAATGAGACATCAATTTGACTTAAGATGTTATTCAATATTATTTAATGTTAGAATGCCTTGCTTTATCATATTTACCTATTTATTTATTTTTAATTCTCTATTTGTTTTTGAGATTTTTTTTAAATGGAAATAATATTTATAAGATTTGTGTAATTTAAAAAATAATAATTACAAAGTAATCGCCTTTGATATTGTTATTTATAATGATTTTTTACAATGAATATATGAGTATATTCTATACGGTTTATTTTTATGTTTTATTAAAAAGAGTAACATATGTTTCCTATTTTACTTTGACAACTAATATCTACAAGTTTAATATAGTTCGATGGATTAAGATACTATTTTTTATTTTTTAATGTTCAAATTCTTTGCTTTGTCATATTTATCTATTTACGAATTATTTTATAAATTAAAAAATATCATTGTTATTTAATAAATATTAAAAAATTCAAAGGCATGAGCATTCTTAGATATTGTGCATGATTCATTTGTAATGAGGCATAAATTTAGGTTAAGATATCATTTTATATGGTTTAATGTTGGAATGCCTTACTTTATTGTTTTCACCTATTTAACTATTTTTAAATTTATATTTATTATTGATGTATTATTTATTATTTTTAAGTTTTAAAATATAAATACCTTTGGACTTCATATTGATTAGAAAATTTGTATATAAGAAAGAACTCACTTGCATGTATTTAAAGTGCAAAATTTCAATTCAAAAGAACTCTTTTATGGATTTCACATGAGTATGTCTAAATCTTTATTTATATATTTTTGGGTGATATAATATGTCTATTAATAGTATCATTATGGTATTGGTCCGATTAAAATACAATTAGTATATGGCATAGAGTTTGTGATGCAGTTGTAGGTGTAATAATTGATTTAGTAAATTACAAAGATGATTTTTTTAATAAACAATGAAATATATAATTTTTTAAAATATTATTATTATATTTTTGTATTTTTTTTCTTAAGTTTAAATTATGTTTAAGAAAAAATATAATTATATTAATTATAACTATTTTTTAAATGTATTATTTTTTTGAATTTAAGTTACATGTATTTTTTAAAATTAGAAAAAATATTTATAATATTTACAAGTTTAGAAAAAAATATTCAATGACAAATTGATAATTACCTTTCATATTTCTCTTTATAATTAATCCTACATTGAGTATTTCAATATATTCTATATGGTTTATTTTCATGTAAAATGTAAAATAGTTTTAGAAATTAAATTTTGTCTACTACATTTTCATAAGATAGTTATATGGATTAAGATATTGTGTTTTATTGTGTTACACACACACACGCGCACACACACACACAGACACAGACACACACACACACACACACACACACACACACACACACACACACACACACACACACACACACACACACACACACACACACACACACACACACACACACACACACACACATTTGAAGCTTATCCCATAAGACTTATTGGTTTATAATTTTTTATGTGGTGAAAAATGTTTAAGATATCATTTTGTATTGTTTAAGATATCATTTTGTATAGATGGAGGTAATGCTTGTAGATTTTTTAAAATAAATAATATATTGTATAGAGGCTAAGTTACTTTCAATTCAATGTAAGATGTCATTTTATATATTTTTAATGTTGGAATGTTTTTTTAATTGTATTTACCCTTTTAGCTATTTTTTTCTATTTATTATAGATCTATTGTTTTTTATTAGTGAATGTGAAATTCTATATATAGTTTTTATGGATAGACATAACTAGGGTATAACCCTAGACTGTAAAAAAGAAAATGAAAAATCAGGCTTGGGGAAGCATCCACACCTAGTCAAAAGTGAAGGGTATTAGTAGCAAATAGAAGAGAAAGGTTACACCAATAGTGAGAGGTTAATTGAATAGTCAAAACTCCTCAACCAAAATTATGGAGTAATTATCTCCCATAAAAAAATAGTCATTAATCTGAATCATGTTGTAGAACAAGACCAAATAAGAACACAAAATGTATCTAAGAGCTAGAAACCAATTTGTTCATCAAACAAAAAATCCAACCTTTTAAAGAAACTTTGTACCACTATGACTATACCTAAATCAAAATCCTACACATATAGATATGTGTGATTTGAAATTTAGTAAAATAATGTCATAGCATAAATAGAACACTGAGGAAAGTAATACAAATATTAATATTATAATAGTAATTATCCACTATTATTTTTACATAAGGCATAATCAAGTCTAAGTGGGTGCCAGGTAAGCAAATTTTGATCAATGAATAGGTAGAAGGGAGATTAGTATTTTGTTAATCCAATAAAATAAAATCAAAATAACACAATAACACTTACACTCCTAGCCTAGACATTAGAGAGAGCTTAGGTAACGACCATATAAGTGAAAACACAACTATAACACAAACGAATCATTATTTTACCTTTCTTGAATCTCTAAATGGATTGTTTGAGTGACTTGTTCATTTTTATGCATCAATAAGTCTTTATCAATGAAGCTCCCTTGGTTCCTTCTCTCCTTGGCACCTTGGCCTGTCTAGTGGGCTTATGGATTTGGCATGGTAACACTACTTGAAAGGATTCTTTACATATATTTGAGAATAATAAATTTACACCAAAAGAGATTAAAAATCAATAGGCATGGGCTTCTATTTATAGCCTCCAAAAATAACTCTAACCTAAGTGTAGTTAGGTTAGAGTTAATCACAGTTGAGTTCAAACTAACCATAAGTGAGTTGAGGCTAACACTAGTTGAGTTAAGGAGGGGATATGCAATTAATATTTGGGATATAGATCCCATTCATTAGGAATGACATTCCATTTTTTAATTTATTGCATTTATGAAGATATTTTCAATTCCATTGACTTTGAGGATGATGATGTCATCGTGACTGCATATTTATTGAATTTTCTCTTTAGAAGATTTATTTTCATTAATTTCACATGAAAAATTCACTCAAGAATTTAATTTGGTTTAGTTTATTTATTTTTATTATCATTTTAGCTCTTATAAGAATTATTCAAATGCCCCACTTAATGTGTCCATAGGAAAAACTACCAATTGTTATGTTGCAAGGTGATTGGAGATGAATCTATGAGAGGTTATTGTTGTGTATAGTATAATACCAAAAATAGGGATGCCTCAATATGATTATAATCATTAGTAAATTATGTGTAGATGAATTTGGGACATTCAGTGATTCCTAGGCTTAATTTGTAATGTTTGGTAGGAATCAGTCTGAAGTTCAATTTAAATCTAGTCGTGGCCAAAAAGGGGTGCCTACAATTTACCCTTTTTTGGAAAGGCATTTCATGCTATAGGCATATTAATTTATTATCAAATAATGAAAAGGTATTATATGCCTAATTCCCCAATAGGCAATGAATGAGCTCTGGATTCTCCCTCGAGGGAGCAAGAAGGAAAAAGGTCAATGATTATTCCCTCATAAAGAAGGAAATGATCAGACCTAAAAGGTAAAAGGGGGAAAGAATTATTGATTTTCCCAAAGGTGTTTATAATCAATGATACAATGAGATGCCCCAATTGGGCAAAGAAAAATAAATATTTGCCCAAAGGCGGCTATAATCATTAACAAAAGGAAAAAGTTAAAAGATAATGATTTTCCTAAAGATGGTTAATCATTAGATAAATGAAAACATACCTTATATGGGTGGATATAGATAATAATTTACCCAAAGGTAGTTATAATAATTAACACCATGAAAAGTGCTCCAGTTAGGAGGATAGAGATAATGATTTCCTAAATGAAGTTATAAGCATTACATCTAGATAGATTGAAACATAATGATTTGCCCAAAAGTAGTTATAATAATTGGCATTATGATTGGGGATGATATGGAAAAATGGAAAAGGTGGCTTACGTACTAAATCCATATGCATAGAGTAAGAATAAGTTGATACAAAGGATAAAAATGAATTTGGGCTACCTACTAATATGGAGATGCATGTCCTAACCAAGGATTAAAATTCATTAATGATTTAATTACTTTGTATTTGGGTAATGATTTGGAGAGATTATGAATTATTTTAGGTGAACAA
Organism: Torreya grandis; assembly: GCA_037957365.1. Taxonomy (NCBI): domain Eukaryota; kingdom Viridiplantae; phylum Streptophyta; class Pinopsida; order Cupressales; family Taxaceae; genus Torreya; species Torreya grandis. Next base: position 1,302,169 of record JARHVA010004419.1, read on the forward strand.
GAAGTAATGCAACATCATTTATTGTAAGATTTCATGAGCTAATTTTTTTGTAGAAAATGATGATATGCATCATGATATGGAACACCATGATAACATAGCCATAATATACATAAGGACTAACACATGATACAATAAACAAACAAAAAAAATTCACCAATGATACAACCCATGACAAAAATGTGGATGGATGAATTTGGATAAACTTAAATATACTACGTAAGGAATCACCCAATGAACACATATATGCTAAGTGAAGACACAACAAATAAATCAAACAAATAGGCAAATAAAAAAACAAAACAAAACACCAATAACAAAATAGTGAAAAAAATTATCAAAACAAAAGTAAACACAAATGGGGGGAATAGAAGAAAAGGAAGGGGTAGATGAGCTGATTACATATACACTAGGAAAGTGGATGCTACCTACATAGTTCCATGAATGCAAAATGTAACATAAACTTCAGGCCAAATGTATTTCTCCCAAGATATGGGATAGAATAAAAATTATGATAAGGAAAACATGATTGATTTGTAGAGGAATATGATAATGGTCTCACTAAATGTTGAGAGCCATAGAAAAGAGAATGAGATTGAAAAATGGAGAGAGTGTGAATAACTCAAAAAATGGAAAGAGCGTGAATAAATCAAAAAATGGTGAGAGCATGAATAACTCACAAAATGGTGAGAGCATAAAATAAAGGCAAATGGGCATAAATATATAAAATTTAAATATATAATGCTCATAATATGAACTCATAAAATGATGAGAGTATAAGGCTTATGGCCAGTAAGGATGGGGAAACTAAATCACAAGTGGTTAATTATGAAATAGTTAGGGTTCCTAAGATCCTTAAGGTAAAGAAGTGGTCACAAAAGAAATAAAGGTGTGGTCAAGCTAACCCAAAATTCCCCATGTATCTAGGTTTTGCCTACATAGTCTTTGAAAAATTTAGGATGATGTAGTTTCCTAAAAAATGGGAGGAAAATACCAAGGTGTCTAGGAATAAACTAAACAAACAAGACGGCCCAATTAGAAAAATGTGAAAAATTTACATCTCATGTCTAAATTCTAATCCATTTTTCATCATTTTTATGATTTTTAGAATTTTTTAGATATGTTACAAATGTTTTTGAAATATAAGAATCTCAACTTGATTGAGAATTATGAGATACTAAATGGTCCAACTCATAAAATGAAGAGATTATTCAAACTTTAAATGCTTGCAAAAAAGTGAAAGCATGGTAAAATGGTGACTGATCTAACCTCAACATGAATTGAGCACTACCTACATAGTCCAATGATGGGACCTCAAGTCAATGTAGTTCTTCCTTATAGCAGAGGAAGATGACTAGGTAGTAAAAAGTTCTAAAATTAGGAAAAAGACATAGTATGGCAATAGTGTTAGGTTGTGGAGATAAAAGCTTCACAGGTATGCAAATGGAGGAGGTTGCTGAGTGTCACAGTAACTAACATCAATCAGGCCAATCAATGTTGGTCATATTTAGTGTACAGAGCATCCGACATCGATTAGGCGTCATCGACATCGATCAGATAGGAACCGACGTCGGTCATCTCTAGACAGACAAAAACTGACATCGGTAATTTATGCATTCCAAAACTAGTCTAATTTTAGACAGACAGTCAGTTTGCATGTAAAGACTAATTTTAGTCTTGAGTCTGCATTTCTAATTATTTTTTGGTTTGGGATCTATTTAAGAGACCCATGGGGCTATATTGTAATCAAGGATAAAAGGACTTGTGAAGGACAATGATGAGATCCTCAGGGTGTAGAAGAGCAAGGTCAGTTGATCTGTGGGATATCAAGATCAAGGAGATCTGCAAGTGTGCCAAGGTTGTGCGCAAGATCAATTGATCTATGGGGTAGCAAGATCAAGAAGATCTACAATACAAGAAGGATCAAAGGACTAAGAAGGATTAGATCCTTAACTTGAAGGCAAGAACAATAATTGGGTTGGTTGTCTCAAGGAGTGTAAGATCAATTGATCTGCAGGTAGCAAGATCAGGGAGATCTACATGGTAAGTAAGATTAGTTGGTCTATAGGGTGTGCAAGATCAAAAAGGTCTACTTGGTGAGCAAGGTCAATTAGATCTGCTTGTGTATATAAGCTAGACAAAATAACCATTGAGTTGATTGTCACTAGGTACTGGTATTGTAGGCAAAACAACCAGTTGAGTTGATTGTCACAAGGACTGGTGGAGAGAACAACTCTGTGTTTGAGTTGGTTTATAATTGATTGAGAGAGAGAGACAACTCTTGAGGGATAATTATTGTATGCCCAAGTGGTGTGAGAAGAGTGTGATTTCTTCATTGTATTTCCTTCTGGAAGAGTGTTAATATAGATTGTATTGTTTCTCTTATCTCATATTCTGTGTTATTTTTGAATTCTAGTTACTTATTACTTCTAGTTTAATTCTATGTTTAGTTGCTTATACAAAGGTAATCAAGTGTGCTCTTAGGAGTGGATCCTAACAACTGGTATTAGAGCTTTATGTTCTAGATCCTAACAACTGGTATCAGAGCAGGTTCATCAGAGCTTGGTTCACTAACACCTTGGTTTTAGTGTGTGTTAAGTTTTTGTTGATTACAGGTCACTCATAGGGGTTTCTATTTGAGTGGGAGTAAAGCAATGGTAGAAGAAAGTAAGCTAAGAATGGAGAAATTCAATGTCAAGAATTATCAATTATGGAATTGTGGAAAGAAAGGGCATGTAAAGAAAGATTGTTGGTTGGTAGAAGATCAACATGAAGGAAATAAAGAAGCAAATGATGCAGGTATTGTTACACGAGATGCTCTTATATGTTCCTTGGATAAAGTAGAATCTTGGGTTTTAGATTCTATTGCCTCTTTCCATGCAACCCAAAATAGAGTATTTTTTCATGATTATGTCCATGGAGACTTTGGAAAGATTTATTTAGGGGTTGGTGAGCCTTGTCAAATTGTTGGCAAAGGGAAAGTGCAGCTGAAATTGTAGATTGGCAACATATGGGTGTTGAAGGATGTCATGCATGTCCCAGTCCTAAAGAGGAGTCTAATTTCTGTAAGAAAGTTGGGTGATGAGGGTTGCACAGTAACTCTCACAGTGGAATCTTGGAATGTTTCCAAGGGTGCACTTGTATTAGCAAGAGGTAATAAAGTAGTTACACTTTATCTATCTACTTGTATTACTGATTCTCCTTCTATTTTATCTAATTCAGATGTAGATGCAAAGATGTGGCTCTGTAGGCTTGGTCACATGAGTGAGAAGGGAATGCATGTTCTTAAGTCAAATGATAAGAACTGGAAAGCCTTGGTTTTCAAGGAGAAGATGATGGATAGAGATCAGCTCAAGAGGTTGAATAATTCTGAGTAGGGCAGTGTTGATTTGGACAAGGTTATGATCCAAAATGAGCTTGTAGGTAAAAATCATCACTCATAGGAAAACACAGTTACTGACGTTGGTCAAGTGAGAACTAACGTCAATCAGGTAGGTACAAATGTCAGTCATGTGCAGACTAAAGTCAGTGATGTCAAATAGGTGGACACTGACGTCAGTTAGGGAATTGACATCAATGATCAGGAGGAATCGACATCAGTCAGGTGTAGACTGAGGTTGGCCAGAGGTGACTGAGATTGGTCACTATTAAAACAAATTTTGGGTGGACATCAAGCTATGAATGAGTCTCAAATGCCCATGTGGAGGTTTGAAAGGGTAAGTAAGCCTCAAATTCATTATTCCCCTTCTTTAAACTACTTGTTGCTCACTGATGGTGGAAAACCAAGAAGGTTTGAAGAGACAATGTAGGTAGAATCTAGGAAATAGTGGGAGCATCACATGAATGAGGAAATTGATTCCTTAGAAGAGAACCAAACATGGGATTTGGTAGAGTTACCAGCCGGGATGAAAGCACTAAAAGATGAATGGATTTATAAGTTAAAGAAAGGAGAGAATGGATAGGTGAGATAGAAGGCTAGGTTATATGGTCTTAAGCAAGATACAAGACAATGGTGTTTAAGGTTTGACAGGTGTATGACAAAGCATGGCTTTAGTCAATGTCAATGTGACCATTATGTTTATTTTACCAAGTTGGATAATATTAGCTACATTATCCTGTTACTGTTTGTAGTGTATATGCTTGTTGCAGGGTCACACATGCAAGAGATTGCTAAGCTAAAGGTAAAATTAGTTTAGAGGTTTTCCATGAAGGATTTGGAAGTAGTAAAGAAAATCCTTGGCATGAGTGTTTCTAGAGACAGAGAAAGTCACAAGTTGAAGTTGTCTCCAGAGGATTATGTGAATAAGGTAGTGGAGAGGTTTAATTTGCAGGATGCAAAACTGGCAAGCACACCTATGGTTGGATAGTTCATAGAACAGTGTCCTAAATCATATGATGAGGTTGAGTACATGTGTACTAGACCTGATATTACCCAAGCAGTGGGAGTTGTCAGCAATTTTATGGCCAATCCAAGAAAGAAGCACTGGAAAATAGTTCAGTGGATACTCAGGTATCTAAGAGGTACCAGTAACAGGTATTTATGCTATGTAGGGTCAAGCACTTCTCTACATGGGTATGTAGATTTGGATATGGCAAGTGACTTGGATGATAGGAGAAGCACCATAGGATATGTGTTCACTATTGGTGGAATGGCAGTTAGCTAGATTTCAGAGTTGCAGAAGGTTGTTGCAGTCACGGTGGCTAGCAAGGATAAGAACCCTGCAGATATGTTAACAAAGCTAGGAACAAAGGAGAAGTTAAATATTCATTTAACTTATGTTGGTCTTTAAGATTAAACTTGAAGAGGGATACAAGCTAGGAAATAAAATTAGAGGATGTATAGGTACAGGTACAGGTGTAACTATTTATCTCCAAGTGGGAGATTGTTAGGTTATGGAGCTAAAAGCTTCACAGGTATGTAAACAGAGGAGGTTGCTGAGTGTCACAGTAACTGATGTCAGTCAGGCCAACTGATGTTGGTCATATTTAGTTTACAAAGCAATCGACATCAGTTGGCATCGGTCAAATAGGAATCAATGTCAGTCATCTCTAGATAGATATAAACTGACGTCGGTCATCTGTGCATTCCAGAACTGGTCTAATTTTAGACGAACAGTCAGTTTGCATGTAAAGACTAATTTTAGTCTTAAGTCTGCATTTCTAATTATTGTTTGGTTTGGGATCTATTTAAGAGACCCATGGGGTTGTATTGTAATCAAGGATAGAAGGACTTGTGAAGGACAAGTATGAGATCCTTAGGGTGCAGAAGAGCAAGGTTAGTTGATCTACAGGATAGCAAGATCAAGGAGATCTGCAAGTGTGCCAAGGTTGTGTGCAAGATCAGTTGATCTACGGGGTAGCAAGATCAAGAAGATCTATAAAACAAGAAGGATTGAAGGACTAAGAAGGATTAGATCCTCAACTTGAAGGCAAGAACAAAAATTGGGTTGGTTGTCTCAAGGAGTGTAAGATCAGTTGATTTGCAGGTAGCAAGATTAGGGAGATCTACATGGTAAGTAAGATCAGTTGGTCTATAGGGTGTGAAAGATCAAAAAGGTCTACTTAGTGAGCAATGTCAATTAGATCTACTTGTGTATGTAAGGTAGACAAAAAAACCATTGAGTTGATTGTCACCAGGTACTGGTATTGTAGGCAAAACAACCGGTTGAGTTGATTGTCACAAGGACTGGTGGAGGGATCAACTCTGTGTTTGAGTTGGTTTGTAATTGATTGAGAGAGAGAGAGAAAGAACTCTTGAGGGAGAATTACTGTATGCCCAAGTGGTGTGGGAAGAGTGTGATTTCTTCATTGTATTTCCTTCTGGAAAAGTGTTAATACAAATTGTATTGTTTCTCGTATCTCATATTCTGTGCTATTTCTGAATTCTAGTTACTTATTACTTCTGGTTTAATTATGTGTTTAGTTGCTTATACAAAGGTAATCAAGTGTGCTCTTAGGAGTGGATCCTAACAAATAGGAATGACAAGTTGATATGATAATGTATGATAAAGGTGGTGCTCCTAATTTACCTAGAGGTAGTTATAATTAGGAAACAACATCATGGGTTAATGATACTAGTTTAGCCAAAGGTGTCTATAAATTATGGCATGGGGTGGGATACTAGTTTTTCCTAAGGTATTTATAATCAATAGTACTCAAAATGAAACAAAAAACAAATGAAGGATGTAACTGCTTAACCACTATCATACTGGTCTAAGAGACTTCATGTGTTTAACATCCATAATCAACTTCTAAAAATTGATTTGAATCTTATCATTGAGGGTGCCCAAAGAGATAATGGAATGGAACCAAGGTCAGAAGGTTGGGTAAGGAGGGTAAAAAACCCTTTAGTTAATAGGGAAGGTATGGTAGAATGGTATGATATAATACAAGAAAGATGATACTATGTCAATTGGTTATAATGGTAATAGGGTTGACCTCAAGTGATAAGATAAATGGGAGGGTATGAAATAATGGAAAGGCAAATGGAAAACACAAAAGGCAAGGTAGATGTCAAGGTAAAGATATGGTTCTGTTGTTCTTGGTGATGTGTATATGCACATCCTACTCAACATATGATATAACCAAAATAGTTAATCATGTTTAAATTTCTATCCCATACTTCTTTTGAATAATTACTCTATCAAGAACCTACTACAAATTAGAATCCAATAATGTTATTGTGATATTCATTAGTCATTAATTTTATTTCCTTCAAATGTCAAGACAAGATGTATTTTCAGATTTTGTAAAGGAAAGTGTGGCTAGGCATGGAAAATATGGATAAATAGTGAACAAAAGGTTTGATTTGTCAATGAAGATATGGATCATAATGGAATGTATAATTGTTAGGCAACAAATGAAGATCAAGATTTTTAGGCACACAAAATGTTTTTGATTCTAGATTTGACATAATTTTGGTTATGGTAGGGCCAAAAAATTGTGAATATGATCTTGATAAGACCACCATAATGTTTTTTGTTGTTTAAGATTGAGAGGAGCTACCATCTGATTATGTTGTTTATTGGAAGATGTCTTGATCTTATCTTTGATAATGACTTCATCAAGAAGTGAAGAAATATTATGCCTAACTATTAGTGCCTCAAAGAGATTTTCACCAATGACATTGTCTTTATTGTCCCATAGCACCTCCAAAAAGGTTTCACTAAGGAATGTTGAATTTTGACTTTAACTATCTTCTAGCACCTCAAATAAGGTTTCACTAGAAGATTCTGAGTTTGGATTTTGATTTCCTCCTATCACCTTCAAAAAGGTTTCAATAGGAGATTGTCCATATTATTCATAAATGTGGTCTTGGTCCCCTTGATATTCTATAATTGATATGTTACCATGGATGTAGTTCAATACTATGTGATTTTATCGTTCCTAATCGACACTTGTGGGAGGTGTAATGTCAATATAATGTCTATGCTGGTAGGTGGTAATGGCATGTGAAATGGTAATTGAATGGGAAGAGGTAATAAAATCCTCATAGAAGATACTAGAACTCATATCAATGCTAAAGTAATTATCCTCAAAAACCATGGAAGAATTAAAAATGTATTCAAATTAATATATAAAGCATTTGTAACCAACATTGTAACAATCATGAATGTATTCTAATTTTGAAGCTGAGTCTAACTTAAATGACTCTTAATCTGATGTTGATTCTACTTCTGATTTTAAATCTAATATCAGTTTAAGAGTAGAACCTAACTTTAATGAAAATTATTATTTAATTCTGTATGCTTCAACAATGATATCCAGTTGAATTTTTGGTTTTAGATAAGTAATGTACTGTGATGGCACAGTGGGATATTGAGAAATAACCTCAATTAAGGACTCCACAGAGACTAGATTATCAAAGCGAGACTCTTCAACAAGGGGAAAAAGATCAAGTGACAACTCCATAGATAATGTCTTGTCAAAGGGAGGCTCTTTAAAAATATCAAAATGGTTGAGATAATAATTTTTCCAAAGGTAGTTATAATCATTAAGACATGACTCAACAAAGACTGACTTGTCAGAGTAAGACTCCTCATCAATAGTTAAAGGATCATAAGATGATTCATCATAGGTTTACTTGTCACAAATGGGTGGTTAAAAAAAAACATCATGAATTGGTTTATTTTCTTGGCCTTGGTTCAAATTTGGTTGCAAAATATCAGATTTAGACACTTATTGGTCTTTGAATGATGTCTCTTGGAGAGGTATTGATTGGCTTTGTTATAACTTGATGATCAACATAGATTTTATAAAGTGGGGGATAGTTGGAAATGGATTAATAATGATCAGTGGTTGGATAATGATAAATTTGTAAATAGAATAATCAAATATGGCTCAACAAAGGCTATATATTGGTCTAGGATGATAACTATGACTTGCCTAGTTGTAATTGTGTAACCTTATTGGGATAATGAGATACCATACTTAGGAGGGCATGGAATGGTAATTGAAGAGTGTTGAAAATATTTCTTAGTAACATAATCCTAAGGATGAGGGCCTAAAATGGTAATGAATGGGCATTGTGAAGCTTGGTTGTTGTTTCAATCCAAAGGATGAGGGCTGATAATGGTATTCCTTAGATAATGTAGAGCTTAGTTTCTAGTGTAGGCCAAAGGAGGATTAATGTTATAAGTATGGGATCAGGTACCATTATAATTAAAAGGTAAAAATTGGTACATGCCCAAAGAAGGTGATCGTGACATATTATAATAAACATGGCTAGGTTTGGTAATTATCCCAAAGAGGGTGGTCTTGGTCTATGAAAATGGTCTTCATCTAAATCCTAGTTTGAAAGTGACATTATTCTAGGAATGGGTCTAAGAATAGAACTATTCTCCAAAATTTTATCAAATATAAACTTGGTTCAAAAGGTCTAATGTCAAATGTTTCAAACAAATGGTCATGTGAATGTGAAAATTTGAATACCAACTTGGTAAAAAGGGTTTCAAATAATTGTAATCTAGGTTTAAAGACAAAAAAGGTTATTAGGTCTTTGAGACAAGGCACAAAGCTAGGGTCAAAATAACTACGTCTAATAGCTAAGATGCTAGGAATCTTGAAAACAAGACAAAAGAGCTAGACTTGGAACATGCTAGGTCTAAGATAAAAGGTAAAGTGCTAGGTATTTTGGGGACATGACACAAAAGCTAGAATTTGGTACAAACTAGGTCTAAAAGAAAAAATTATTCTAACAAATTTGAAACACTTGGACTCAAATTAGGCATTTGGAATCAAACACAAACTTGATCATTGGTAAAATACATTAGAATTTAAGCATATGTGACAAAATAGATGCAAGACATATGACAAATATCAGTTCCAAAATTTAGGCATAAAAGACCCTTAAATCAAATAATGAATTGGTTTAAGTTACACAATCCAAAAATTAGAGATGAATACCTAAGCCAAAATTAGATGACACATAAGTATAAACCAATCAATGTTTGAATATAAAATTATCAATACCAACTTTGAACTTTGATTTAAATTAAGAACAAACTAAACCAAAATGAACGGTGCAATGGTACCATGCATAGATAAAAAGGCACACGTGGTTTCAAAATTAAAATTGGATACAAGTTTTTGAAATAATACAAGTAGTGTAATGATGTTATCTTGTTCAAAATGTATGAAAAATGGCTTGTTTCAAAAAATCTAAGACATAAGACTTGGAATGAAATGGGTAGTGTAACGATGCCCCTTTCAAACAAGTGACACACACATGAAGGTTTTGACAAGTGACCAAGGTAAAATGTGTCATCAAATAGATGACATAATACTTCTTTAGATAAAAGAGTGACATGAAAACATGATTTGTTTTGGATGGGGTGTAAACAAATAAGTAGTTTTGACTCAAGACCATGCAAGTAAAAAGGAACAAACACAAAAACACCTAAGTGTATCATCCTAACCCTTAAAACTAATAAGGCAGCTTCGTACTACCAATTTTTTTTAATACTTGATCTTGAGAGGATTTTATTTGTTAATCCAAAAAGTAAATGTGCATGAAAAGTAGGGTTTTTAAGCCCCCTCTTCTCTCAAGAGTTCATATGGGGACCTAAAACTTTAGACTAATCACCTTGCACTAACAATATATCTATGATAAGTGGGGTTATGTAAACTATCAATTTTGCATGTTCTAAATGGTCCATATGTGTGGCTAACACTATGGCACAAAAAATAATTTATATCCACGTCAACCATCTTGTTGTCATCCATAAATTTCTTATTATAGTGTGATATTCAAGTTATCCTTATGATCTAATGACAAGTATAACTAATGGATCTTGTTTAACTATTCAAACAAGCATCCTAATGGGCCACCGTTAATTTATATACCCCACTGTGGTGTGGGGTTGAAGTGATGCTAGGAAATGAATTCCTAGGTCAACACTTGCCTAAAGAACTTGTGGGGAGGCTATGAAATCCCACCCATAAGCTAAAATGCATAAAAACAAAGAAAGTAGAAGAACTTTAGGGTCATTTTGGCATCACCCAAAACATGCAAATTTTTGGGGAGGGCCTTAGCGACTTTTCTTTTATGAATTTGGACAAAATGATAAAATGTAATAAGTGAAGTATTTTTTATAACCCAAGTTCCCTAAAGGGGATGGGGGGAGATCATACAAGCAACACTTGTCTTGATAAACACTCAAACAAAAAACATAAAAATGAAAACTCTTATGATTATTTAACTAAAGTGTGAGTTCATTTTTATATCACCAAATGAAATATGTCATGAAGTTTATCCCCTTGGTGTTTTGTTGAACATTTTGAAAAATGAAAATAAATCAAGTCAAATATTTTAAAAAACCAAATTTAAATGCGATTTTGAATGCTTAGAGTGTTTAAAAATGTCTTTTCTTGGTCTTTGGGTCCTATAAAAGATGTTAGGGGTCCTTGTGCTTAGAAGCAAAAAGTAAGTGAACAAATGTCTTTTGAATTCTAGCTCTTGGGTTTCTAAAATTTTACATAGAGTGAAAAAATGTAGAAACACAAAGAAATATCACCATTTTTCTTGAAAAATGACAACTATTAACACAATATCACAAGTTTTTTCAAAATAAAGGGTCAACATAAAATCACTACTATTAAGACAATATCTCTAAAATAAAGACAATACCACATAACTTGGAACCATATCAAAACTTTCCCTATGACATAAAATAGGTAGCAATAGACTATGGTGGTTAGGGAAAATATCATGATAGTTAGTGTGATATCGTAATTGCAAATTCGTGATATTACAATTCCACAACTTTTAACGTAATACTACAACTACAAACTCATGCTATTGTAATATTGTAATTTTTCTTGTAATAGAAAACAATTAATAGAAAACCATGGTGATTAGGACAAAATTGTAATAATTAATTTGATACTATGAATTTTAATGCAATACCATGACTATAAAGTCATGCTATTATACAATATCACTATTTTTCCTGCAAGATAAAATAGAGTAGAACATTGTGATGGTTAGGGAAAAATCATGAAATTTAGCATAATATCACTGAAGTTATTAAAAAATCACTACTATAGAGATAAAATCATGACTTAAAAGTTGAAATATTACTACAATATTGTGATTATAGAGAGAAAAATGTAACTATATAGAGTAAATTCATGATTTTTCAAAGAACATTTGTGAGCTTTCAATTTTCACTTTTTTGGTTAGTGAGTTTGGGTTTGACATGAAAATTGTTAGGAAGATGTCCTAAAATGCTTTGAGAACAAATTTGTGGGGTTTGGGTCCCATCATCAAAGCCATAATGTGATCAAGGAATATGTAGAAAGAAGGTTAGTATTGTGTTAGTCTAATAAAACAAAATAAAAATAACACACAAACACTTACATTCCTATCCTAGACACTAAGGAGAGCTTAGGTAACAATCATAGAAGTAAAAACATAACTATAACACAAAATAAATCATTATTTTAACTTACTTGGAGCTTAAAATGACCCATTAAAGTGGCTATTAGTATAGGTTTTTATTTTTCCCTATTATTTAATTAGGGAAATTATATATTTGTGCATACATGGAGTTTTTCTACATTCGTGGGATAGGCTAGCTTATGTGGAGATGTGTGTCATAGATGTGTCATAGGTGTCATAAGAATGTCATAAGTAACTCCTTTGACTAGCTATTCTGGGTATCGGAGTTACTTCTCTATTCTTAACACCTTGTCACCACCTTTCATGGAAGAGTTACAGTCTATTCTTGGGGTGCCTTGACTACCTTTTGTGAAGGAGTTACTTACGTGCTCTCCTATATGTATTCTTCACTTTGGGCATCTCATGTTAATCAAATATTGGGTTTTATCCTATTTGTCTTGTGCAATTTATCTCCTTGTCTAATTTCAAATTGCTTTAGCATCTATGTGATGTGCACTAGCTTCATCTCATGTGATCACGTCTCCATTGCATTCACATTATCCAGATTTTGGCAACAACTCCAATATGGTATCGGATCCACCCTAGTAATTGTGTGTCTGGTTATGCTATTAGTTTATTCTAAAATTATTACTTTACTTTCTTAGTAGTTTTTTTTGTTTAACTCGGTTGCATTTGAGAGTTTTGGTAGAGTTTCTTGAAAACTCATGCAAATCAATACAGAAATCTGTTAAAAAAATTACATCTGTAGAGTTTCATTCAAATCTACCCTTTAGATATCTGTGTTGAAATTTGCTGAGACATCTTGTATAGATCTGTTGTGGCATTGTGAACTCCAGCAAGGCAATTTGTGGAAAAATCAATGCTTGGCGTTACTTTCTGACATAATGCGTTGAGTTTTGATGCTCTCTTTTATTTTCATCTGTAGAATATAAAGGAGTGTTGGATTAATGTAGGTAGACTTAGGTTTGCTGTATATTTTCTCCAACTGGAACTATTGGACATTGGATTTTGAGAGAACTAAGATCTGCCAGCTGCACTTGGTGTTGGATCTGCTCATTTGAGCAGCTTGGCATCCTTTTCTTGTACTTGGCATCCTTTTCCTGCACTTGGCATCTTTTTCCTGCATTTGCTTTGTCTCTTCTCTACTGTGTTAGAACTTGTTACTGTGCATTGAGATCTGTGAGGTCTGAAAATTGAGTGTCTCTGCCTTTTTTTTGCCAAGCAAATTTAAAACTATTTTTTGTTGAAAATGGTGCATTTTTTTCCTTGTTTGGTGTCTCATGTGGGCCCTTAAACACTTGGCCATCCATTAAATTTTCTTTTACTTTATTTTTTTAGTTAAAATTGACTTGTCCAAAAAAAATCAGTCAATTTGACTGAGTATTAAGTATTTTAGACAATTTGTTAATTTGGGGGTTTAAATTTAAACTTGTATCTTTGCCTGTCGAAGATGAAGGGTGAGGCCCAGGTTCGCAGGAGGCCAATTCCCCCTCACAAAGACCTATTTTGGATTTATCACTCCATGCTGAGTCCAGTGAGTGGTTGGAAGGCCACTTTCTCTCTCAAAATAGGTATTTTAAAATGTTTTAGTGCTATTTTTTTGCAAAAACACTACTTTACGGGAAATTAGATCTTTAATATCTTGCAAACGGTAGCTCAGATTCAGGTGCCATTTTTTGGAAAAGTATTTTTATTTCAATTATCCATATTTTAGGCTTGTTATTTGTTAAAAACACACTAGTTTATAAAGTGCCTAAAATTTGGGTCTCCCAAGATGCATTTTTGGTTGAGTCTGATGTCCTGTTTGCTTAAAGTCTTGCAATAATTACTCTAAAATGAATTCTCAACTAATCCCGACATCTTTCGATCATGTATTTACATATTTGGGGGGGGGGCTCAAATTTTTTTTGGGGGGGTGTGATTGCTTTTCAGTACTTGCAATCTTTGCTTTCATTCTCCTTTTTGCAAAAATTCACAACTTGCAATCAACACAACTTCACCTAAATTTAGATTAAAATATATTATTTTCAAATTAAAACCCTAACACCCTTCAACTATCATAAATGGAAGGTTAAAATGTCAATAATTCTTAAAAGCAAAGGGTTGTATAGGATCACCATGGGTATTGAAGTAGAACCCAACACTGATGCTGAAAAGGTTAAGTGGTACAACCATAGTGATGAAGCCTATGGATTATTGAGATTGGCCATGTATCCAAAACTTTTTTTCCATTTAGAAACCTCCAAGACTCCCAAAGACATATGGGACACCCTAGAAACCTTATTTGGGAAGCTTGATGAGATGAGAGGTCATGAGCTCAAAAATGAACTCATAAGTCTAAGTCCTAGCAACTTTGACACCCTACAGGACTTCTTCACTAAGTTTAAGGCCCTTAGATTGAAACTAAAAGAATGTAGGATAGATAAGAAAGATGATCAACTCATCCTTTCTATTCTCGCTAAGTTAGGTCCAAGCTATTCAGTCTTTGTCTCCACTTTTTATGCCACAAAAAGTGCCCTTGACACTACAAGGAAAATGCCTTCTTTGGATTCATTCATTTCTAACTTGACTAGGGAGAAAGATAAGCTAATTCAAATGGGCACAATGAAGTCTACTCAACCCCAAGCCTTGATAGCTAGAAATGGTAAGGATAAGACTTCAACAAAGGAGAAGAAGAAAAAGAACAAGGACCAGGAGAAGAAGAAAATAACAATCCTGCCAAAACCAACACTGAGTCTTCCTCCTCCAATGCCAAAACTAAGAAGGAGAAGTTTAAGTGTGCTTATTTTAAAAAGATAGGGCATGATGAACACAAATGCATGAAAAAACAAATATATCACCTAACTCATCTTCTAGAGAAGCACAACATAGGTGTTCCTGAGTCCATCAAGCAGAATTCATCTACCCAAGATTCCACCAAGAAAAAAGGCAAGGGTAAGGAGAAAGAAAAGGGAAAGGCCCTTGTAGCTACAATAGCTTCTACATCTTCATGGTTCATTGACTTAGGTGCTTCTCACCACATGGGCTCTTCACTAATTGAGTTTTCATCTTTAGAGCCTTGTAGCATTACTTTAATTAGTTTGGGTGATGACACATCAATTTTTGTTGCAGGGAGAGGGTCAGTTGAAATGGAAGGAGGAACATTCAATAATGTTCTAAGTGTTCCTTCTCTTTCAACCAACCTCCTATCAGTGTACCAAATCACTCACATTGGTTGGGGCATGAGAGTTGAGTTTTCACCAGATTTAGTGGCTATCAGGGAGTTGCATAATGATACTACAGTGGCAGTGGGTAGGGCAGATCACCAAGCAAGGTTATACACCTTCTCACATTTTGCACCTAATTCTTGTCCAACAACATTGCTGACTCATTCAGATAAAGTTAAAAAATTATGGCACGATCAATTTGGCCACCTTAACTATCGCTACCTTGAGCAACTTTGCAAACATGACATGATCATTGGCTTGCCTTGTGTCTAATTCTCAAAAGGACCTTGTGAGGGGTGCACCCTTGGGAAGCATCCTGAAGCAAAATTTGATGAAGGCAAAGCTTGGAGGGCTTCACAACCTTTGGAGTTAGTCCACAGTGATGTATTGGGATCCTTTTCCAAACCATCTTTCACAAGGGCCAAGTACATCCTCACTTTCAGTGATGATTTCTCTAGGTACACTTGGATATATTTTCTCAAACAAAAGTCTGAAGTGTTTGAAAATTTTCTAGACTTCAAGGCTCTTGCTGAGAAACAGAGTGAGAAATCCATCAAGGTTCTTCCAACTTATAATGGAGAGGAGTATGTCAGCAACAAGTTTGAGCAATTTTACACCACAGAGGGGATTGATTTGCAACACACAGTCACTTATAGTCCTTCACAGACTGGGGTTACAGAACGCAAAAATAGGTTCTTAAAAGAGATGGGTAACTGTATGATTCACTCCAAATCCTTAGCACCATAGTACTAGGCTAAAGCCATCAATTGTGCTTGATACATTCAAAATAGGGTTCCTCACAAAGCTTATAAAGGGATAACACCCTTTAAAGCTTGGCATAAAAGGAAACCTAATGTTGAGCACCTTAGGGTTTTCAGATCCCCAGCCATGGCCCACATACCAAAGAAGAAATGCAAAGCTATGAAATGTTAGTACAAGCCTTTCATCTTTGTAGGATATTTAGATGGTATTAAGGGGTATCACCTTCTAGATCCAACCACTCATGAATTATTCATTGAGAGAAGTGTCCACTTTTAGGAGAGTCCTAGAGACTCAACACATGACACTTCTTCTCCCTCATCAGATATACTTCTTCATGATGATTCTTCATCAGATTCAAATTAGCCACAGTAGGTTCCTAAGCTAGAGACATCTTCTTCTTCTTCTTCTTCTTCTTCTTATTCTTTGAGTTTAGACAGTGAGAACAGTGATGCAAAGTCATCCACCTCTAGTCAGTCAGAGGATGAGGAGTTAGCACCTGACTCGTCCACTTTCGGGCCACTTTGGGCTAAATAGACACTTGAGAGTGTTGGCACTTGGGCAGGAGATCCTATAGATGACAAATGAATTAGGGGGGATTTTTAGAGAGATCCACATGCCTTCTTTGCTTCAGTTTTGGATCCACAAACTTTTTGAGAGGCATCGAGGGTACCTGAGTGGGATAGTGCTATGGAGGAAGAATATTCTTCCTTAATCAAAAATCACACTTGGGATTTGACTTCACTTCTTAAGAGAAGGAAGATGGTTTGATGTAGGTGGATATATCAGACCAAGTTTGTATTAGATGGGTCGGTTGATAAGTATAAGGCACGATTAGTCACCAAGGGTTACTCACAGGTGGTAGGCATTGACTACTCAGAGACCTTTGCACCTATTACAAAGATGACTTCTATCTAGCTCACCTTGGATATTTCTGTAGCACATGGTTGGGATGTGCACCAAATGGATGTGAAGAGTGCCTTTCTTCACAAAGACCTAGAGAAGGAGATCTAAATGGAGCAGCCGCCAAGATTTGTTCAAGATTGTTCCTTAGTATGCAGACTTATAAAATCTATCTATGGCCTCAAACAGGCCCCTCAGGCATGGTATGCCAAGATGGATTCCTTCCTTCTCACATCAGGTTTCACTAGGTGCCATTTTGATCCTAATGTTTACTTTTTGTGGCAGGATGATTCGCTCCTATTTTTGGTTCTATATGTTGACAATCTTTTGATCACCAGGAGTTCTTCATCAGCTATTGTAGTGGTGATGACATTTCTCCAGGATAGATTTGATATGATAGACTTGAGTTTGTTGCACTACTTTGGCCTCGAGATCTCATAGTCAGATTCAGGGATTTCTCTTGCACAGCCTAAGTATGCTCTTGATTTATTGGCTTAGTTTCACATGGATGATTACAAGCCATCTCTACCTCCCTTTCTATTAGGAGTCAAGCTTGAGGCTGACTGTTCTTCACCATTGGTTGATGCCACTCGATATCGATAACTTGTTAGCAGTCTCATCTACTTGACTCACACCAGGCCTGACATATCATATACAGTGGGACTTGTCTCCAAATTTATGTAGGAACCTCATGAGCTACATTGGAAAGTAGCTAAGAGGATCTTTCATTACATGCAGGGTTCACATAAATATGAGATTCATTACAGATTTGGCATAGAGGTTGACTTGGTTGGATATATAGATTCAGACTAGGCTGGTGATTCATAGACTCGCAAGTCCACTTTTGGTTACAGTTGCTCTCTAGGTTTTGGTCTTATCAATTGGTCTAACAAGAAGCAAAATGCTATTGCTATATCATTCATAGAGGTAGAGTATAGGGGAGCTGTTAATGCAGTTACTGAGGATATTTGGCTTCAGGGAATACTTTTTGAGTTTGGCATTTCTATCAAGAATCCCACCATCATTTATTATGATAACTAGAGTACGATTTAGATTTGCAAGAATCCAGTTCAGCACCAATGGACCAAGCACATATAGATTCACATGCATTTCATTTGGGAGCTTATTAATAGTTAGGTCATTGACTTGATATTTTGCCAGTCTTCAAAGAAGGTTGTAAACATTTTCACCAAACCTTTCACTAAGAGCAAGTTCATTCATCTATGAGCTCTTCTTGGGGTGTGGTCCACATCTACAATAGCATCATCTTCAAGGGGGCCCACTAGCCTCTTCATTTCTTTTATGTCTCTCTTTTGGGGGGGAGTTTTTCCTACTAGTTTTCTCCTTTTCTCTATCTTATGGGAGATTGCATTTGTACATGGGTACCTCATCAGGCCTAGTTGCCGGGACCCATTTTATATTTCCACACTGCCCACCCAAGTTACGCTTATGGGGGGTTTTTATTTTTCCTTATTATTTAATCAGGGAAATTATATATTTGTGCATACATGGAGTTTTCCTACATTTGTGGGCTAGGCTAGCTTATGTGGAGATGTGTGTCATAGGTTTCATAAGAATGTCATAAGTAACTCCTTTGACTAGCTATTCTAGGTATGGGAGTTACTTCTCTATTATTAGCACCTTGTCACCACCTTTCATGGAGTTATAGTCTATTATTGGGGTGTCTTGACCACCTTTTATGGAGGAGTTACTTACGTTATCTCCTACATGTATTCTTCACTTTGGCCATCTCATGTTAATCAAATATTCAGTTTTCTCCTATTTATCTTATGCAATTTATCGGTTTGTATAATTTCAAATTGCTTTAGCATCTATGTGATGTGCACTAGCTTCATCTCATGTGATCACATCTCCATTGCATTTGCATTATCTAGATTCTGGCAACAACTCTGATAGTGGCTTGCTCTATTTTGTGCATCAATAAGTCTTTATCAATGAAGCTCTATTGGCTCTTTCTATCCTTGGCACCTTAGCTTGGCTAGCTAGATTGTGGATTTGGCATGGTAACACTCTTTGAAATACTTATTTGCATTTATTTGAGAATAATAATTTTACACCAAAAGAGATTAAAAATCAATAGGCATGGCCTTCTATTTATAGCCTCCAAAACTAGCTCTAACCCAAGTGTAGTTAGGTTAGATTTAATCATAGTTGAGTTTGAACTAACCATAGGTGAGTTGAGGATAACTATAGTTTATTTAAAGAGGGGGCATGTAATTTATATTTGGGATAGATATCCTATTTATTATGCATGCATCTCCATTTTTGAATTTATTACATTTAGGGAGATATTTTCAATTCCATTGACTTTGAGGATGGTGATGTCATCATGACCTCTTATTTATTGAATTTTATTTTTTACAAAATTTATTTTCACTAATTTCACATGGAAAATTCACTTAATAATTTAATTTGGTTTAGTTAATTTATTTATTTTGATTAACATTTTAGCTCTTTTAAGAATTGTTCAAGTGCCCCACTTAATGTGTTCACATGCCAATCTACCAGTTGTTATGTTATAAGGTGATTGGAAATAAATATATGAGAAGTTATGTTGCATACATTATAATACCCCAAATAGTGATGACTCAACATGATTTTGAGCATTATCTAATGATGTGTGGATGAATTTAGGACATTCAGTGATTCTTAGGCTTAATTTGCAATGTTTGGTAGGAATCAATCTGAAGTCTAGTTTAAAGCCAATTATGGCTAGAATGGGTGTCTACATAAATTAGGCATGGCCCCAAAACACATAATAAATATTTATAATTACATGAATAAAAAAATAGGAACCATCTTCAGAAATCTAGTCAATGAAAATTATGTTCTTAGGATCCCTACCAACCTCATTATTATTTTCATCTCCATGTCTAGCTTTGACATCCTCTACACTTCCTTTATGTCCATATTTGTTTTCATATAAAAAATAATGTTGAGGGATAAATATAAAATATAGATTGAGATTTGAGCTTAGTTTCTCTACTAGGAAGGATTTCCCTTTGCTAATTTTTGTGAGACTATCTAGAATCATATACCAATGATCCAAAACATCAAGATCCATTGGGTGAAGGATAAATTCCAATATTTTGTGTTCTTCATGAAAATTATTTGTCTCTATTATATTTGAGAGTATATTAACCCAAGTAAGGATTGAGTATCCTCAAAAACACTTTGATGACTTAAAGATTGCTCAGGATCAAGAATAAGTGAATTGAGAAATTTTGAGATATTCTTACATTCCACCTTGTCCATCTCAAAAAGTGCTTCCCACATCCTCTTAATACAAAAATTTATGTGAAGATTATATATATCCATCAATATATCTTACAAAGTTACCTATTATTTCTTCTCTAGACTATCATTTGGCAACTTGTTTTGGTTTACTAGTCCTAGTCTTAAAATGAGGTCCTTATTCAAACTTAAGGGATTTCCTTCTATCCATGCTTTTCATACTGACCTAAATCACCTTATCTAGAATTTTGTCACCTTCACTCCTATTAAGTAATTTTAGGTTAAGATGATAAATGTGTGTCACTCATGCAAAAAATAAGTGGCATTCCTTGCTTTTTTTACAAATAATGTGCAATCACATACAACTCATATGGCTTAATATCACCATGAATAATGTCACCTAAAGTCATACTTAAATCTAGAGGTGATATTTTATTGATAGAATACATGTCGATACAAGAAAAATAACCCTAGTGGGGTTAGTCATAAATAAAAAAGAGAGATTCATCCCTATGGTAGATGTAGAAAGTTGGGGGAAAAAGCATGACATTCCTAGAAACACATATATTCTTTTACGAAGGGCATACACTCTTTTTTTTCAAAAAAATCCAAACCTAAAAAAGTTGGTTGAGTACTGAGGCTAAAGGGTGTACACCCACAAAGGGTGAACACCCTTTGTTCCATAAAGGGCATATACCCTTTTGTCCAAAAAGGGCATTCACCCTTTTTGGAATAAAGGGCCTATGTCTTTATAGAAGGGTGTAAGCATTTTTTTGAAGAATTTATATTCTCCAAAGGGCGTATACCCTTCTGTAGAAAATTTATTTTTTATTTTTATGGTTTCCCTCCAAAATAAGTTCATATTTAGGCTTGGGATAGGGGCTAGTGGGGATTTGAACCTATACTAAAACTTACCATGGAGTGGCCCAGATTATTTTATGGAAATTTATGTGTTTTTTGGTCTATGTGGACATAATTGATCAAGAAGATTTCATTATTTTAAGAAAAAAATTATATGGGTTTGTAGAGGGAGAGATACAATTTCTGAAGATATAATTTCTTTAATGTTAAACTAATATTTTAATTATTACTTAATTTCTACACAACATACCTCATTATGGTCTATAGATATTGTTATAAATACTTTTATATCTTTTTGATTATTAATCAAAAGATTATAAAATTTATATCTCAACATTCTACACATTATGAACCATGTTTCTAAAAATATATCATGCCATTGTCATAAATGCATCAATTCCATACACTTTTATCATCTGAATTATATCTTTTTTTATATATTTATAAAATATATACAAAATACCACAATTCATATTCTTACATTATTATCAAATTATTGTTGAATTATCTCTAAAATTCTATCCAATTTTAACTATTGCTATTTTTGTTAAAAAGTGTCACATTAAGCCCCCCACCTTCATACCCTATTATCCTGCATCTACCCCTATCTATAAGGGATTATAAATCATTTGGATAGGGAAGTTCCCAGAAAGTACTAAAGTAGTTCATGATTTCTTTGAGTCCCACCTGCCTATTTGAAGCATGATTTTCCACTTTGTTACCATCTCATGTAGTGTGTTGAAAACTGATTTGATCAAAATGAGGAAGGAGTTGGGTAATTTAACCAATTATATTTTTAATTTTTAAAGATTTGATGGTTCCTCCCAAAGTCGCATTGAGGAAATTGAGAGTCCCCTTCCATAATGAGGATTTTTAACCCTTCACTTGAGCGATTTGACTTCCTTTCAAAGGAGCTCTAGCCATAGTTACAATATTATTTTTTATTGTTGAAAATTTTTATTGATAATTTATTGGCATATTTTTTACCATGTAATAGATATGATATTTATTATGCTTAAAACATATTTGTAATATAAACATGATCATACGTGAGGGTTGTGTGCCAATATTTATCCAACTCAAAATATTTACATACATGCCTTCATTGAATCTAATAACTGGTGTGTGTGAATGGATTTACTTTCAAAATGAAACCTCACCAATACACCACATATTAGATGGTAGTTTGTGCTAAGGCAATATTTTAATAGGACATAATTTGTTATCAAAAAATTTCCTTATAAATTACCTAAACCTAAAACATTATATATTTAATATATGTTGAAATCTCAGATGAAGTTACCAAAAACAAATGTCATTTAATTTATTAAATTTGACACTATTGGGTTGCTCTCAAGAGGGTTCTAAAATTATATATGATAATGAGCATCATCTAACAAATTATGGATGTGCATAAAAATTTAAAAAATAATGGGGATTGAAGTTTCAAATACAAAGGCAGTAAAATGTTTCCCTGATTGTGCATGCAAAAATTATAGGGAAAAGTAAAATACACTTCCTAAGACAAGAAAATAAATGCTGATTATGTCTTCAAATCTTTATAAAGTGTTTTCTCTATATATTGTTTAG
The DNA here is from genome assembly GCA_037957365.1 of Torreya grandis. Classification (NCBI taxonomy): domain Eukaryota; kingdom Viridiplantae; phylum Streptophyta; class Pinopsida; order Cupressales; family Taxaceae; genus Torreya; species Torreya grandis. The sequence goes on from JARHVA010004419.1 coordinate 1,324,642, forward strand.
AGATTTGAAAATATATAGTACAATATTATGAATATCATACACTTTTTGATACTACCTTATTGATTATTATTGGATAAATAAATAAACAAATTAATTAATTGCTTAAGAATGTTTATCACACTTCTCTTATGACTTATGTTCTTTGATAATAATTAAATAGTTAATTAAATTAATAAATAAAATTACCAGATTTTACATGGGTTTTTGGTATAGATATTTTGGGCATGACACCCATGGTTGGGGGGGGGGGGGGTTCACTCAAATTAATTTGATTTAGAGGTCCCATGAAACTACTAAGAAATCAAAACTACACAAATAAATATATTTCCCTAGAAAATATAAATAATGAATACTTTAGA
>JARHVA010004419.1:1330000-1425000 GCA_037957365.1 Torreya grandis
ATTGGCATTATTGGCATCAACAATGCAATTTACTACTTTAAATCCAACCCTTGATCTTTGAAATCAATAAGCATCATTTTTTTTTGCCAATGTATTTTCCTAGGCCTTTAATCATTTAATAAAGGAAAAAGATAACCAAACAATGCTATAGGTCATGATTATTCATAAAATAAATGGTTTTCATGCATCCATTGATCATCAAGAGTCCCAATACTTAAATCAATAAAGCATCAAAGAAAACCCTTTCCATAGTGTGAAAGATCTGATGATCTAATGGTCAATATTTATCTCATAAGGATCAACAAACCCTATTGCATTGATAATACATAACATGCATGTTTATTAAATATGTAAAATCTTAAATAAATATTTATAATCAACCTAAAAATTTGCCCATGTATTCTATAAGTTTAATCAGTAGTGCCCTTTGTATTAGGAATACTCAAGGTGTTTGAAAGTTGAAATGGTGAACCTTAGAAGAAATATTTACTCATGTCCTTCACATATAGCATAAAGTAACAACTATTATTAGTTATCATTCATATCAATGGTCATCATTGAAGCATCATTTAATGATTGTGCACTTTATTTAAATTTGTGAAAGATCAAAAAATGGTTAACACTTTTTATTTGATAGGGTAAATAATTTTGACTAGAGCTATAAACTAGTATGGGGCACAACTAGGGGACCAGTCCCCAAAAAATAATAAGATGAGTAAGTAATGAGATAAAAAAAAGAACCAAGGTAATTAAAAACCTCCCATAAGGTAAACACACCAACGAAATTATTATAAAAATAAATAACAAAACACCAAACAATAATTGAAAATCAAAGAAGAGAAAAGGATGTTGATTCTGAGAGAGACAAATTAGTTAGGAAAATAATATAAGCTAACCAAAAGAGACCCAAAATGAGAACATCACATTCCTTAGATATAAGTTAGGACCTAGAAAGCACATGCCCTAGAGGGCTTAACTACAATTTGAGGTCAATCATCTCTCATGACTAGAAATGATATCCTCTAAGGTCCATTGAGATCCATTAATGATAAGAGAATCCAAATTTTCCATTAGTAACTTTTCCTCTGATCTATTCCCTTTCATTTTTGAGGAGACAACCACATTAAAATGTTTTTTAGATGGATTAGGAGGGAAAAGACAAGAAACACCCCCTAAGGAATGACCGACAGAGAGATTAGTTCATCCTTTGAGGTAGTTTTCACTAGGGTAGAGAGAGGCCTAGATGAGGAAGAGGGGATATCAGTAAGATGAAGAGGAAAAGGAGGGGGTTAGGAAATAACTTATCCCTAAGACAACCCTTATAATTAACCTTATTTACAAGATAACTAAGGTGAGAGAAAGGGGGTGGAATAATTTTTCATGATTATGCCACATGAAGTCATGTTCAAGAGCCCCTTCTTTCTTCTTCCAAACTTGTTGAAGATGTTGACAAGACCTAGGACACTTAGCAATGTGATGATCAAGTTGGTGGAAATGAAAGAAATTAAAAGGAAGGCCTTCATAGTTGAGATGTTGCGTCCATGAAGCACATGATGAGATCAAATTGACCAAAAATGAGATCAGATTGGAGAGATCAATGTACGTGCAAACTCAAACAAAACTGAGGCCCCAAGATGTTTCATCAATTTTCACACATGAACAAACTTTGTCCACCAATAGTTTGATGAAATTATCATTTATCATCATTTAAGGGAAATAATATAACCATAAAAACATTAGGAAAATAGATATTTGAATCTAATCTGGTGAGAAAAAAGGGTTCTATGGGCAAAATAAAAAACTAGAGTTATTGAAGAACCATAGGTTAGAGTTCTAAATGTAATCCATGCCAATTGGGTTTCAAAAATGATTAACACTTCAATACACTATACTATGGACTAACAACCTACATTTTACATATTTAAGCTCCATGGACCATGTTTTATCATAAGTAATAAACAATCATAAATCTTAATATTTGAACCTAAGGAAAAGGTCTAAAATTTCAACCAATTGGAATATCAATGATCAACTTTGCCTTAGTTTAAGATTGATAGTTATTTTTGAGTTAGAGATCGACCAAGTTACCATATTTTATGACAAGATTTAATTTTATTTACATGTATATGTAAGTAGGCCCGTTTAGCTCCATGTGGCTATAAGTATTGCATAGTATCAAAAATAAGGATAAATCCAAGTGTACACACACACACACACACACACACACACACACACACACACACACACACACACACACACACACACACACACACACACACACACACACACACACACACACACACACACACACACTTGGATTTATCCTAATTTTTGATACTATGCAATACTTAGAGCCACATGGAGATAAATGGGCCTACCTACATATACATGTAAATAAACTTAAATATTGTCATATAATATGGTAACTTGGTCGATCTCTAACTCAACAATAACTATCAATATATATATATATATATACACACACACACACACACACACATACACACACACACACACACACACACACACACACACACACACACACACACATATATATATACATACATATATATATATATATACATATATATATATATAGATATATATATGTATATATATATATATATATGTATATGTATATATATATATATATATATATATATATATATATGTATATATATATATATGTATATATATATATATATATATATATATATGTATATATATATATATGTATATATATATATGTATATATATATATATGTATATATATATATATGTATATGTATATATATATATATGTATATATATATATATATGTATATATATATATATATATATATATATATATATATATATATATATATATATATATATATATATATATATATATATATATATTCAAGTAGCTATATTTAATTTTTTTTTAATCTCCAAGTATAATTTTTTAGGTGCATGAATGATTTATTCTATAAATAAATTTTAGAGGAACCCTTAAAGATGGGATAATATCCCTCAATATTGACTAAGGTAATGTCAAAATCAATTTTGAAATCCCCATGAAAAGTCATGACAACCCATAATCATTCATCATGTCATGAAATTGTACATCTAGTCAAGGAACCCCATGTTGAGTTGAGGTTATCAAGATATAATAATGGTAAGAAAATTTTATGTATATCACTTCCATTCAAGGTCCCTTACATCAAATTGAGGTGACTCCCTTCTAATGGTGGCACCTTATGGGTTGTCATTGTACCATCATTAAATTTACACTAACACATGGCTGATTTATTGATTGACTATCTTGTGTACTAATAAATATATTATATTATTTTTCACATCAATTGATAGATCATCTAATTCAATATGAAACAATAAAATACATTATTTACCATTTTTATATTATTTAAATTGTCATTGTCAAGTAATTTAAAATAACAATAAAACTAATTAGTATTCATCAATATCAAATAAACATCAAATTAAATAATAATTTATCTTAGGATTTAACTGATTGTTAATCCATTTTCACTACTAAAATTTGAATATTTTAGTAACTCCACCAAATAACATGTTAGACCCCCATATATTTATAATTAAATTAACTTTTCAAAACCTCCATTATTTATTGGAAATTTACACTTCTAATAATTATCTAAATGTCATTAATATCTATTCTTCTTTAACATGTGTCTAATATTTTGGTTCTTTTATTAATTTATAAAAAATAAGTGGAATACTTTTTTCATTATGATATTAATCTAGTTTTTTTAGGTTAGCTAGTGGAAAATTTGACCCAGTGAGTAAGAACAACCCTTTTGGCATGGTTTTTATCAGGATGAGACTCTATAACCATCGAGGAGTTTGCAAATGCCCCACTCCACACATTGTGGGCAAACCAAAAATTAAACTCAAGCCCTGGGGACCTAAGTCATTGACCCCATACACTTAAACTAATTCCTTAAGAACACTCATCCACCTTATTAAAAAATAGTAGAATATTCTTTTTACCAAATGCTTATCTCAAAAGAACCAAGCATTAAAGTCTAATGATATATTTTCAATATGGGAAGAATAAAAAAAATCTAATTCTATTTTTCTATTTACCATTTGTACTCATTTTATCTTTAATATAATCCTCTCATTCAGTGGTTATTAGAATAAATGCATGGTGATCCCTACCTAAGTTAATAAGGGAATATGTTTTGCATTATTGAAAAAATCTAGGTTATTATATTTTGGATTTGTTTGAATGGAGAGAACTAGATCTAATAGAGTTTCCCACAGTCAACTTGCCTTTCTGTGTTTTTTCCCAACTTTGGATACTACTTCTACAATATATTTTAGGAGTCTTACACATGAATTTCACTTAGCACTCCACCTTGTGGATAGGCTATCCATATATAATGGTTTCCTCACTCTCGACTATAATTATTTTTGAAGGAGAGAAGAGGAACAGTCCCCAAAATATCTTAGAAGTTTTTCCCAAAGTTATACAATGAGGTACTCCCTCTTCCCTTCCCTCTTAGCTAAAGGTATGTCTTGATGGTGATGTTATTTAAAATTCATGCACATGTTATGAAAATTTATCCATTATTTCTTATTTTTTCAGTCAAGTTTCCTTATAGGAGTCCCTCTAGAATTTATTTCACCACCATTGGGAGCCCATGGGTGTCTATGTGGTTGGTGTTGATGCAGTGGATTGCACCCTTGGCAGGATGCCTAGCTCCTGCCTTCCACATGCAACAATGGAAACTCCCCTCTCGCCTATGGGACTGGTAAAGCTGGAGGGGAGAGTCCTAAAGGATACATCAGAGGGAGCTAGCCCTTATCTAGAGACTCTCCCCTCCATAGAACCTAAACCTAAAAAAAGGGTGATACACCAAAAATTTTGATCCACTCAGGCCCGAACATACACTTTTCACCAAGAAGAAGTGCCCATACACTTCATATGATGTGGGAAACCCTTCTGCATTAGTGAGCTAGGGGTCTGTAGAGATATAGGGAGGAAGGAACTATCAAAGGTGTTCTAAGGCACACTTTGGCAGCCTATTCACATGCGCCTATATTCCTCCTATAGACACTTCTGACAAACTTGTAGAAAAGAAACTTCACAATATGCTAGACATGCTGGAATCGATCTGTGAGAAGAATAAAAGGAAATGACTTAACATAAAAAAGAAAACATAGACATGTGCTTGAGTGCAAGTCCAGATGGAGGTAAAAATGCTAAGTCTTGATTCAAGGTAAAAATCTGGCAGAGTTCTGCCTTACAAGCTCGAGAGATTTTTCAACAGAGTTTTGCCTTAAGGCTGAGAGATGGATCCTTCTCAAATGAGAATTTTTACAATATATAAAAAGAGGGGAAGAGAAATTGGTGCTTCTTTTGAAAATAATTTGGTGCTCTTTGTGAAAATAATTTGGTGCTCTTTGACAAGTTGGCCCATGTGCACTAAAAGCATCGGGAAGAGGAAGTCACTGTTGTTGATGTCATTCTTCTAGAAGAGGCCTGCTAGAACCATGCTGTATAATCACTAAACTTGACTTTGATTTTCAAGCATTAATGTGAAAGAATGGTCTACACCTATTTTCTATAAATATACTACTCTTTCTAGATATTCACATGGTTTATCCCCTTATAAATGCAAACTGGAGAAGACAGGCCATGCCATTTACTATTTGCATTGTTTGGTGACCATCTAGAAATAACTCGCCTCCCCTTTACCACTTAGACTACTTTATCTTTTCCTGCACTTTGTCTTCTTCCTTGCTTTGTCTCTTTCTAGCTTCTTCAACCCTTGAGGCTATCTTCTAGCAGGTCACTGCGTTCCTTGGGCTCTTTTTTGTTTGACACTCAAGCATTTTAAAAGCAAATGACTATTTCATCACATTGAATTTGACATCTACACACCTGTCATCACTTAAAAAACCAATGGCTAGTTCACTATGCTTGACTTTGACATCCTCAAGCCCATCACCCCTTGGACCCTCTTTGGCTTTCTTGCTTTAGCTTCTCGTTGCGCTTCCTTTCCTTTGGACTTTTTTCATGGGCTTTTTGTCAGACTTTTTCCCTGCTGGATTTTTCTATGGACTTTTCCCGCAGACAAAAAGTCTGCAAGAATTGTTCAGCTGCTTTGCCTTCAGAATTTTCCTTTTGGGCTTCCCCAAATTTCTTTGGACTTTTTATCTGAAGGAATTCCTTCAGACAAAATTTTTGAAGAAATTATCTTTCTTTACCTTAGTCTTTCTATGCGTTTTGAATTCCTTCAGCTGCCTTCAAAGTGCCCTTCCAAATTTCTTCAAACTTTTTATCTGAAGGAATTCCTGTAGACAAAATTTTTGAAGGAATTATGCCTTTCGACTACCTTAAACAAAATTTTGAAAGAACTTACCCTTACGGATTTCTTTGTGGCCTCTTTGAAGTGCTCTCTGCCCTTCACAAAGGCACCCTTTGGGGTCCTTCAACTCCTCGATGGGTTTATTCTTGAACTTTTGCTTAAACCAGCCATTGAACCATTTGATTGAATTAGTTCAATGGTTCAAATGGTTGTTGAACCAAGGCTTGAACCAAGCCGATGAACCCTTTGATTGAACCAAAAGCCATTGAACCGTTTGATGAACCGATTGAGTGAACCGAAGTGTTGAACCAAAATGTTGAACCAATGCATTGAACCAAAGTGATGAACTTTGTCGATTGAACTAAAACATTGAATTGAAGCATTGAACTTTGCCGATTGAACTCTATGTTGAACCAAAGTATTGAACTTTGCCAATTGAACTTTGTGTTAAACCAAGGCATTGAACTTTGTCGATTGAACTCTACATTGAACCAAGGCATTAAACTTTGCCGATTGAACTGATTCAATGGTTCAAAGATTCAAAGATGCTAACTTTCCTTGTGAATTTCTTTAGACAAGAGTCTGAAGAAGCTTTGTAAAACCTTGCACTCTTTAAACTGGTTCTTTATCTACCAAAAGACATCACCTGTAGATTATGTATAAAAATTGTAGAGTCTATAGAAACTTCACCTGTAGAGTCTATAGAAAACCTGTAGAGTCCGTAGAAGTTCCTGTGGAGTTCGTAGAATTCTTTTGGAGCTCATAGAAAACCTATAGAGTTCATAGAAATGGACTTGCAGAGTCTGTGGAAAACCTGTAGACTTGTGCAAAATCAATAAAATGAATTGGCCTAGAACAACAAGGGAAGAAGGGGACTACAGTTGGTGTCTAAAACATCATGAAAGGGTTTTTCTATTTAAATTTAAATATCCATTTGAATACCAAGATCTCCTTACCAAATTAAGTTTTTTGTTTATTTGAAACATGATCTTAAGTTAGAGTACAATTTCATGGGCATTTCCTAGAACACGTATGCATAATGTACATAATGCATACACATTATGCACATAATGCTACACATTATTTGAATTTTAGTATCATGATGTCGATCTACAATGCTTACACATTATAAAACATATGAATTTTAATATCAATAATGCGTATGTGTTATAACATGTACACATTTTGAATCAGGAATGTGTACACATTGTAATGCATACACATTCCCTATGTTTCAAAAAAATAATTGAATACCACTTAAAAAAAAAATCATTTTCACTTTTCTATCCTTCTCACTACCCTAATGTGATCACATTTTGCCTGTGGAAAGCCTAAAAAAGTACCAAATCTTCATTGGAAAGCACAAAACCTCACCAAATCGATGATGACATCACATAAAGGAGGTAAGTGATAAAAAATTAAACCTAATAACCTTAAAATTTTGGATTTTTATTGTTATTTTTATTATTTAATTGGTAAATTATATGTTTTAAATAGCCCAGTCTTTGCAAGAGGGTCAACATGCTAAACTTTCTCCTAACCCTCTGCCTAACCCTCCTATAATTACAAAATATCCCTCAAGTGGTTAGGAGGATTTAACTACACACAGTGGAAAATATAATTGAAAATTAAGATAATGAGGGACCCCACTTCCACTAACACCCACCACACCTATCTAGAGAATACCCCTAGAGTCTTATATTAGGTCAAGTTGACTCGATAATGAGTCAAATTGATAGATAGGTGTCATATAAGGATAGGTGTAGGGCTTACTATGCTGAAAAATTATTAACACTTGAAGTGAAAAAACAAAGAAATAAAAGAAGATAAAATTTGTGCCTTATTCATCAACCTAACCACCAATGCACTATTTTCACTAACCACTAAATGTTTCCCAATCCATCAATGCTAACATAATTTGATTAAAGCTAATTTTTGAGATCGATGATGGGTGGCATTTAATTATCCACTATGTAACAACCATGAGTTCCCATTGTATTTTTTGAGGGAAACTATATTGTGAGTTTGTCCTCAATGATATTCTAAAGTATCTTAACTATGGTGAGTTTTAGGACCAAGGGAAAGGCTTTGCCACATGATAGACTAAGTGCATTTCATGTACCTAATCACCCTATAAAGATCCCTACCCAAAATGTACTTCATCCTAAGAATTTATCTATGGTAAAAGAAGTTGTAGAGATCAACACTCTGCATACACCTAGTGCATTTTACCAATACACTCATTCACCAAATGAAGTAGTCTTTTAGAGACCAATGTTGGATAATACATCACATGGTGTGCATACCTAACCCCATCCCTATAGATCTTATGGTGATATATGCATTATACCTTAGTATGATGATGATGATTCTTCAAAGGGATTTGATGATATACTTTTTAGTGATGAGTTTTTAGCACACACATTGGCCTCTACACACAATGCATGTATCTTTTATATAAATTTCAAGTTAAATTTAATTTATATTTGCAAATTTAAAAAGCTAACAATTAATTTACACATACAATTAATAATATACATGTAATTTTTTATTTCCTTGAGGATACATTTCCTTCATCGTCATGGTCCACAACTACATTATTTGATCTCACTCATCTTATGTTTACATTTATAGAGCTATCTAGTATGCCATCCACTACTACATCTATCTGTGTTAATATGACCCTATTTTATATATACAAAGGTAAAAATTAGAGTTAATATTATACTCTATGTAAATTTAATTTATGTATATTTATCTTATAATTAAGTTTAATTTATATATCAAGGATCTAAAAATTTAAGTACACTTCTATTAAATACACTCTTGGTTTAATAAAAGAGAATTTTTTTCTAGATATCTTCAATAATTTATAGAAAACTAAGCGACATTATTTATTTAGTTGATGATTAGAGTAGACACTCATCCCTCACTACAAGATGAGATAGACATAGGCATTAATACTACCGTATGTCATCCACATAGGCACTTATAGAGTTTACATATTAACTTGTAATTTTGAACTATAAAAAATAGATTTAATTTTAAATAATTTTTACTACATACTTGGGAAAATATAACTTATATGAATGTATTATGTATATAGGGTTATCATATGACATATGAAAATCTAATGTATACCATTAATATGGCACCTCCTCATGTTTCTTCCTTCATTTCACATGCCTACTCATGTAACTAAACTTGTCACTGACCTAGTTGAGCATCAGAAATAAATTGAGCAAGAGCATGAGCTTGTAGTTAATGCATGTTTAGATGATTTTTTAATTCTATTTTTGAAATTAGTTTATTAACTTGGTTTCATTTATTAGTATGATAATTTTATAATAATATTTGTATTTGAATAGGTTTAGCTACAAGAGAACTATTAGCATAGGACCCACAATCTAACCTTGAAGCAATCCAAGGCATTTGAGGGATCTCCATCTATCAAAAGAAGGCCATCTCAAGGAGAGTATTCTTCGAGAAAGGAAGAGAGAGAGAGAGAGAGAGAGAGAGAGAGAGAGAGAGAGGGAGAGAGAGAGAGAGAGAGAGAGAGAGAGAGACGCGAGAGAGAGAGAGAGAGGAGAGAGAGGAGAGAGAGAGAGAGGGAGAGAGAGAGAGAGAGAGAGAGAGGAGAGAGAGAGAGAGAGATGAGAGAGAGAGAGAGAGGAGAGAGAGAGAGAGAGAGAGAGGATATTTTATGATTATTATGTATTAAATGATGTAATTTTTTGTGTACCTATATGACAATGCACATAATTTTTGCATTGTATGCCTAGAAGACATTCACCTGACATTAGATACTATATTTTTAGATGATGTATTTTTTTGTATGCCTATATGGTAATGTATGTATTTTTGACCATTATGTGCCTATATGACATTCATATGACCTTATATTATGTTATTATTTGTATGCATTTATGGTTTTTATTATTATTGTAAAACTACATATATCCTACATTACACCATATAATGGATTATGGTTTTATGTGAGACATCACTAGCAAGTTAAATATTAAAACTAATTTATGATAAATGAGTTTTTTTAACTTCCATTATCAATAATGAAGTGTAGTGTTTTACCATTGGATCCACATTTGAGAATGGATCATTATTTATACTTGAGATCATGTTAGAGGATGCCAAGATGTTTGTGGTGCCAAACATAACACAATGTTTAAAATCCATGATAATATTACTTTATTTAGTTGAAAAGTACTTATAACCATTTATTCAAGCTATATAAGTATCTATTTTTTTAGCCTAAAAATTTCATTGGAGTGACTTCTATATTTATGAATTGGTAAAAACTTTCTAGTATTGGAGTACTTATTTTGGTCATTTCACATTGTCATTTTAGTATTGGATGATTATTCTATTAGGTCTTTTCTATTATACATATGGATTTAAAATTTCATTAATAGATCCTAGTCCTCTCTATGGATCTTAAGATAACTTCACATTTTTAAGGATATATCCCCACTTTAGAATGTTTACTTGCTTCATATACAATTTCAACCTTCCTACTATATAACTCTTTTAACAGGAACTCAAAATTATGTCTTTTAGGATTTATACATAACCTACAAATTGATGTATTGGCTATAACATGAGGTACATAGGTTAATAATTATTGAAAACTTAATGAAAAATTCACACATAGAATAACTTACCTTCTCAAAAGGTTTTAAACCCTCAATAGGCTTTACTTAATAGGCTTTTAGCCTTTCTAAGAATGTTGTCAAGGACCTAATATAGGTGAAAGTAAGATTTGAAAGTATCTAAGAAGAAAAATGTATTATTTTGTATACTCTTAGGTTTGATAAGATAAGGTTTTATTTAATAACAAAGAGTAATAAAAGGAAAAATTTGACAAAAGAGATGGTTGATGAAAAATAAAGAAGTTTTAAAGTTATAGTAAAAAGGAAGGGGGAGACAATTTGAGGATAAATTATATGTAATTAAGGTTGGTCATAGATTGAATAAGGAAAACATCTTGTTGTTATACTATATTTGAATCTAAAATGACATATTGGATGTATTTAATATAATATAAAGTAATAATTAAATTTGATGAAAAGGAAAAGCAAATTGTAATTATAGATATTTTAGGTTAGTAATGATCTCATTGGTCTTGAAAGGATAAATTAAATAAAATATATTTGATGAGGTAAATTAAATTACAAACAATTAAGAAGATAATCTAAGAAATTTTCTTTATTCAAATAAGTAGTTAGAAATAAAAGAGAAGATGAAAACTTATAGCTGTAGAGACCTAATGGAAAGCCTTGAATATGCTTAAATATTTTAAGATTGGTTATAAAGAGAGTAAGCAATCAAAAATTGAACAAACATATAGTGTGTAGTTATGGGTAAATGGGCTATTTTGAAGTGGATTTATGCCACTTTCATCACATTAACTATTCAATGTGAAAAATAATAAAATCAAACATATTCGCATATGACTACAAGTCATATATGCTTTTATAGCTATAATGGTTCGATATATCCACAAATGTAACTTTTTGGTAGTGAAGAGACAACTTCTTGAGCTCCAACTTGAATTTTTACCTCTAGAACCTTAGGTGAAAATATATCACTCTAAGCACATAAATATAGGAAAATCACATGTGATAAAATTACCATGATTTCTAAGTCTATAGGAAAATGAATTTCATTAATGTTTAGGAACATGAAAATGTCGACTATAAATATTGTCAAAGTTGAAGCTGTAATTGGAGAACTCCATTTTTGATCCTTATTGGATGAAAAATGGTGATATAAAAAAATTAAAATGGGAATAAAACATATAATACCATGTTATTATACTCCAATCACACCCAGTCGATAATCCTACCACCCATTTTAGGCTCAAGAATGTCGTTCCCAACACAAGAAAAATACATATTTTTAGATTAACTTTAGATGTGCATACAAAAAAAACCATAATTTGTATGGATGAGACATAATATAATTCCTATTAATTTAAAATAAATCTAAATTCATATCATATCAAGTCATTATAAACTTTGATATCAATCCATGGCATAAGTTTTAGTAACACATCTTAAAATGCAACTTTTTGGCAATGAAAAGACAACATCTTGAGCTCTAGTTATAATTTATACCTATAAAACCCCCAAGTGAAAATAAATCACTATTATCATGTTTATATAGGAAAAATATATTTTATCTAATGACTATGGCCTCTAATTCCACTTAGAAGCACATTTTTGCTACTGTTAAGGAGTGTAAAAACATTGCCAATAAATGTTGTCAAAGTTGAAGTTATAGTTGGAGAACTTTATTTATGATGCTTATTAGATAAAAAATATCAATAAAAACACATAATAATGGGAATATAACATCTAATACTAGGTTATTATTCTCTCATCAGATCTAGTTGAAAAACTCAACACCCATTTCGGGCTCAAGAACACCCTTCCCTACACAAGAAAAATGCATATTTTATGCCTAATTTCAGAGGTGCATAAAATAGAAATTGTATGTCATATGGATGAAACATAAGATCCATCCTATTTATTTTAAATATATATAATTTTACCCTATAAAAATTTAGTATAAAATTTTAGAGCAATTCATGGCATAAGTTATAGTAATGAGTCCTAAAATACAACTTTTTGGTAATGAAGAGAACTTCTTGAGCTCCAACTAACACTTATACCTATGAGACCCATAGGTGAAAATACATCACTCAAATAACATATAAATAGGAAAATAAAATTTTATCCAATGACCATGACCTCTAAGTCCACCCAAAATCACATTTCACTACTGTTTAGGAGTGCAAAAATATTGACAATAAATGCTGTCATTTTGAAGTTATAGGTACAGAACTCCATTTTTGGTGATTATTAGATAAAAATGGCACTAAAAAAATGTTAATATGGGTGTATAATATCCAATAATAGGTTATTATCATCCCATAATGCATATTTTACAAACCCACCACTCATTATGGGCTCAAGAACGCCCTTCCCAACACAAGAACAATCTACTTTTTTAGCCTAGCTTTAGATGTGCATAAAATAAAAATTATAAGTCATATGTATGAACCATATGATAAATAATATTAATGTTAAATACCTATAATTTCAACCTATATCAATTAATTAAAAAATTCAAATTAAATTCATGGCACATGTTATAGTAATGAGTCCTAAAATGCAACTTTTTGACAGTGAAGAGACAACTTCTTGAGCTCTAATTGGCATTTTTGCCTCTAGATCCCAGATGAAAATTTATAAATTTGAGAATGTATAGATAGGAAAATTACATGTTATACAATGAACATGAGCTCCAATTCCACCTTGAATCACGTTTTCACTACTTTTTAGGTGCACAAAAACACTGTCAACAAATGTTGTCAAAGCTGAAGCTGTAGTTAGAGAACTCCATTTTCAGTGCTTCTTGGCTGAAAATTGGTGTGGAAAACATGTATATAGTGGAATAAAATGTATAATAATAGGTTATTTTCCTCATTTTATTATTTATCAAGAATCCCACCACTGATTTTAGGCTTAAGAATGCCTTTGCCAACACAAGAAAAATGCAAATTTTTAGCCTAACTTTAGACGTGTGCAAAATAGAAACTATAAGTCATATGGAGAAACATAAGATCAATACTATGCATTTTAAATAACTATAATTTTAACTTGGGTAAATTAAGTATGAAATTTGAGAACAATCCATGGAACAAGTTTTAGTAATGGGTCTTAAAATGCAACTTTTTGGTAGTGAAGAGAACTTCTTGAACTCTAACTAGTATTTCTACCTCCAGGACCCCCATGTGAAAATCGATCACTTTGAGCACATATATATAGTAAAATTAAACCTAATACAATGACCATAAACTCTAAATCCACTTGAAATCATAATTACACTACTATTTATGAGTATAGAAACACTAAGTACTTTTAGTAAGCTTCTCTTAGCTTCAAGAATATGAAATTATTTACTAACAATGCCAATTACATGAAGGTGGAATCTTATTTGGCACAAATAACCTATAAAAAATTGTTATTAATTAATTAAAAATGAAATTTATGAATGTACTACCTAAAAAATAAAAAAAAATTGGTAGAATTGATTACATATACATTTTATAAGTCAACATAACCATGCATTTCAATCCAATGAACCACAAGGATCTGCTTTAATCTTGATAGTATCAAGGATAACTCAGGGTCTGAATCATGAGATTTCCATATATTCCTATTTAATTTCCTCCCATGATTCTTTTTCAATTTAATATTCTTTTCAATAACCAAATTTGAATAGTGCAATATCTCCATGTGAGTTTCAAACTCTTCAAACAACCATACATTTGAATTTTTGATAGTATATCATCGAAGACAAGTTCCATGACTACCACAATCCTATTGAGGTAATCAATGTTTTCTCCATCTATGATTGGGGAAGGTAATTTTTTATTTCCATCTACACACTGACATAAGTAGGAATATGTTCCCTATTCATTATCCTCATCTACAATAACAACAAAAACATGCCCTGTATCACAATTTTTTTTTTTAATGACACTATCAAGATTGAAAATGAGAATAAATAGTACATAATGATTAATATTCTACCTAGATGCACCAAATAAAATACATGGTTAAAGTCATGTGAAAATGTCATATCTGTAAGTTTTAATGCTAGTGGAACCTGATATGTGTTGATAGGAATTAGAGGTCTATAACTCCAGTCATCCACCCACTCTTATGACTCAAACTCATTCCAAATAGATTACATGCATGTAGAATAGAAATATGTTAAGTGTCTTGTATTAATAGTTTAAGAACCTGTAATTTAGATATGAAATGAGTAGAGCTCACTTGAACCCATTAAAGTCATACAATCCTCATAGTTTACCAAGCTTTCTTCCTCTATTAACCAAAAATGTCTATGAATAATAGACTTTGCTTGAGCACCATGGGATATGTTCTCATTACATCATTCAACCATGGTTTTTTCATCGATCAAATTAGTATCCTCTTAAAATTTCAACTCATTTTTAATGGCTCTTTTTAATCATGATTCAACATCATCATGCTCCTATTTTCCATAGCCTGCCTCAATGAAACTCCAAATATGTTTTATGCCAGTGGTAACATGCATTGTGCTCAACCAATAAAACAATCATGATTTCTTGAATTATGATGTTCAATTGTCTAACCAAATGTATTTTTGATTTAAAGTAATGTTCCTCTAAGTCAACTATCCATAAAACTTATCAAAATAACCTTGTATGTACTTTTTATAATGTGATTGGTCATCACTAATATATAAATGGTACACTCAATATTTTTTGATCTTGCTCTGTACTATTAGGTGCATGCATGAATGCTATATGCACAGATATGGCAACTTGTGATGAGTTGTAATACTACAATTAAACTTCCATTTGTGTTTTCAATGTGTAATTTTTAGTAAAGTCAACTGCTAAAACTATCAAATCAAGTGGGAATGTGCCCTTGATTAACTTGAAATGTTGTTCCAACCATCTAACCAGATGTGTGTGCCTTGCATACTCATAAATAATTTTCTCCTTGAATTTGACCATAAATTCTAAATCAAATATTTTTTTTGTAACAAGCTCACACCTTTTATATTCTTTTCCATATTTTACTTAATAGGTCACATATTTATATTTTATCAAACCAACTAATTCTTGTCCAATTGTACTTGTATGCTCCTCATGGACACAATTTTTTAATTTTATCAATCCATCACAAATCCTATAATTTCCATCCAAACATGATTTATTATAAAAGAACTATCCATTTAGTCTTTCAAAAAAAAATTGGAATAAATTTCCTAGATGATTTTCATGGAACTTCTATGCCACAATTATATAAAATGTTTCTAGTATACAAAGAACAACAAATATGGAAAAAATATCATAGTGCATTGAAAATTCAACATGTTGCCTACAACAAGTGGTGTGTGTGTGTGTGTGTGTGTGTGTGTTGTAAAAAAGTTTTTTAATCTCAAAAAAATTTGAATAATATAAATTTGTGAATGTTTTTCAAAAAACATAGAGTACAATTATGTTTGAGTCATATCCAAGAATTGTTTTAGATGTGGTTCATAGTTTCAATAACTAACTCTTCTTTTCACTACATCTCTTGCATTAGAAAAAAATCTTATATTATCTTGCCAAAATTATGAAAATAACTCTTTAAGAACAACATCTATAGCCTTGTACTTTTGTGGAAGTCTACCAGAGAATACCCAAAGCTCATTGGTATTGGGTTCATTAAGTATTTCACATATTTCAATTACTTTCATTAATTTTTTTCTATTTATATCATGTTCTTGGTTTATTTTTGAAATCAATCATTTTTACCTATTTGACCACTTACTGTACAAGTTGTAATTATACATCAGACAAAATTACAATGTTTGTTACATGATTTTGGGACTATAATATGATATGCATCATGTATATTTTAAACAATTTCATTATTTTCATCATCCATGTTAGATGTTATTATTCTTAATGTGTACATTGTAGGTCTCATCTTAATTAGTTTCAAAAAAGAAATTAATAAATGACATCTTTGACTATCATAATCCAATTTATGAAAGAAATTATTCCAAATTTTTTGAGCTAGTCTTCTTGAATGGTGGTTAGACATTTTATTATGTATTGGTTTTACAATATTTTTATTGAATTAAACTAAGTACTTGTTGTTTCTATGCACAATTTATAGAGGTGTTGTTAGTGGTGGGAGACTATTTCAAAATCATTAGTAATTTCATTATTTAGTGGTGGGATGACATTTTCTTCAATGTTTCTTTATTCATTATATGTTTCCATGAAATTTTCTTCATTGTTAATTTCATCATTATTTTTTTCCATGAAATTTTATTCATTTTTGGGGGTAAAGAATAATACATAGACTCATCATCAACAAAATCAAAATATTTATACTTTTAATGTGAACTTTCAAAATTATCCAATTCATCATTGTCAAATTCATCATTATTAGATTAATTATTATCAATTTAATCATTATTCTATTCATTATTATTCAATTAATTATTATCGATTGGCTCATTATCTAAGGCATTTGGCTCATTAGGATTAGTGTTTGTACTTTGTCTAGAATGAAATACTTGAAATCATACCTTGTGTTTTTATCTCAACTCTTCTAACTATTATGGTTTTTTGTTCTTTAATTTCTTCCTCTTCCTTGAATGTGATCCATCACCCATTAGATAATTGATATATTTTCAAAGGTGGGGTCAAAAAAGTATTGAAAATTATGTAGAAAGTACATAGAGAATGTTTGTAGGGGTAGAATTATCAATTTAGGTTAAAAATAGTCATTGAAAAGTAAATTTTATCTACATTGAAACCCTAAACCTTAATTTTTCCCCAAACCATATCCTACTCTTGTATTTAGGTTGAAAGGGTTTCAAATTAGACTCAAATGCCTCCTTGATTGAATGAATTAACTCTTTGGTTTATTATATATGATGACATCAGGGTTAATCCCACTCCAAATCACATACTTTACTATATGTACATGTATACTCAAATGCCTCCTTGATTGAATGAATTAACTCTTTGGTTTATTAAATATGATGACATCAGGGTTAATCCCACTCCAAATCACATAATTTAATATATGTACATGTTTAATGGGTTCAAATTAGCCTCAATTTCCTTTGTGTTTACATTTTTGATAAAATTAGGGTTTAGGGTTTATGGTTGTAAAAATTGACTAAATGGTTCAATATGTAAGGCAATTTGAGATAATTTTACTCAAATCACATCCTAGACTTGTATAACTAGGTTTAATGGGTTCACATTAGCCCCAATTACCTTCATGAAAATTAATTTGTGATGAAATTAGGAAATTTAGGGGTCATGTTTGTCATAAAAATACGGTTTAGGGTCTAGGGTTTATTGTAATGGGCTTGTATACATGTGATGAAATTAGGTCTTAGTGTAACTATATTTATGATAACATTAGGGTTTAGGGTCAACATGTCATGAAATGTGAGATAATTTAGCCCCTTTAATCACATCATATATTCACATTTAGGTTTAAAAGGTTCAAATTGGCCACAATTACCTTCATGTTTACATTTATGATAAAATTAAGGTCACTAATACATGTATTACATATATTATACAATAGATCAAATCATAAATTTGGTTTAAGGGCTCAATTTTGCCTAGATCATGTCCCAAATTGCATCAATTAACTAATTAGATCAATTCATGACATAATCAAACTTAATTTTACCACAAATAATATCATGTTCTTGTAGTTAGGTTGAAGGGGTTAAATTTACCCTCAAATGCCTCCTTATTTTAATGAGTCAACTATTTGGTTCATTATATATGATGATATTAGGGATAATCTCACTCCAAATCACATCTTTTACTCTATGTACATGTTCAATGGGTTTAGATTGGCCTCAATTTAATTTGTGTTTACATTTGTGATAAACTTAGGGTTTAGGGTTGTAAAAATTGACTAATTATCTTAATATGTAAGGCAATATGATCTAATTTATCCCCAAATCACATCCTAGACTCACAAAACTAGGTCTAACAGGTTTACATTAGCCCTAATTACCTTCATGAAAATGCATTTGTGATGAAATTAGGGAATTTAGGGGTTGTATTTATCATAAAATTAGGGTTTAGGGTTTAGTGTAATGGGGTTATATAAATGTGATGAAATTAGGGTTTACAATAACTCTATTTATGATAAAATTAGGGTTTAGGGTCAATATGTCATGAAACTTGAACTAATTTAGCCCCTTTAATCACAATATATACTCACATTGAAGTTAAATAGGTTAAAATTAGCCACAATTACCTTTATGTTTACATTTATGATAACATTAGGGTCATTAAGCCATGTGTCATATAAATTATACAATTTATTGAGCCATAAATTTGGTTCAGGGGCTCAATTTTTACCCAAATCACATTCATAATTGCACCTATTGACTAATTAAATAAATTCATGACAAAATCAAAATGAATTTTACCCTAAATCATATCATAATCTTGTAGCTAGGTTGAAGGGGTTCAAATTTCCCTCAAATGCCTCCTTGATTGAATGAATAAACTCTTTGGTTCATTATATATGATGATATTATAGGGTTAATTTCACTCTAAATCACATCATGTATACAATTTAAAATAGGTTCATGTGGCTCATTTTGACCCTAAATTCCTCCATTATTTAAACCAATTGACATTTTCATTTATTATATTATGGTCCAATCAAGTTTATTGATCTCAAAACCACATCCTATACATGTAAAACCTATATTTAATGTTTTTTTACTTCAATCTCTAATGAAATTAGAGGCAATAAACCCACAAATGACATTTTATAGTCATGAAATTACATTTAAGGGGCTTAAAATATCCCTAATTTCCTCTAGATTCAACTATGTTTGACTTTTTATTTATATTTTTATGACATTGGGGTTGACACATTAGTCTTGAATTAAGTCTTGATGTCTCATGTTTGGCTTAGGTTGCACATTAAATATTCTCATCACATTATCACATTCAAACATTTTCATCATATCTTCACATAAACTATTAAATAAGGATATAAATCCTATCAAAGTATAGTTGTGTCATTTTTGTGGTAGTGTATTTATGAGAAAGGTACCATCAGTTGACCTCCACCTACTAATAGCCAAACATGATTTTTTTAAAGTTGTCCTCCATTGATGGAACATGTATTGGTGTGTATAAATATTAAAGTGCACTATAAGTTGAGAATGTAGTATCTTATATAATTTTTCAACATTTAATCTATAAAATTTAAAAGAACCAATCAGATATTAACAAGTAAGACTCAAGTATTGGTATATTTCATCATGATACACTTCACTTTACACTTGAAATTATCATGATACAACACTATTAGGGAGATCAAGAACATAGATATAAGCATAAAAATGTGTACCCATAGAGTAAATTTGGTTTTTTGGGTGTTATGAATAAATAACACGTACACATTATAACACATACACATTATGAAAAAATTGAATTCAAAACCCAAGCCTTTTGGCTTAGAAATGGATTAGATTCTCGATTCAAAGGCTTGGACCTGTCAATATACAATTGAGTCTAAGAGTTATGAAAGAAAACAACAAATTTCAAATTCAATATCCAAATACACTATAGATTTAAATGAAAATTTCAAAAAATTATTACCATGATAATGAACAAGCTCTCCTCTTTTTAGATATATATTTTTGTAAATTTTAGACTTTTTTAGGGTTCAAACTATGTTTATTTCTAACTATAGCTTTCTAGGCCACTACATGCCACAAATATACATGCTTATTCATGTTTATGTATTTTTTTCATTGATTCAAGTGAAAAAATATGATATGGTCACAAACTAGGCCTAATTCTATAGACATTAAAAAAAATACCAATTTTCAATTTTTAGGTAGTTAGGGGGAGCCACACACTGGTTATCCATTTTTATTAGTTTTTAGGATCTATTTACTTGTAAAATTAATAATAATAAAAATATTCATTGGAAAATTATAAAAATATGTAGATCAAAAACTATAATATCTTATATAAATATTGATAAAAGGGTTTTAAACAATATTAAACGATGCAAAAAAATGGTGGGCCACATGGCCATTTATCTAATCTATTTAAAAAAAAAATGAGTTCCTCTTTAAATTTTAGATGTTTGATCTAGTTATAATCAACCATTTTTCAAAAAAAAATAGTGTTTTGGAAACTAGACCCAAAATACTACAATTCATGTTCTTATACCATCTTCAAATTTTGAGAGTAGCCTTCTCAAATTATCTATAGAAGTTCAAATTTCTAAAATTTCAAGAAAATCACGTCCACGAGTAGGCCCTGTTTTGTCCCCCAACTTTGTGTACTCATTTCATGCAATATATATATATATATATATATATATATATATATATATATATATATATATATATATATATATATATATATATATATATATATATATATATATATATATATATATATATATATATATATATATATATATTATTAAAATATATTTGTAATATAAACATGATCGTATGTGAGGGTTGTGTGGAAACATTTATCTAACTCAAAATATTTACACACATGCCTTTATTGAATCCAGTAATTAGTGTGTGTGGATAGATTTATTTCCAAAATGAAACCTCATCAATACACCCCATATTAGATGGTGCAAAGTGTTAAGATAAATTTTAAAAGTTGGTTGATGATGAGATAATTTTTATGAATTAAATTCCTTAAATATATTAATTTTTTATATTTTAATGCATGTAACTAGTGGATTTAGCCTTATCTCTAAAAGGATAAAACTTAGTTATTTTTTATATATAAATAAAAATGATACTTTATAGTCATTCACAAAGAACAATTATTTTTTAAAATACTTGTTGAAATTAAAAGAAAAGGTATTATAACATCGGTGGAAAAAATATAATTGATGGTAATCTCTTTAGAATAATTGATGATCATTGCTTTCAAATAATCCAAAGTAATTGTATTTAATAATTATATGTTTGTTATTGCACCTCAACTATAGAGAACTATGAGTGCATGTGGAAGGAATATAAAACCACTTAGCCACATAACATTGACTGTTACACATCTCATGAGAGAAGACAAAATCAATAGGACACAATTTGATAACAACATTTTTCATTGTAGGTTCCCCAAACCTATAATACCATATATTTAATATATGCTAAAAGCTCAAGTGAAGTTACCAAAAACAAGTGTCATTTACCTGTTTAACTTTTACAATATTGGGTTGCTCTTGATAGGGTTCAAAATTATATATGATGGACAGTGAATCATCTAGCACAGTATGGACATGCATACAAATTGAAAAAAATGAGGGTTGAATTTTAAAATACAAAGGTAGTAAAATATTTTCACAATCATGCATGAAAAATTTGTAAGGCAAATAAAAATACACTTCCTAAGAGAAGAAAACAAATGCTTATTATGTCTTCAAATGTTTATAAAGTTTTTTATCTATATTTTTTTTTTATAGATTTGGAAATATATAGTACAATATTATGAAGTGCGTACACTTTTTGATAGTACCTTATTGGTTATTGTTGGATAAATAAAAAAAATTAACTTCTTAATTAATTTTGTTCATCACACTTCTTTGATGACTTATGTTCTTCAAGATTAATTAATCAAGAAAATTACCATATTTTACTTGGGTTTTTGAGATGGATATTTTGGTCATGGCACAGGCATGGAGGGGGTTTCCACTCAGATAAATTTGATTTAGGGGTCACATGTAACTACTAAATAATCAAAACTATAGAAATAAATATATTTCCTTGAAAAGTCAAAATAATGACTGCTTTAGAAGATTATTTTTAGTGTGTTTTGTAGAGGTGGGAGGCTATGGCTCAATACTATCGAATTTATTTTTTTGTTAAGTTAAAAATCACATTTAAGCAAACAAAATTATTTTATAAATATGTTGAAATTTTTTTAATCAAAAACAATCTTTTAATTTTTGTTTTGTGCTTAAAATTTTATAACATTTTCTATTCATGGGACCATATGACTATATATCTCCAAAATTATCTTTGTACCACCTATTGAAATATTTTAGGGAAGCAACTACATAGAACCAAGCATTAACTAGAATGCATTGTGTAAAATTTTTATGTTACCTTGATATTAAATATTATCATATTCAATAGCTTTATATCCACCTATTCATTTTGTTGGGGTTGATTTTGATATATCAAATGAGGAACTCTAAAAAAATAAACATATCAATTAAAATGTCTATGATAAACACAATTATATATACACATATATCTATATGAATCTATGGGTAAACCAATTATCTTGATTAGGATAATTACATTTATAGCCATCTACAAATTTTTATAGGTAGCCACATGTTATCTAAGGTATATCAAATTATTTTTCAATAGCTACGTGACTACCATTATTTTTTAACAAAACTATGAATGAACCTCATAGACCTAGTTAGGATATTCCACACTAGATTGGCATGGTTGGCACCCCATCGGTCATCGTTTACCATGCCTAGTCATGGCACACCAAAAAAAACCATGATGTACCATTTTAGTCCCCCTATATTAATTGTGGCACCTTGCGAGTAGGCTTGGTTACCATTGATGTGGTTTATACCATTTTAATAAAAAAATTGTTTTCATAGTGAGTGTTAGAAAAATTACATATTATAGTTGAAATTTTTATCATTATAGTTTCTTTTAGGAGTAATATAAAGTATGGTATTATTGACAAAATTAGCACTCTAATTTATAGATTGTTGATAATAGTTTTATATGAAATATAAAATTAGTCAGAGTGAAAAAAATGTGTCACATATATAGCTAATGTAAATCATAATCTAAATCATCAAGTGATTTCAATTTTCTAATCCAATCTAATTGTAAAATACCTAATATAAAATACAAATTTTTTAGTTTCTAAATCATTTAGAATATTAAATATAACTTAGTTTAATATAAAATTATCTCTAATCATCAAATTAATTGTCTCAAATGAATAATACAAACAATACGTACCAAGATAAATTGTTCCAAGGGACACATGGGCCCCAATGTTTATATATGAACTCACAAGCAAAGATTTATAGAATGAGTGTTACTTATATTATTTTCATACACCAAAAATTGTGATTTCTAAGTAACATTTTCAATTTATTTACACCAGCTTGACAAAAATATTCTAATACTATATTCATATACATGAAAAAATAATTTACATCCTCACACCACAACATTATTACCCTTAGATAAGTCATTCACCCACCCAATTCCAACATGATGTGTCATTCATCTCCTTATTAGGGATTTAAGTGTAGATAGATTGATTGACTTCCCTTGAGTACCAATAAAGTGATCTATATATTATATTATTTACAAATCAAATGCCTATCATCCAATTCAATTCAAAATAGTCAAAATATGTTAATTATCACATTTATATTATTTAAATTATTACTATTAAAAAATTCCTTTATGTTACCAAATGGTGTTGCCATTGTTAAATTGTAAATATTAACAAAAATTAGATGGTTTAGTGATTCTTACCCATCAATTCTCATAATGTTAATCCAATTATTTGTCACACCTTCTCCTATTGTTTGTCACCTAAGTCAATCACCTTTGATTTTATTTGTCAGCTATATAATTTTTTTGAAGATAATTTATTAGATCTCAATGCCACCTTGAAAAACTCAAATGCTTTGATTAAAAACATATAATGATTAAAATTTCATATATCTCAATAAATTGGCATTATTGACATTAAAAATGTAATTTAATATTTTAAATCCAACCCTTGATCTTTGAAATCAACAATCATCATTTTTTTGTAAATTTATTTTCCTAAGCTTTTAATCATTTAATGAAGGAACAAGATAGCCACACAAAGCTATATGTTTATATGTCATGATTTTTCATAAAATAAATAGTTCTCATGCCTTTATTTATCATCAAGAGTCCAAATACTTAAATCAACAAATCACAAAAGATTACCCTTTCCATAGTGTGAAATATCTAATGATCTAATGCTAAGTATTTATCTCATAAAGATCGATGAACCCTATTTCATTGATAATCCATAACATGCATGTTTATTAAATATTTTAACCCTCAAATAATTATTTTTAATTAATTATAAATCAATTTATCTAATAGCCCATGTATTTCATAAGTTTAATCAATAGTGCTCTTTATATTGGGAATTCATAAAGTGTTTGATATTTGAAATGGTGAACCCTAGAATGTCCTTCACATATAGCACAAAATAACAACTATTATTGTTTCTCATTCATATCAATGGTCATAATTAAAGTGTCATTTAATGACTATACACTTTATTTATATTTTTTAAAGATTAAAAAATGGTTAACACGTTTTTATTTGATAGGGTAAATGCTTTTGACCATAGTTGTAAACTAGCATGGGGAAAAATTAGGGGTCCAATCCCTACAACAAAAAGAAGAGGCAAAAGTAACAAGATAAAACAATGATAACCATGACAAGAAATAACTTCCCATAAGTGGATCACACCAATGAAAGGAATATAAAAAATAGAGAATAAAATGCCAAAAAACATTCAAAAATTAGCAAAGAGAAAAGGATGTTGATTCTGCAAGACTCCTTCTAAAAATCAATAGGGAGAACTAAAAATAATAATAATGGGATCCAAACAAAAGATCCCCAAAATGAGAACATCACATTACTCAATAGTAAGACATGTCTTAACAACCACACACCCTAGAGGGCTTAATTATAAGTTGAGGCCAATCATCTCCATTTCCTAGAAAGGAGATCCTCCAAGGTCTATTGAGATCCATTTCTGATCAAATAATCTGATTTTTCCCTCAACAACTCCACCTTTGATCTATACCCTTTCTTTTATTGAGGAGACACCCAATTAAAAATGTTTTCTAGAAGGCCTAAGAGGGGAAAGACAAGAATCACCCCTCTTAGGAAGGACTAATAAAATTATTAGATCATCCTTAGAGGTAGATTCTACTAGGGTAGAGAGGCCAGTAAGGATGAGGTGATCTTAACAAGCTGAGAAGGAAAAGGAAAGTGGGAGAAAACAACTCATTTGTAGGATAACCCTTATTATCACTCTTATTCCCAAGAGAGCCAGGGTGAAATAAAGGGTGGTGGAATATTTTTTCATGATTATTCCATGTGAAGTCATGGTTGGGAGTACCTTCTTTCTTCTTCCAAACTAGCTGAAGATGCTAATGAGACTTAGAAGGACACCTAGCAATGTGATGACCAAGTTGGTGGAAATGAAAGTGATGTAAATGAAGGCCATCATAATTTAGATGTTGAGTTTATAAACCACGTGAGGAGAGTAACTTGAATAAAAAGGATATCGTATTGGAGTGATTAATGCATGTGCAAAATTGGAAAAAATTGAGGCCCTAAGACGCTTCATAAATTTCTAAAAATAAACCAACTTTGTCCACCAATAATTTGATGAAATTTTCGTTTATCATAAGGTCTGAGGGAGATAATATAACTACAAACATATAAGGACAACAAATATTCAAATCTAATTTGATGAGAAAAAGGGTTCTATAGGCAAAAATATACTAGAGTTCTTAGAGAACCACATGCAAGAGTTCCAAACATAATCCCCGTCAACTAGGTTCCAAGAATGGTTAACACTTGACTAAACTATACTTTGGACTAACAACCTAAATTTTTAATCCTTAAAATCCATGGACCATGTTTTATCATAAATAATAAATAATCATAACTCTTAATCTTTCAACCCAAGGAAAAGGTCTAACCTTTCGGCCACTTGGCATATCAATGATCAACATTGCCTCAGTTTAAGATTGAAAGTTATTATTGAGTTGGAGATTGACCAAGTTACCATAATTTATGATGAGATTTAATGTTATATAAATTTATATGTAGGTAGGCCCATATAGATCCATGTAGATATAAGTATTACATAGTATCTTAAAAAAGGGTAAATCCAAGTATCTGTATATAGTTACAAGTAGCTATATTTTATTTTTTGTGCCTCTAAGTATAATTTGATAGGTACATGAATTATTTATCCTATAAATAAATTTTAGAGGTACCCTTAAATATGGGATAATATTCCCCATTATTGAATAAGATAATGTCATGATCAACTGTGAAATCCCCATGAAAAGCTGTGACAACCCAAAATCATTCATCATGTCATGGAACCACACATATAGTCAAAAAACCCCATGTCAAGTCAAGGTTATTTAGATATAGTTATGGTATTAAAATTTTGTGTAGCACACTTCCATTCGAGGTCCCCTACATCAAATTGAGGTGACTCCTTTAAAATGGTGGTACCTTATGGGTTGTCATCGTACCATCATTAAATTAATAATAACACATGGTTGATTTGCTGATTGACTTGTTTTGTGTATCGAGAAATATATTAAATTATTTTTCACATCAATAGACAAATCATCTAATTCAATGTGAAATAATAAAATACATTATTTAGTGTCTTTATATTATTTAAATTTTTATTTTCAAGTCATTAAAAATATCATTAACACTAATTATTAGTCATTGATATCAAATAGACAGAATAAAATAACAATTTAACTTAGGATTTAATCACGTGTTAATCCATTTTCACTCCCAAAATTTGAATATTTCAGTAACTCCACCAAATAACATGTTAAACCCCCTTATGTTTAGAATAAAATTATCTTTATAAACCTCCATTATTTATTGGAAATTTACACTTATACCAATTAACTAAATGTCATTCATATCTACTCTTTTTTTCCATGTGTCTAATATTTTGGTTCTTATATTAAGTTATAAAAAAAGAAGTAGAATATTATTTTAATTTTGATACTAATCAATTATTTTTAGGTTAGTTAGTGGAATCTGTGACCCAATGACCAAACACAACCCTTTTTGCATGCATTTTAGTATGATGAGCACCTATAACCACCAAAGGGTGTGCAAATGCCCCACTCCACACATTGTGAGTCAACCAAAGATTGAAGTCAAGGCCTAAGGACCTATGTCTTTGACCCCATCCAATCAAACAAATTAATTAGGAATATTCATCTAACTTATTTAAAAATAGTAGAATACTCTTTTTAACAAATTCATTTATCGAAGGAATGAAGCATTAAAGTCTAATGATATATTTTTAACATGGGGGGAATAAAAAATGGTTTAGTTATATTTGTTAATTTACCATTTGTACTCATTATAGCCTTAATATAACCCTCTCATTTGGTGCTTATTAAAAAAAATTCATGGTGAGCCCTACCCAAGTTAAGAAAGGAACATGTTTACATTATTGATAAAATATAGGTTATTTCTTTTGGCTTAGTTTGAATGGAGAGAATTGTATCTACTAGATTTTCCCATAGTCAACTTTCCTTCCTTTCTGTGATTTATTTCTAAATTTGCATACCATTTCTATAGGATTTTTTAAAGGTCCTATACACATTAATTGTGCTCGATGTTCCATCTTGTGACCAGGCTATCCATATATAATGGCTTCCCCACTCTTAATTACAATTGTTTTATAGGAGATGAGAGGAATGGTGCACAAAAGAGATTAAAATTTTATCCCAAAGGTTTATGATGAGGTACTCCCTCTACCCTTCCCTCTCATCCAAAGTCATGTGTTATTGGGGATGCTATTGAAAATGCATGCAAATGGTATGAAAATTTCTCCATTATTTCTTACTTTTTTGGTCAAGTTCCCTTGGATTAGTTCCTCCAAAATTGATTTTTCCACCACTGGGAACCCACATGTGTTCATGTGGTTGGTATTAGAAACATCATGAAAGGGTTTTCTATTTAACTTTAAATATCCATT
The DNA here is from genome assembly GCA_037957365.1 of Torreya grandis. Classification (NCBI taxonomy): domain Eukaryota; kingdom Viridiplantae; phylum Streptophyta; class Pinopsida; order Cupressales; family Taxaceae; genus Torreya; species Torreya grandis. Next base: position 1,358,768 of record JARHVA010004419.1, read on the forward strand.
TGAATTCGAAGCCCTCCTTACCAAATTAAGCTGTTTGTTTTTTTGAAACATGCTCTTGATTTTTCCAACTGGACCCATGATTTCAAAGCTACAGACTAAACCTAACTTTTTACTATTTGTGTTGATATTCCTAGCCTATTGGTGAAAATTTGGTCCTTTATGGATTAAATTATTATACCCATTGGGTGCATTGTTTGCCATGATAAACTGAAGTGGTTTTCTTTTCACCCAAAAATATAAGTTTGTGTCGAGGTAGACCTATTTAAAGACATAAAGGATTTAATTTATATCTAGGTAAGTGATGCCTATTGGTCACATAAAGTTGTGTACTTTAAATTTCCTAACACCTATTTTTTATGTTAGGGATTTAACCATTTTATCAAATATTATCACCTTATGGGATGATAGAAACCTTCCTCGACCCATCTAAAATATGAGAAACCCAAGGTGACAGACAATGGGGAGGGTTGGACATTGGTTACCTCTAAAAAACCATAAATAGGTATAAAACCATCATATTCAAAAAATTATCTAGTAAATAAGCCTTCTCAGGAGATACCCACCTCATCTTTCCCTATTGTTATGATCACCTAGGTATAGTAGAGCCTAGTTTCTAATAATTTGCATGATTCTATTGCCTTGCCATTGGGATATCCTCAACTAAAATCTCATTATCTCAGTGCTCTCCTCATGGTGGTGGAGACTCTCCCTAAGATGATCATGGGATAAACACCACTCCATTATGTTGAGAGTAATTTATCACATAGACCAAGGAAATTGTTTTTTATTGTTAGTGGATGTTGATGATGGACAATGGGAGATCCACATGGATGATATTTCCAAATGAATTTTTTATCCTACAATGATTGATGTCTTATAGAATCCTCATGAAAATACCACATGTGTGCTTCCTACCAATAGATAGGCTATCTACATTTTATTTTTCTACAATAAGTTAAAGTTTTAGGATTTATTATGTATACTTATCTATGTTGTATTTGGCATGATGCCACCTAATTTTACACTTTACATGAACATGAATCTGGCAGTGCCAACATTTTTGTTTTTATTAAGTTTCCCCCTTCCATTATTATCATGTGGAGGACCTAGTACACTAGGATGTTTGGCTAATTTTTTATATTGATGGCCATTCATTAGGAATTATTAACATTTACACTCCTAATGATGGTCCTGATAGATCTCTGCTTTGGAAATCCTTAGCTGACAATCTCCCCCTACCACATGGTTATTATGTAAGGATTTTAATATGATTGAGTAATCCAAGGATAATGTTGGTGCCTTGCCTATGAGGTGTTGTATTGAAGTATGTGAAACATGGTATTAATTCAAGAATAAATGGGGTCTTGTCAACATTATCCTTTAATGACACTCATTTAATACCCATTTTAGTTTGTGTGATCTAATGCCATGCCAGTGATCAATGCATGCTCAAAATCTTGATTACTATATCTTGTCAATACAAAATATTTTTTCCTTCTCCAAGATTTATGGCTAGCCTGTCACCATCCATTTTTAATTGGTTCTCTCTGATCATGCTCATATTTACTATAGAGTGAAATAAATCATAGGGTAGTACAAGGTGACACATAATAATTTCATCCTTGATACTTATCTATTAGGCCATGATAACACCATCCATCTGATTACTCAATTCTAGAAAATTAGTCATTACCCTACTTATGCTGCAAAGTAGATGAATGGTAGAACGAGGCCATTATACACACCACCACCTTCCTCTAACACTACAAGAAGTAATTTTTGCATGTAATAAAGTGTTGTGAGGATACTACGATTAAATAATTGTAGAGGGTTTCCTCCCTTATTGAGATTAATCCAATTGATACTCATATGTGGAATATTATTGCCTCACTTAAACACCACATCAAGTTGGCATATAGCCACACCGACAAAGGGGCACAATTACATGCTTAGATACATAAGATCAAGGCTAGAGACAAAGCTTAAAAATAATTTTTCAAGTCCCTCAGGGCCAAGAAAGCTCATGCCCATATCAAGGCCATCAAGTTGGTCCAAGCTAGACTCATCCTCCCTCTCAAACATTTACTTAACTTTCATGAATCATTACAAGATAGTGTTTCAAGCCTAGGAGGTAACAAAATAAAGATCTTAGGATTTGTAGGAATGCCTTGATGTGGTTATTCAAAAAGCTAAAGTCGCTAACCAACAACTTTGTGACTCATATTTGACTCTCTAGGAAATAAAAGAGGCTCCCCAATGCATGAGTAATGACAAATCCCCTAGCCTCGATGAATTTACATGTGAATTATATAAAGTTAAATGGGAATTTTTTGGGAAAAACATGTTTTAGGTCTATAATGAAGCAGTACAAAACCATTATTTTAGAGCTTTAATTAATCAAGGTAATATTAAATTTATACCCAAAGTAGGTGACCTAGAGCTCATTACTAGTTGGCATCCCATCACCTTGTTAAATGTCTCCTTAAAAATCCTCAACAAATCCCATGAAATTATGATCCATTTTATTCTCATTGTAATTTTTAGAGTGAAGCAAACTAGTTTCATTAAGGGAAGGTATATTATTGATGATATTATTATTGTGTAGGAGGGCATGGATTAGGATGGGATCTCTCATCATAATACCATTTTTATCAAACTCAAATTTTAAAAAGCCTATGACATAATTTGATGGCCTTTTATTTTATCTATGTTAAAGGCTCTTGGTTTTTGCCAACACTTTGTTTTGATAGTTCAAACTTTACTTTAGATGCCTCAGGATACCTCACCATTAATAGATTCAAGTTTGATTGCATTTGCCTATAATACTCCATCAGAGAAGGCTTTCCTCTTATTCCAAAATTATATATTCTCTCTAAATAAGATTTAGGATATATTTTTGTTTCTAGATTTGAATGAGGTTTGGTTCAAGGTATCCTTTTACCTAACCATTCTTCCCATTGCATTAATGGGCACTTTTTGAATGATGCCTTCCTTATGCTCAAAGAACAATAACACACCTTCTTATAAGCTATGAAGTGTCTTGATAATTTTTGCTTGGATTTTGGGTATAATTTGTAATGGAGCAAGACTTGGTGTTTTAGAAAATGTATGATACCTATGCCTAAATGGATTATCTAATCTAATTTGAAATAGATTGAATGCATAAAATAGCTCAAATTTCTTGGCATGCCTTTTGACTTTGACATTTCTTTGTCTGAACTATGATATTATGCCATCAATAGAGTGGAGAATAAATTAGAATACTAGATCACTAAGCCATTATCCTTAGTAGGAAAATTCCAAATTTACACTATCATTTTGGATGCTACCCATTTTTATTATTCCTCCTATTGGGTACCCTTCAAAGTATCTTATGATAGCTAGGTTAAAATTCTTAGGATATTTATTTCATCTAATTCCAAATAAACAAGGGTTTCCATTATGTATCTTGGGATATTTTATACCTTCTTTGGGATAAAGTACACATGGGGATTGTTTACCTTTATAGATAGATTGCAATTTTAAGTGATAAATGGGTATCTAGTGCCATTGAAGGTAATGAGACCTAAAAAATTATACTAAGGCATTTTATTTCTTCTAGGTTGACTAATGGTAAACCTAGTTGGAAGAATATAGATTTCCACTTCCTTATCATCACTATAAATCCTATCAAAATTGAAGGTTTTTAAAAATTATATGGAAAGCCTTTAAAGCTATTAATCCATTCATAAAATGGATTAGGGATGGTTTTAGTACATGTTTATCTTTCAAAAATCACAAAATTTGGTGTTCCCCTATTATTACAAGCACTAATGTTTTGTTGGATACATTTCCAAGAATCAAACCCCTTAAACTATTTTGGAAAGGTATCCATACCATTCAAGATTTGATTGATGTTAGGGACTAGATTCCTTGTCCAAATTTGAAAAGTAAATTTTAATTGAATAATTTTGACTTAACTTATGTTATTTTAATTCAAGAGATTCTTCCTAATTTTATGCTTCATAAGCCATACTCGAAGTTGCCCTAGGCTTGGTGGAATGACTGGTGATGGAATTATGACACCCATTTTGAAAAATATTCTCTATGCATTTTGTATCAAGTCACGAGTCCCTTCTCCACTACTCTTTATAAGCTCAATAGATGTTAGGGTATTAAATCCTCCCCAAAACTTAGATTGCTAGACATACTAGAATTTGGAATTTTGGGATGGAACCAAAGTTAGCTCACTTCCTATGCTTCCTTATCTATCAAGGCCTCTTACTCAAGAGTAGATCTCTCATTTGAGTATTATTCCACCCAATTGTCCTACCTACCAAAGACTTGAGTCTTTCAAACACCTATTTTGGTTCTACCCACAAGCCCAATTAGCTTGTAAATGGATCCATATATTATTCCATCTTTATCACCTTGAGCCTTTCTCTTGGTGACTTGCTATTTTGGGGAACTTAACCAACTGGCTAGCTTCTAATGATTTTAAGTGGAATGTTTTTAGATCCATCATTATTTTCTAGTTACGAAAGGTTAGAAATAATGACCTATTAAATAATGATGAATTATCTTATGAGTTTTCTATTAAAAATAAGGTTTATATTATATATTTGACTTGCATATAGATTCAATCCCAAATAGATAAGGTTGTGATGGAAGTTGGACACCTATAAAAGTTGTTGGGTCATCGAGGGAGTGATCATTGCACTGTGAGTCATGTGTCACTAGACATGCCACCTTAGGGACCACTATGTCCACCTCTCAAGAGGCATATATTTTGATCATAATCATATCCACTACTCCCCTTGCTTTCATTTGGGGGGTGGGGTTCAATGTCTCTATGTAGTAAATATGATGTATCTCCCCCTCCCATAGGATTTCCTACTAAAATTTTTACTTAGGGGTAATTAGTTGATTGTTGGAATATCTATATGACCATGGACCCTCTACATAGTTGGGTGGTGTTGAATCCTCATACCATAGATCCTTTTGTTTTGGCAACTTTGCCACCAAAGGATGATTCTCTTCCTCCTCCCTCAGGTGTTGTAGTTTGTGCTTAAATTTTGAGATGTAGTTTATTTTTAAGTGTGGTGTTTTGTCTGACATTATTTTACGTTCCTTAATTTTTGCTCATGTTTCAAGCTAGGTCTTTCCCTCTAGGTTGGAGTTTGAGTTATGTGTTCTAACTAGATGCTTCAATTCTAGACTTAATGAATTATTATTATTATTATTATTATTATTATTATTATTATTATTATTATTATTATTATTATTATTATTATTATTATTATTATTATTATTATTATTATTATTATTATTATTATTATTTCTCTAATAGTAAAAACCAAACACTGTTAGAAGTGAAATTATTGTATTATAGTAATGTGTGTATGATATGATTTCCAATACTAATAGGTATAATGAATGCCATATATGGACCTTCGTAATGTTGTATGGATTTTAGGTGAACTTGTAATTTATGTCCATACATTTTTTGGTTTATATTTTTATGTTTAGTAATTATGTTGTTTCAAGGTTGTGATTCAATACTTAATTGATAATGAAAAATGATATTATTATATTGAATTACAAGTTCGATGTATAAAAAACCAAAATTTTAAAATCTAAAGCACATGTCACAATATAACCAAAAAATAAACCTTTATTTGTGTCCTACAAATGAAGGCCATCAACCTTCAACAATTAAAGAAAAAAAACTTAAATTTAATTCTAACATCCAAATTTTGAAATGAAATTTATATTTAATAGTTTACTCAAAATATTTTCATACAATTTACACTCTTAAAAGTGAAATTAAAAGATTACATCATCCTTTAAATATAATTTTAAAAGTAAGTACTATTTTTTTATTTCTAGTGAATCAATGTTATTTTTAAAATAGATTATCATTTAAAATATTTAAAGGATATAATTGTGTAATAGCTTGGAGATCTGATTTTATGAGAAGAAAATTTTACCAAGAATGGGAGTAACATAGTAATCAATCTATATATAAAAATATATTCATGGGACCATCTAAGGAAGAAAGAAAATAAAAATTAATTAATTAATAAGCTAATTTATTTGTAAAAGAGTGCATATACCTAAAAATGGTCATTATATATTTATTAGTTTTAATATTGCATAATTTTTAGATGTTTGGTATACTTAAACTGATTATTATTTTAAATTATATGTTATTGATATATTTATAAACTTTCAATTGTCCCAAACACTTCTCTCAACATTTTTCAGTTATCATTTTATCTTTTCTAACTTTCTATTGTTTTGAGCACTTTATTAACAACACTAATGATGCTCTTGGGTTTTTCTAGAGTTTTGCTGATGTTCTTAGGTTTGTTCAAAGAATTAATGACTCTTGGTTCTATATGGATAATTGATGACACTTAAAATCCATCTTATATTGCCCTTTATGGCTAGAGTGTAATTACTCTCTTTTTCCTCCCCTTTTCACTCAAAAATCATTTTATGAAGAGTTGGACATTAATAGGTTTCTAACTTGAACTCAATTTATTTATAAATACACAAAAACTATAAGGCATTTATAATGAATAAGAATAAACATAGTAAAAATTTTACAAATAAATTATTGAACATTCACATACATTCTAGAGAGATCAATCAATAATTAAAGCACTTATTTTTGAAACACATAGGTTCATCTTAGAGAAATGATTGAAGGGCACACACCACACAACACTAGTTTCATGATATTAGAACTATTCTAATTATCATACTTGTTTATTTTTATAATTATATTTGGGCCTATAAATTATTAAGCTAGTTTTACTATTCTTTGGTTTACTACAGAACCCAAAACACATTTTATTTTCCTTAAACTTTTATGTATTACTAGCCATCTAAGGAAAGGAAAAGAGATATTATTTGTAGGTCATTGAAGTTACAATGAAAAAATAAGTGAGGTAATTAGAGAATAGGAAAAGGAAAATGCAATCATAAAGGTAATTTTAATGTGTTAATAATTCACATTATTAATGATTTGAACATCATTAGGAGTGGGATTAATACTTTTATGAGACTTCTCTTTTTATTGTCAAATTTTTGGGTTAGGTATTTATCACTTTTGGGTGTGCATTTTCATGTTGGTAGATCCTAAAGATTATCACCAAGTCTTGTAATAAAATATGCACACCCATAAACCATGCATGATCACTAATATCTAATTAGTTAAATTAATTAATTAGGCTTATATTATCATTTTACATATGTTATCTTGCCTAATTAAAAGTAATTGGGTAGTTGTGTTGAAATTTAGTTGTAATCCATTTATACATATTAAAAAGTGATAAAAATGAGGGGGTAAATTTTTTTGTGAGAATGGTGAAATGGTAAAAAAGAAAATGAAAAATTATGGCTTACCAAATCTATATAATAAAGGTTTCCAACTGTAGCTTGGCTTCAAACCATCATCACGGTTCAGGTTTTTGGGATGTTTCTCATTTTCTATTATTTATCAAATATTTAAATTAGTGTAAAAACTCTATTTAGCTAACATATTGGTGTTGTAAATTAGTATAAAGTGTTTTGTTTGGTATTTATACTTTATCAGAGCTGATGTATTAACCATTTCATGCTCTAAATATTTACAATGCTCCTCTATTTTTGTATGAAGGGAATAGCTAGTATCACCAATGTATGATTTATCATAAGGATAAGGGATTGACTACACAAATTCTCTTAATTTTGGATTTATGGGTCCCTAAGTTTCATAATTTTTTATATTGTGGTATTAATAGGTTTACAGTAATTTTTTATTCCCTCTTTTCTTAATTATAATATAAAAATGGGTTGGATGTGCCATTGATGTATGGTAGTAATTCCTTTATTTTTTTCCTCATTGGTTTGATTCTCATTTATTTCTTTGGACCTCTTTTCTCTTTTGTATTAGCTTTGTTAATTTTCTATTATTTATATCCATTCATTTTTAAGACCCTGGTAAGATATCTTTCTTGATATTTAATATGTGCAATATCTAAAAATATTTGTTCTCTCATAAAGAGTATTGATAACTTTTTCTTTATAGGATCTATGGTGGTGTGAGTCAACTCTAATGTATACATATGTGTGTCTTATTTCTATATATACTTGACATGGGATTGATTCATTTCTATTTCTTATGATTAGTATATCTAAGAAAGAATGCCCATCATCCTCTTCTATCCCCATTGTAAGTTTTATATGTTTTTATTGTAAATTTACGTGATATAATAAGGTGTTTAGGGTGTCTCTATTATAATTCCATTTTATATTTATCTCATCCAAAAAATAAAGATACCATTCATATTTATAAGGAAGTGAATCTATAACCTTACCTTGATATTCCTTTCACCCACTTTTTAATAAGCCACTTCATTAACTAATTATATAATTAATGAATTAATATAATTAATTTATTAATTAATTAACTAAGTGATTAATCAGAGTGCTTATCTTAGTTTTTCTTAGGTGGTCTCATATAAAAATAAACATTATAAGAATGAAAATAAAAGAAGGAATTACTTCTAATATAAATCAAGATCAAGAAAAGGATATCAATTCAAAGAGGAACATAATGAAATTTGAGATGCACATCACCTAAAGAATCAAATTAGATAAATGGACAAAGAAGAAGATGGACAGTTGGAGCGCAACACATATCTTGAAGAGAAGAACTCATAAGAAGAGGAGGAAGGAGAGATACACATTAAATGTAAGCATAAATATAACCATAATTATCCCCTCTTTTAATGATCTATAAATGTTGGTCTAGAGGAAAATGAAGAAAATAGAATCCCCAAAGTTGTAGTAAAACCCCTTGATTCATATTAAAAATGTGACCCTGTGTTGGAAATAGAAGAGGTGATACCATGCTCTCTAGCTCAACCCTTAGAGCAAGATACTACATATCCTTTAATAATCATGAAACACAATATTAATTAATCACGTGTAAGATTAACAAGATATGCCAAAAAATATGCTAACCTAAGAGTGGAAGTTAAAAGAGAAAGATTGAATCATAAGTAAATATAAAATGGGAAAATAATGAGAGATGTAACTAATGGGAACCAAATCACCTTTGAACCAAACATATCTCAATGATTGGTACCAAATCACCTTAGAACTAAACATATCTCAATGATTGGTAAAACATCACAAATAAATATTATACCATGGATTATAAAAGGGATGAATAGTTAAAATAAGTAGAGGATAGTAATAAGTCTTGGGGAATATTATCAAATTATTTTTCTTTCACCCTAAGAAATCAAAATGTCTAAAAATAGATTCACCAAAACCAAAAAATAATATTGAAATAAAGCATATTTTATTGGAGCAATCTTGGAAAGTGTCTCACAAGGGTTAGCAACTCTTTGGGATCTTTTGGTTGTAGAAAGATAAGTCTTAATTAAAAATGGTCATCATTTTATTCACAAACAAACATGATAATTATGTATGAAATATGTTTAAGACTTATACTCCTAATCCTTGTTTGGAAGAAGATATCTATGGAAGGAAATGAAATATTTTATAAGATCTTGTAAAGATTATATATGGATGTTTTTAGGTGATTTTAACACTCCTCTATTTCCTTTGGATAAGAATGGATATTTAGGACATCACTAAAAGTATGTATATTTTCATTTATTGGATTTAGAGTTAACAGGATCAAGCCTCATATGAATGGATAGAAGATTGGGGGACATTTTTATGTCACATTGGATATATTTCTTGTCCTAGTTGATTAAATTATCTCTCAAAATTGTTGTATTTATTCACTACCTAGAATAGGATAAATTCACAACCCACTTTTTCTTAACTTGGATTAGATTCTAAGAAAATAAATACCCCCTTTAGATTATAAATATATGGCTTATTCATCCAAAATCAGTGTAAATAATAAATTAATGGAGGAAACTAATAGTTAAAGGTTTAACTATGTTTAAGGTATCAAAAAAGTTAAAAAATGTGAAAGCCAATCTTAAAAATTAGAACAAAGAGAATTTTGTTAATATTTTTACACGTAGGAAGAGAATCATGGAGGATTTATTAAAATTATAAAAATTAGTTCAAACTAATAGCATGGATCATCATTTATTTAGTAATTAATTTTTTTTTCTTAGTGAGCTCCACTCCCTTATAGTGAAGAAGGAAACCTTTTGGAGATAGAAATTGAGATCTTATGGTTGTCGACATGTGATAGAAACACCAAGTTTTTTCATATTTCAACCATGAGACATGAGTTCTAAAAAAATCAAGGATATCTCTAAATTAGAACAATCTTAAGCTTATATATTAAGGTAATAAGAGAATAAATTATTCTTGTTTTCATAAATTTTCTAATTGGTAAGGTGGATAGTACCTCAATTCCATCCTTCTTATTCTCTCATAAGAAGATAATGATTCTCTCGTAGTCCTTGTTGCCAATGAGGAAGATAAGTTTGTGGTGTTATCTTATCATAGAATTAATCCCCGAGTCAGAATGGATTTTTGCATTATTTTCTCAACATTTTTAGAATATTTTCTAGTTAGATGTTATTGTAGCTATAGAGAAAATTTTGGTATTTATTAAAATCATAAAATAAATAAAAAGTTTAATTTTTAGTGTTTATCCCTAGAAGATAAGGAGTAAAAAATTTCAAAGGCTTCAAACTAGAAGCTTATGCAAAACCTTTTATATATAATTTTTTACTAATATTTTAGTCCTGAAGATGCAACCAATTCTTCTTCTACTAATCTTATAACAACAAGGAGAATTATTCATGGTAGACATATCACTTAGATCATAATCAAACTACATGAAGTTATACATTCAATGGAAACTATTAAAAAGGTGGGTATAATTCTTAAATTAGACATGAAAAAAACATCTTAGGATAGGGCGTTATGGAGCCTCCTTGAAAAGGGTATGGAAAGATTTTGTTTTCATTAAAAATTTTGAAATTTGATTTTTACTTGCATATCTTCTCATATGTTATAAGTTATTATTAAAGGGACACCAATGGGGTTTTACCATTGAAATAGATTTGAGATAAGGGGACACCAATTCACCATATCACTTTATAATCATGGTTGAGGCATTAAGAATAAAATTTTCTTTGGCTTTTGGTATTGGTAGACTAAAGGGATTTATATTAGCTTCATTTATTGATATAGTTTCTCACCAACAAATTTTTTTACGACATGTTAATCTTAGTAAAAGTATTCGTGAAGGAAGCACATGAATTATGGAAGTTTTGGGAGTGCTATACCAAAGTCTGGAGGTATAAAATCAACTTAGCTAAGAGTAAATTTTTCTTCCTTAACACTCCTATAGAACATCAAAACAAAATTTCAAGCATTTTGGGATGTTAAACCAAATAAACCTTATCCTCCTATTTAGGCATGTCTATATTTAAGGTAAACATGTATACTAACATTTGGAATCCTATGCTTGATTGGTTTCAATAAAAAATAATTGGTTAAAAAAGATACCTTCTTAATCAAGAAAATATTTAAGCTTGTCAAAAATATTCTTAAAATTATCCTTGTTTATCTCATGTCTATTTTCCTAATACCTAGGAAGGTTGCAAATAATATTAAACAAATTAAAGGAATTTTTTTGTAGGAAGGTGCTAAAGAGAAACTTATAATCACCTTGGTTATTTGGGAAAGAGTCTTTATCCATAAGTAGTAGTGAGGTTTAGATATTTGAAGAATTGGATCTATGAACAAAGCTATTCTAGATAAAACTGGTTAGAGATTTGTCAAAAATAAAAATCAATGGAAATATATTTCAGAGGTGAAATATTTTGATAGATTTTATCTTGAGATATTTTCATCTTCTAATATTTACAACCATACTCATTTTATAGAAAAATCTAATTGAAATTAGGAAATTATTATGGAAATATTATAGAAGGAATGTGAGGTAAGGAAGCCTACTTTGTTATGGGAATATGTATGGATTATCAAATCTTCTCTATGTTCAACCAAACCTTGGGATAATCTAAGTATCCCTATTAAGAGACCAATAGGAGAAATGGTGATGAACTACATCGAAGATAAGAATTCAGGTAAAACTTGGTTTTTTTAAAATTTGAACTCAACAAAGACTAAAGATATATCTCACTTAAATTCCTTGAATGAACTATTAAAATGTTTCTATATTATCCAACTTGAGAGAAAATATGAGGTGGTATGGGTAGAAAAAATGGATGGAAAATTTAGCGTCAAATTAGGATATTTAGTGATTCCAAACTCAATGTAGAATATATACCATTGGAATGAAGTTTGGGACAAAGAATTTATCCTAAAATTCAATTTTTTCCTTTGGGTAGAAACTATTTTTTTAAACCTTGGATAACTTGGTGAAAAAAGGGTTTTATGATTCCTAATATATGTGTCTTATGTGAAAAGGAGGTTGAATTTGTGTATCATCTCTTTTTGGAACGTCCCTTTGATTATGCAATGTTGAGTATTTTTATCTATAAATTTGAGTTTGCTGGGTACAATTGACATCCATGTTAGGAATTTTTCTTCAGTTGTCATCTCCATTTTTTAGATTTTAGTTGAAGATACCTTAGAAGTTGGCCATCCCACATATTTTCTGGTCAAATAGTGGGAAACAAATTTAATAATCTTTCAATATAAGAAGTGAAGTATTACGAGAGTGGGATGAATGATCGTGGATGTAATTATATAGAATTTACCTATGATTAAAAAAAAGAAATGGGAGAAGATAAAGGAATGTAAATATATAATAGATTTAAATTTTAATTTTGTATAAAATAGATGACACAATAGATGTAGAAAATAAGGCTAATAAAAAATTAGTTATATGGATATGTTATTCTCCAATTTGGGTCAAATTAAACTTTTATGGTGCCTCTAAAGGTAACCAAACTCATTATCATTAGTAGCTCCATGTCTAGGTTTAACATCCTCTACATTTCCTTGAGGTCTATCTTTTTTTTTCTCTATACAACAATGTTTAGAAACAAAGATACAATCTAAAGGGAGATCTCATCTTAGTCACTCTACTAGGAAGGATTTCCCTTTCCTAATTTTCTTGAGACTATCTAGAATCATATGCCAATGATCTAAAACATCAAGACCATCAAGTGAAGAAGAACTTACAAAATTTTGTGTTCTTCATGAAAATGATATGTCCTTACTAAATTTGAGATCATATTAGCACAAATAAGAGATTGTACAACCTAAAAAATATTTTGATGGACTAGAAGGACTGCATAGGGTTAGGAATGAATGAATTGAGAAAAGTAGAGACATACTTGCTTTCCACCTTGTCCTTCTTGGTAACTACTTCCCATATCCTCTTCATCCAGACACACTTCAGAGGGTTTTGTATCTCTCTATAAATATAGATTGAAAAGTTAACTACTACTTCTTCTCGATATTATCATTTAGAATATTTTTTTACCTTACTATCCTTGGTCTTAGAAGGAGGTCCTTATTCGATCTTAACAAATTTATTCCTATCCATTATTTCCATATTGACTTAAATCACCTTAACAAAAAAATCTCTCATCGATACTTTTGTTGAGGCCTATTTGGTTAAAATATTAAGTATGTGTCACTCATGCTAAACATGAGTGGCATTATATATTTTGATTGTGAATAATGTGAAATCAAATATAGGTCATATGGATTTAAATCACCATGAATAATTCCACCCAAAGTCATAATTAATGCCAAAGGTGAAATTTTATTAACTAAATAGGGTGTTCATCAAACATAAATAACCCTAGTGGAGTTAGTAAAAAAGAAATAAGAGAGAGGTAAACCTAGTTAGAAGGTATTACAAATCATTTGGATAGGGAGGTTCCCAATAAGTAAAAAAATTATTCATGGTTTCCCTAAGTCCCACTCATTTGTTTTCAGCCTAATTTGCCACTTTGCTACCATCCTATGTACTCTGTTGAAAACTAATTTGATAAAAATGAGGCTCCAAATGCTGCATTGAGGAACTTGAGATCCCCTTCCATAATGATGATTTTCTAACCCTTCATTTAGGTTATTTGATTTCCCTTTAGAATATATTCAACTTTAGTTATGTTATTATTATTTTTTAATGTTGAACATTATTCTTAATAATTTCCTCACATATTTTTTACCATGTAATAGATATATACTTTATTATGCTTAAAATACATTTACAATATAAGCATGGTCGTACTTGAGATTTGTGTGGTGACATTTATCTAACTCATAATCTTTGCACACATGCCTTTATTGATTCCAATTTATAGTGTGTGTTGATGTATTTATTTCAAAGATGAAACCTCACAAATACATCCCATGTTATATAGTTGTTTATACTAATACAATCTTTCAAATTCACTTGATGACATGAGATAATATTTATGATGTAAATTCTTTAAATGTAATAAATTTTTATTTTTTAATACATATAAACATAGTAGAATTATCCTTGTCTCTAAATGAATCAAATTTAGTTATTATATATATATATATATATATATAAATATAGATGATATTTTTTTAGTCATTCACAGTGAACAATTTTTTTTTAATACTTGTAAAAAATATAAGGTTTAATAACATTGGTGCAAATAATATAATTGATGGTAATATCTTTAGAATAATTTATGATCATTACTTTAGAATACTTTAAAGCATTTGCATTTAATACTTATATGTTTTTTATTTCACCTCAACTCTAGTGAACTATGAATGCATGTGGAAGGAATAAAAATACACTTGACAACATAACATTGACTATGGAACATCTTATGAGAAAAGAAAAAATCAAAAGGACACAAATTGTTATCAACATTTTGCATTTTAGGTTCCATAAACCTACAACATGACATATTAAAGATATGTTGAAATATTAGCTGAAATTACCAAAACCAAGTCATTTACATCTCTAAATTGTGTATTATTGGACTCATATAAAGAGGGTTTAGAATTATATATGATAGTGAGCATCATATAACAAAGAATGACTTTATGTATAAATTCAAATACAAACAGAGTAAAATATTTCCTTGATCATGCACAAAACAATCATAGGGAGAATAAAAATAAACTTCCTAAGGTAAGAAAATAAATGCTTAGTATGTCTTCAAATGTTTATAATATATATATATATATATATATATATATATATATATATATATATATATATATATATATATATATATATATTAAAAATTTAGAAATATACAATACAATATTATGAAGTGCATACACTTTTTGATAGTATCTTATTGATTATTGTTGGATAAATAAATAAATAAATAAATTAATCACTTAATTAATTTTGTGTATCACATTTATCTTATGACTTATGCTATTGGGTAATAATTAAATAATTAATTAAATTAACAAAATAAATACCGTGTTCTACTTGGGTTTTTTGGATGAAATCTCAGGCATGACATCAATGGAGGGGCTTTATAAACAAATTAATCTGATTTAGGGGTCCTATGCAACTACTAAAATATTAAAATTACACAAATAAATATATTTCCCTAAAAATTAGAAACAATTACTACTTTAGAAGATTATTTTTAGAGTTGTGTATAGGTGGGAGGTTATGGCTCCAAATGCTTGTAAATATTTTTCTAGAAGTTAGACATTACTTTTAACCAATCAGAATTATTTTATAAATATGCTAAAATTATTTTCCAAAAATAAGATTCTGAATTTTCTTTTCTATTAAAATTTTATAACTTTTTTTATTCATGGGACCATATGACTGTAAATCTCTACCAAAATTATCTTTGTAGCAAAAGAATTCATAAGACCAAGCCCTAACTAGAATTAAATGAGGAAAACAGTTATGTTGGCTTGATTTAAATATGATCATATTAAATATACTTATATCCACTTATTCATGGAGACACATTATGTGTTGGAGCTGAGTTTGACATATCAAATGAGGAACTTTAAAAAAAAAAAGGTGAACATATTAGTTAAAATGTCTAAGAAAAATGTAATTACGTACATACATGTATCTATATGTAACCATGGGTAAACTAATTATCTTGTAGTAGGATGATTGCATGCATATCTTGGCATCTACAATTATTTATAGGTAGCTAAATGTTATTCTAGGTATATTAAAATATTTTTCAAAAGCTACATGAATGCCAATATTTTTTTATCAAAGTTGTGGATGAACTTCATAGGCATAGTTAGGATATTCCACACTAAATTTCTATGGTTGGCACCACATCAGTCATGGTTTCCCATGCCTAGACATGGTAGACCAAAACATTTTTGATGCTAGATATCCATTCGAGGTCTACCTATATTAATTGTGGCACCTTGTAAGTCGGCTTGGTTATCATAGGCCTAGTTAGGATATTTCACACTAGATTGGCATAGTTGGCACCCCATCAATCATGGTCTCCCATGCCTAATCATGGTGAAAATTCATGATGCGACATAACCATTTGAGGTTCACTTATACTAATTGTGGAACCTTGAGATTAGGCTTCATTACTATTGACTAATTAATAAAATTTTGCTTTCAAAATTTTCATTTGTATTGTGGTGTATACCATTTTAATAAAAAATATTGTTTGCATTGTGGATGTTAGAAAAATTATAAATGTGAATATCTATAATAGTTGAAAATTTTATCATTAGAATTTTTTGTTTTTTATAGTCACCTAAAGAATGACACCATTGACAAAATTAGCATTACAATTGATAAATGGTTGATAATGATTTTATATGAAATATAAAATCAATTGGAGTGAACAAAATGTTGTGTACGCACACACACACACACATTTTATCATTAGAGTTTTTCTGGTTTTTAGAGTCACCTAAAGAATGTCACCATTGAAAAAATTAGCATTAAAATTGATAAATTGTTGATAATGGTTTTATATGAAATATAAAATCAATTAGAGTGAACAAAATATCTCCCCCCCCCCTCTCTCTCTAATCCAGTGTTTTCACTTTTCTAATCCAATCCAACTATAAAAGACCTAATATACAATGCAACTTTTTGTTTATGTCCCAATCATTTAATATATTAAAATATAAATTAAAATTAATTTAATAGAAAATTATCTTTAAGAATCAAATTAATTATCTTAAATGAATTACACAAACAATATGTACCATTATAGAAAAATTCAAGAGACACAAGCCCTAATGTTTGTATTTAAACTCACAAAAAATATTTGTGGAATGACTGTTACTTATATTATTTTCATATACCAAAAATTTTGCTTTCTAAGTAAATTTTTTAATTTATTTACATCAGCTTAACAAAAACATCCTAACAATATTTTCATACATGAGAAAAAAATAATTTGCTTCCTCACACCACAACATTCTTATCCTTACGACAAGTCATTCATTTACTTAATTTTAACATGTCATGTCAATCATCTCCTTACCAGGGATTCAATTATAGACAGATTTATCAACTTTTCTTGAGTGTCAATATAAATTTATATTATTATATTATTTATAGATTAACTGACATATTATCTAATTCAAATCACAACATTAAAAATATGTTAATTAACACCTTGATATGATTTAAATTATTATTGTTAATTGATTCCTTTCCCTTACCAAATGGTGATTCCATTGTTAAATTACAAAGACTAACAAAAATTAGATGGTTTAGGGATTCTTACTCATCAATTATTAGAACGTTAATCTAATTTTTTGTCACACCTTCTCAAATTATCTGTCACCTTCAATCGCCAATGATTTTATTTCTCAGTGATATAATTTTTTTGAATATAATTGATTAGATCTCAATGATGTTTTTAACAACTCAATTTTTTTTATTGAAAATATATAATGATTAAAATTTAATGTAACTCAATATTAATTTTCTCAATTAATTAGCATTACTATCATCAACCATGTAATTTACTATATTAAATCCCAACCCTTTATGTTTGAAATCAATAAGCATTATTTTTTTCTCAATTTATTTTCCTAGGCCTTTAATAATTTAATGAAGTAACGAAAAAAATACACAAAGTTATATTTTTATATGTCATGATTTTTCATAAAATCAGTGGTTCTCATGCCTTCATTGATCATCAGGAGTCCCAATACTTAAATCAACAAAGCAACGAAGAAGACCCTTCCATAGTGTGAAGGATCTAATGATCTAATGGTCAATATTTATCTCGTAAGGATCAATGAACCCTATTGTATTTATAATCCATAACATGCATGTCTATTAAATATTTGAACTCTAAAAGATTAATTTTTAATTAGTTATCAATTGAACTAACCAATGGACCATGTTTTCTAAATATTTAATCACCAATGCTCATTGTATTAGGAATCCATAGACTATTCAATATTTGAAATGGTGAACCTAGAAGAACGATTTATTCATGCCCTTCACATATACCACAAAGTAATGACTATTATTGGGTCTCATTAATATTAATAATTGTAATTAAAGTGTAATTGATGATTTCACACTTTATTTAAATCTATGAAAGATCAAAAAAGGTTAACACTTGACTATAATATACTATGGACTAACAACCTACATTTTCTATCATTGATATCCATGCACCACGTTTTATCATAAATAATAAAAAATCATAACTCTTAATATTTGAACCTAAGGAAAATGTCCAACTTTTTAGCAACTTGGCATATAAATAATCAACATTGCCTCACTTTAAGATTGATAGTCATTGTTCATTTGGAGATTGACCAAGTTACCACATTTTATGACAAGACTTATTGTTCTTTCCATGTACATGTAGGTATGCTCATGTAGATACATGTAGCTACAAGTATTATGCTATATCTAAAAATAAGGGTAAATTAAATTATTTATATATAGTTTCAAGTAGCTATGTTTAATTGTTTGTGTCTCTAAGTATAATTTGTTAGGTATATGAATGATTTATTCTATAAATAAAATTTAGATTCACCCTTCAAGATGGGATAATATCCCCCATTATTAACTAAGACAATTTAACGATCAACTTTGAAATCCCCATGAACAATCATGAAAACCCATGATCATTCATCATGTCATAAGGCATGTCATGGAACTACATATCTAGTCAAATAATGCCATGTTGAGTTAAGATTATCTAGATCTAATCATGGTACGAAAATTTTGTGTGCCTCACTTCCATTTGAGGTCTCGCACATCAAATTGAGGTAACCCCCTTCCATTGGTGGAACTTTATGGGTTGTCTTCATACCATTGTTAAATTAATAATAACACATGGTTGATTTTTTTATTGACTTATCTTGTATACAAAGACATATATTATATTATTTTTCACATTAATTGATAGATCATCTAATTCAATGTGAAATAATAAAATACATTAGTTAGTGTCTTTATATTATTTAAATTGTCACTATCTAGTCATTTAAAATAATATTAACACAAAATATTAGTCATTGATATCAAATAGACTAGAATTAAATAAAAGTTTAATTTAGGATTTAACCTCGAGTTAATCCATTTTCACTTCAAAAATTTGAATATTTCAGTAACTCCACCAAATAACGTGTTACATATGTTTAGAATAAAATTCACTTTATAAACCTCCATTATTTATTGTAAATTTACACTTATACCAATTAATTAGATGTCATTCATATCTACTCATATTTGACATGTGTCTAATATTTTGGTTCTTTTATTAAGATAGAAAAATTAAGTGGAATAATCTTTTCATTTTGATAGTAATCTAACTTGTTTTTCTTGGGTTAATTGGTGGAATTTGAGACCTAATGACCAAACACAACACTTTTGGCATGATTTTTAGTAGGGTGAACTCCTATAACCATCAAGGGGTGTGAAAGTTCCCCATTTTACATGTTGTGGGTAAACCAACGATAGAACTTGTTCCATAGGGATATAAGTTATTTACCCCATCCACTCAAACTAATTCCCTAGGAATACTCATTCCACTTATTGAAAAATAATAAAATCATCTTTTTAACAAATGCATATCTTAAAAGAACCAAGAATTATAGTCTAATGATATCTTTTCAACATGGAAAAAAATTGATTCTAATGTTATTTGTCCACCTCCATTTGTACTTATTCTAACTTTAATATACTTATCTCATTTGGTGGTTATTAGAAGTAATTCATGGTGAGCCCTAGCCAAGTTAAGAAGGAAATACGTTTACCGTTATTGAAAAAATATAGGTTATCTATTTTTGGCTTAGTTTAATAGAGATAATTGGACCTATTATGATTTCCCATGGTAAACTTACCTTCCTTTGTATGTTTTCTTTCCAAATTTGCATACCACTTTTGCATGACTTTTTATCGATCTTGCACATTAATTATACTTGACATTATACCATGTGGGTAGGATATCCCTATATAATGTCTTCCCCACTCTCAACTATTATTTTTTTTTTGTAGGAGATGAAAGTAATGGTACCTCAAAATTTTGTCCTGAAGGTTTATGATGAGGTACTCCCTCTGCCCTTCCCTCTCATCCAGAGGTATGTCTTACTGGTGATGCTATTGAAAATGCATGAAAATGGTATGAAACTTTTTAATTTATTTCTTACTTTATTATCTAGGTCCCCTCATAGGAATCCCTCTAGAACTATTTTCGCCATGACTAGGAGCCAATAGGCATCCATGTGGTTGGCATAACAAACATCACCATAGGGTTTTCTCTATTTATCTTTAAAGGTCCATCTAAATTCCAAGCCCTCCTTGCCAGATCAATCTAATGGTTCCTTCAAAACATGCTCTTGATTTTATCCAACTAGACCCTTTATTTCAAGGCTATATACTAAGCCTTCCTTCAAATTCCTATATGGGCTGAAGTTCTCATTATTTTTCCTATTGACTGCATTATTTTATAAGATAAAGTGAAGTAGTTATCCTTCCACCCCCAAAATGGGTTTGCATCAAGGTGCACCTATCTAAAGACCTAAAATATTTCATTGATATCTATTTAGGTGACATCTACTTGTTACATAAATTTATGTACGTAACCTACCTAACATCAGATTTCATTTTTAAAAGTCTTGACATCATATCAAATATTTTACCCTTATGGGATGATTGAATCCTTCCTCAAACCATACATAACCTGATAAACCTAGGGTGGAAAACAATGGGGAGTTTGGATCATGATTACCTCTAAAAATTTATAACCAGGGCTAAAACCATCATCTTCAATAAATTATTCTCTAGTAAACATGTCTTCTTAGGAGATGCCCACCTCACCTCCTCCTATTTTTCTAGTCCCCTAGGAATATTAGAGCCTATTTTCTAATAGTTCCCATGATTCCATGGTCCCTACCATTTAGATATATTCAACTAGTGGCTCCTTTTCTTGGTGGTAGTGAAAACACCCCATGGTGTTGTAAACTCTCTTAAGATGAGCATGAGGCTAAACACCACTCCATTATGCTAGGAGGAAATTATCGCATAGACCAACACAATCATTTTTTGTGTTAGAATATTTTAAAGATGGATAGCAAGATCTCCATGTGGATAATATTTCCCAATGAATGTTTTATCCTAGTGTAGACACCTAAAAAGTGTCTAACCCTTGGTCTTCCTCTCTCCCCTTGGTCCCTTGCCACTTTGACTATCCCTAACCTACCTAGGTCTTATTAATTGAAAATAATCATCTATTTTTAATTAAATAAGTCCATTTTTCCTCTCCTTGCCACCTCGCCACCCTAGGATACCCTCCTTGGATCCCCTTCATTCCCCACATGGCCATTTAATGCCTAAGACTCCCATTCCAAACTCTCCACTCGCCCAATTAACCCCCGTCGACCGTTTCATCCTCGCATTCATTTGATCCAGCGGTTGGGAAACGGATTAAAGGCTATTTTTAGCCTTTCTCCGGCCTTTTATCCACTGACGTCGGTCAACCGTCGACCGACGTCGGTGATATTGCCAGCGTCGGCACCTTTCATAACGGCTTCTTCACCGTTATCTCCTTCTCTTGGCTCTCTGCGTCTCTCTCTGGCATCCCGACTCTTGAATCTTTGCATCAGACCCTTATATCCATCCTTTCACTTGACCTCTCTGCCAATCAATCTGACTCTCTCCCTCAAGTACACAGCAAGCTTCTGCAAGTGAACAACAGGGATTCTTTATCAGCAACAGGCTTCACATCTAGCATCATCAGCAATAAGATCAACACCTTCTTCAGCAGGGCACAGACTGCTAACCAAACCAGGCAGACTCAGATTCCTATCTCCCTGATCGACCTCCTTTATCTCTCTGTCCCTTTTCGACATTTTGTCCATTATCCTAGACCTCTGCACAGACCTTCAACTAAAACCAGACTCTCCCAGACCATTTTGTACGTCCACAGACCCGTCCACAGACCAACCCTAGACCAAGCCCTGCCCAGAACCTGACCTGACCCGTCTGGAGGCCATTGCCCCGATCGACGCCGATCATTACCCCCACCGACGTCGGCAGACTAACTGACATCGACAGACCCGACAACCGATGCCGGTAAGACCACCGACGCCGGCGACTGCAACTAGTTCGACAACTTCTTCCAGGTGTCATTCCTCCACAACCAAAGAGGAGTACTCACAGCGTCTAGATTACGGTGCGCGATCTTTATCCAGGTACTTCTAGCCTTGTCCATTTCTTTAGTTTCTTTATTCATCTTTTGAATGTAGAAAGCGAATTAGTGATAGAAACATTCTGGCATGCCCGGTGGGACCTTAGGTTCTTCCTCGGGTTCCTCTTCCTTTCATTCATTTAGGTGCATTTAGGCTCCTTCCTTCTTGTCTCTTTCTTCTATTCCAAATGACACTATAAGCAGGACTAAAACGAATCTTTCTTCCTTGCATTTCTAGACTAGTCTAAACATCATACTCTCAACCCTTTCTCAAACTTGTCTTCATAACAAATCTCACATTTTGACTTGGGCTTAAAACGTATCGCACTTTCATTTCTGCTTGTGCTTGCATTAGTCCACATCTAGTAACTTAAATCTGCATATTGAATAAATCGTAGACACTTGATGTTACACTACCAAACCACATGCACTAAAACACACATCAAACTCACTTGAGACAAGGCCCGACTGGGATTTCATCCCCCAGCAGATACCTTACCCATCCCGGTGACCCTACTTGGATTTCATCACCAAGGGGGAAGCCCACTCCGTTCTCTGGCGGAGGATAAACTCTAGGCGAGGTATATCTTGGCTAAGCGAGACCAGCTAACCACTGAAATCGTGAAGTGAGGGGAGCTTGCTCCTTAGCACCAGGCCACGTACCAGACCTAACACAGATTTTTGAGCACCTAAAACAAGACCCAAAACCAGCTCTAGATTGCCTCTTCTAGGACCCTTCTTACAACCAATCTCCCCAAACATTCATCTAAGGCATAAGCCATAAGATTCTAAAGTTAATTCTTAGGATTTATCGCTTAGGCTTGTCTGTCTCTCTCAGTTCTTCTCTTCTCATCTGTTTGTTTGAGTGAGTGAGGACGCTTTCTTCATTGTTTTTCCAAAGAATCTTAAAATCTTTTTGTTCTCTGGAAGACACAGTCACCGGCATCGGTTCTGTCACCGACGTCGGCTTTCCTCTCTTATCGGCATCGGTTATCTGACTGACGTCGGCTATCTGCCTTACCGACATCGGTTTTTTTTAACCGACATCGGTCTCTGTCACTATCCTTTTTTTTTAAAACCAGCAGCCTAAAACCTGTCCCTTCTCTGTCAAAAACTCCATCCTAGGTTTTCTGAAATAGAAAAACACAGTTTCTGGAACCTGACTCTTTTTTTTTGACCACGCTCCCTCGTCCCTAACCAGTCCTATCATGGAGTTACACTCGGAGACTGAAAGAACTCCTACAGGACCGACCCCGACCCCGACCCCGACTCAAATTCCCATCATCCCTGAAGGGGACCAAGATTTCGAGAGATTCTTGGACCTCAATACCGCAGCCCTCCAAAACTATCTCGCGAGAAACCCAACGCGAGACCTTTCGGGTGATGTGGCGATGACATCCACACCATTCACCACCCAACCCTTTATGACTTAGCCTTTTGCCTCAACTATTAACCCAACCATGGCCAATACGCAAAGTTTGGCCTCCCCGTCTATTTTTAGACCGACCTCCATCAGGGTTCCATTACCCCCTCAACCACTTGCAATTCAACCAAGTTCTACATCATATCAGAACTTGATTGTCTCGACCCCTCATACTCTTGCACCCACAAATGTAGGAGTGCCAACCTATCTTTGTACCAGTGCCGCCATTCAACCACCTTTGGTGGTGCCCAGTCAACTTATACCTTCGACCTTCATAACGCAACCACCTTTAGCCTCCACTTATGTCCCTGCGACTAGTCATCCATACATTGCGCCCTTAAAAGCGCAACCAACTACGTCGCATACCTCTTCTAGCCTCTTTCAAGCATCTTACAACCTAGGGGGTGCTTCATCCACCAATCCGTCAGTAGACATCATTAAGATGCTGATGGATAAAATGTCCAATCTTGAAGCCTCCATTTTCGGTTCAAGCAATACTTTGTCATATGAGCAAATTTGCAATGAGCCCATCCATCCTTCCGTCCCTATTCGACCATACCCTAACCATTGGGAGCTTCCTAAATTCACTCGCTTCCAGAGTAAGGAAGACCCACAATAACATCTACGGGCATTTAGACATGCCTATTATCTTATTTCCCATGATGATGCATTGCTTTTACGCACGTTCCCTATGTCGCTTTCTGGCCCAGCCCTTGACTGGTATAGTTCTCTTGCCAGACACTCTATCTTTTCATTCATTCAACTCGCCCAACTATTTCTTGACCATTTCTCAATCAACATCACCAAACAAGTCTCAATCACAGACCTTTACTCCATCAGGCAATTTGACGATGAATCAATAGTCGACTTTGTCGCTCGTTGGAGAGGTCTGATCAACCAGCTCTCCTTCTCTTTGCCTCAACCTGAGCTCATCGAGCTCTTCTCTCAAGCATGTGCCAGACACATCTCTTCTACCTTATGGATTTAGACATTCCACACTTTTGACGAAGCTTTCATCATGGCTCGAAAGCTCGAACTCCGCACCCTTGAAGAAGATAAGGTTAAATTGTGTCATACCAATGCTAAAACCAATGGCCATTCTTCTTCCAGACCTTCTTCTTCTACCAATTCTGAATCTAAAGGAGTGGCCAATACTGTGGTCGTTCGATCACCATCTTCGACAACAACTAATAAATCTCAACCTTCTACATCTTCCAGCATCACCAAACAATTCCAACAACGGTACATTCAGCGTTCTTACACTCCACTTGGAGAACCATACGCTTCTGTTTTGGAAAAACTACTCAAGCAGGGGGCCCTCAATCTCCCTCCAATCCGACCACCTCAATTTGACCCTTCAAAAGCCATCCCTACATGGTATAGGGAGGCCGACTTCTGTCCCTTTCATCGCGTCCAAGGCCATGACATCGACAACTGCCGAACCTTCAAAAACATCGTCCAAGACATGATCGACAAGGGGGATCTTATTTTAGATAACCCAAACGCCCCACCTAACCAACATATTGACATTTTCAAACAACCATTTCTAAATCATTCGCCTACTCAAAATAACGTCCAGACTTTGACCAATGACCCTCAAGACCATGACATTCATGCGATTAACACTATCTTGCCTCTTGTCCTTGACCAACCTCTTCCATTAAAGGATGAAGAACCTTCTTATCCTACTAGTCCTCTATCTACCTCTCTTGTATTGGATGACACTTTGACCACATCAACACCATTAAGCCCACCTCCATCCGAAGACCCTACCTTGCCTACTCCTCAACTACAAGTAGAAGGCACGATCATCCATGCCCTCCGCCCACTTGAGGAGCCACACTCTCTTATTTCTTCTCCACCAAGAGAAGAACCAGTCTCTCCACCCATTTCAACCAAGGAAGACCCAGTCACGATTTCCTCTTGCCCTTTGCGTGAGATTTCTACATCTCACTCACCTCCATCCACATCCAAACCCAAACCTACATCTAACCTCACCTCACACAATAGTGGCCCTCGACCCAAACACACGAAAGCTACTAGACCTCACCGGAGAACTCCTCCTCCACCTTCGTCATTACCTTCAATCTTGGGCCAGCATCCGTCCACTTTAATAAGAGTGCTTCCCACTCCCATCCTTCATAGAGGCAAGTCACCTCTATTACTCTCTCAACCCATCAGACATACATCTCCTCCAAACCCTCGACCTATGCCTCTTTCGCCTCCCAAACCAACGTCACCAACCCTCA
Organism: Torreya grandis; assembly: GCA_037957365.1. Taxonomy (NCBI): domain Eukaryota; kingdom Viridiplantae; phylum Streptophyta; class Pinopsida; order Cupressales; family Taxaceae; genus Torreya; species Torreya grandis. Next base: position 1,385,014 of record JARHVA010004419.1, read on the forward strand.
CTGAAATAAAACATCTCGACCCGTTAGCAGGTTCATATGCCTTGCTCTTACGGTAATTATTGCAGTCATCTCGTATCGACCTCCCGCCTCTTAGACAATATCAATCTCTCAGACCTAAACCACCTTGGTTCGACCACACTTGCATTTGTGCATATCATCGCACGCCTGGACACGACACGGAACATTATTGTGCCCTCAAGGTTGCCATTCGCCGATGTTTGGAGAATGACACCTCTCTTTTCAACTACATTATCAACAAACCTTCAACACCGCCTCACCCATCACATCTCGGATCAAGACCCTCTTGGTTCGACAACTCTAAATTTTGCCATTATCATCACATTCCGGGACATGACACTGAGCGTTGTTGCGCTCTCAAAGCTGTCATTCGTCAGCAATGGAAAAAAGACCCCCTTCTCATCAAGGATCCTCTTGACCACCTCTTCGACAAAACATCAACCCCGACTCATGCCTCTCCAACCTCATCACCTAAATCAGGATCCCCACACCAGACTGTGGTCCCTTTGCCACCTTTGACCCCCTTATTCGACATTAATACCATCCATCTGACCACTAAACCTCAACCGACCTTAACCAATCTTTCAAACATTCTCCCTACCCGCTGGGGGAATTCATCCTTCATCCAAACCTCGACCAACTTTTCAACCCAGTCTCTACCACATATCAATCACTCATTTAATCTTAAACATCGACCAAGTATCCATCGACCCAACCCCTGACCAATTATTCGACCAGTCTCAACCAAAATTCAACCAAATATCAATCAACCAGACCTCTCGACCAAACATTCAACCTTTTTCAACCAACCAGCGACAATGTCAACCAACTTCGCATCCATCAATCAACACCTGACCAATCTCGAAAGAGGCAAAGTGGGGCAAGTTTGCTTCTAATTGACTTAGACCTTAACGCACTAGCATGGCCCAGGGACTTATCAGACCTTGAGCCCCCCTTTCTGTCTTGCATCTTCGACCATTTCTACTGTTAGTCGAGTGCTCGATCACTTGACGTTTTACTTGAGCTCGTCCCTTGAACAACCCCTTGTCATTGTCATTCCTTTTCCTATCAACCCTGCTTCCTAACACTTGTCAACCCTTTTTTGTCAAGCAGTAATGCTTTGTCCTAATAAAAGGGAACCCTTAAACCTCTACAGGCTCATCCATGGCTAAACTTCAGTCAACAATTATATCAAAAAAAAAAAAAAAAATAATATATCATACCAGGTCATAAAACACTCTAAATGTAGACTGCTCCCTTGAAGGACAGCTACATAATTGCTGTATTACTAGACTGATCCCTTGAAGGACAGCTAGGCCAACTTATCAAACATTTAAATCAAAGTATAGACCACTCCCTCGAAGGATGGCTATGACTAATTACTACTACAGATAGCACCTACTTTTGAAGCTTCCCGCATTGATCAGCTTCACAACATGACCACCAAGCAAACAACATCATTATGTGGACTTCCCGCATCGATCAGTTCACCGTCAAAAAAAAAAAAAAAAAAAAAAAAAGACTGACACGCTATCAAGTCATGGACACGCCTATAGTCGTTCTTGGGTCACCTATAAAAGGGGCAAGGTTCTTCCTGCCACCAAAAAAGGGTTACCCCATCCTCTCGTATCACATAACTCATCCTATCACCCCAACACACTCAAGGGACTTCGAGCTCACTTAACGTCAAGTGATTCGACTATTCCTCTAGTACAACACTGGTCCACGACGCAACGCATACACGGGGCTTTTGTTCTAACAACCCCTATCTATGCTATCTTTTTGGTCCTTGTCAATGAAAGAGCAATTCGCCTTTCACTTATCTTTTACTTTGGTCACATTTTCAAACCAACTTCAACATTTTCAAACCAACCTCAACATTTTCAACATGACATCAGGCATCGCCTTGTCCTTTTCACATAGTTTCCATGGACACCAATACACATGGAAACTATCAACCAGACCCAATTTATGTTAAGCATAAACCAATACTTGCTGAAGCATAAATAGACCCCATTCATTTTTAGCATACATCCATCACGACTATGGAAAATTGCTAGGGATGAAAGACCTTCGACCAATGTTACAGCATACACCATTTGGAAAAGGCTGTAACATCTCTTTCTCCTCATCATTTCGACAATCGACCAAACTCATCATCAACCATTTTGACCCTCGCAGTCTGAACTACATTGGTCTGAGGCCCTATGACCAGGGATATGTAGGCAGCACTCAGATAACACATCCTCTGAGGTTAGCTCGACCACCCCCATTTGTTCGTCTCTTTGATGGACAAACCTTCTCTTCTATGACTTTAATCACGCCCAACTCTGTCAACTTTGACCAAGACCAATCTTTTTCTTTGACCATTCCTCCCTTTTAGGGAGAACTACATTGGCCTGAGGCCCTATGATCAGGGCTATGTAGGTAGCACTCAGTTGACATAGGGTCTTCTGAGGTTAGCTCGGCCACATCCTTTCGTCCATTCCTTCCATCGACCACCAACCATCAGAGATCATGTCTATCTCCTCCAACCTCGACCACTTCCAAGACACTGTTGCCTTGGTTGTTTTTGCATGTATGCTACCTCATGACTGGTTAGCAGAATTGTGCGCAGACCTTTTTTGGACCCTCACAAGTATAGGATCGCAAGCCGGTTGATCCACACTACTTGTGACTTTTTTGTGTTTCTAGGAGCACTTCCTGAGCCCGGGATACCTAGAACATGATGACTCATTTGGAGCTTCAGCTTAGATTGAATAACCCGATCAGCAGACGCCTAAATGCTGGGGCCTGGTTATTTCAATTTTGGCACTCCTTGACCCTTGACCTGCGCCACTTTTGACCTGACCATCTCGTTCAGTGGTATGCGTGCAATCACGACTTTTGCAGCGTTCACCCTCACCCCTCTTCCATCCACTCTTTGTCAGATCAGCACCCGACATCAGGTTTCCTTCCCTCGACTCCCACTTTGAGGGGGAATACCTCATCCATACTTCGGGGCAATCCACATCATCCCTCACCTGGGGCAACCACCTCCTATTCTTGTCTTGCAGTTCATCTAGAACAACCAACAAGACAAAAAGGGGAAAATGTAGACACCTAAAAAGTGTCTAACCCTTGGTCTTCCTCTCTCCCCTTGGTCCCTTGCCACTTCGACTATCCCTAACCTACCTAGGTCTTATTAATTGAAAATAATCATCTATTTTTAATTAAATAAGTCCATTTTTCCTCTCCTTGCCACCTCGCCACCCTAGGATACCCTCCTTGGATCCCCTTCATTCCCCACATGGCCATTTAATGCCTAAGACTCCCATTCCAAACTCTCCACTCGCCCAATTAACCCCTGTCGACCGTTTCATCCTCGCATTCATTTGACCCGGCAGTTGGGAAATGGATTAAAGGCTATTTTTAGCCTTTCTCCAGCCTTTTATCCGCAGACGTCGGTCAACCGTCGACCGACGTCGGCAATATTGCCAGCGTCGGCACCTTTCATAACAGCTTCTTTACCGTTATCTCCTTCTCTTGGCTCTCTGCGTCTCTCTCTGGCATCCTGACTCTTGAATCTTTGCATCAGACCCTTGTATCCATCCTTTCACTTGACCTCTCTGCCAATCAATCTGACTCTCTCCCTCAGGTACACAGCAAGCTTCTGCAAGTGAACAATAGGGATTCTCTATCAGCAACAGGCTTCACATCTGGCATCATCAGCAACAAGATCAACACCTTCTTCAGTAGGGCACAGACTGCTAACCAAACCAGGCAGACCCAGATTCTTATCTCCTTGATCGACCTCCTTTATCTCTCTGTCCCTTTTCTACATTTTGTCCATTATCCTAGACCTCTGCACAGACCTTCAACTAAAACCAGACTCTCCCAGACCATTTTGTACGTCCACAGACCTGTCCATAGACCAACCCTGGACCAAGCCCTGCCCAGAACCTGACCTGACCCATCTGGAGGCCATTGCCCCGATCAACGTCGGTCATTACCCCCACCGACGTCGACAGACTAACTGACATCGGCAGACCCGACAACCGACGCCAGTAAGACCACCGACACCGGTGACTGCAACTAGTTCGACAACTTCTTCCAGGTGTCATTCCTCCACAGCCAAAGAGGAGTACTCACAGCGTCTGGATTACGGTGCGCGATCTTTATCCAGGTACTTCTAGCCTGGTCCATTTCTTTAGTTTCTTTATTCATCTTTTGAATGTAGAAAGCGAATTAGCGATAGAAACACCTAGAATGTTCAAGGTCTTACAAAATCCTCCAAAAAATACTCTATGTGTTTTTTACCAATAGATAGAATCTCTATATTTTATTTATCTATAATAAGTTAAAGTTTCAGGATTTATTCTACAACCTTATCTATGTTGTATTTTGCATGATGCTACCCAATTTTTCACTTTGCATGAATATGGATGTGGTAGTGCCAACATCTAGGTTTCACTTAAGTTTTCCCCTCTATTATAGGCATGGGAGAGGACCCCTCACACTAGGTTTTTTGGATACTTTTGGATATTTATGGCCATTTATTAGGCATTCTTAATATTTATGCCCATAATTATGGTTCAAATAGATCTTTGCTTTAGATATCCTTATCTGACAATCTCCCCCTACCATATGGATATTATGTAAGCATTTTAACATGATTGAGTATTCCAAGGAAAAATTTGGTGCCTTACCTATGAGGTGGTACATTAGAGAATGTGAAACATGGTATCAATTCAAGAATAAATGGGGTCTTGCTGACCCTCTCCTCCAATGACACTCATTTAATAACATGTTTTGGTTTACATTATCTAACTACCATGTTGACAATCACCTCATACTCAAAAATATCAAACATTATATGTTGTCAAAATATATTTTTTTTGTATCCAACATTAGTGGCCATCCTATCATTATCCATTTTGACAGATGTTCTTTGATCATGGTCATATCTTCTATAGAGTGGAATAGGTCACATGATAGTATAAGGTGCCATGTATTCAATTCATCCCTACTACTTCTCCTTTAAGACACACTATCACCATCCATTTGATTTATTGAATCTATAACTTGGTCCCTTTCCCTCCTTATTTTTCCAAGAGGATTGAGTGGTGGAACGAGGCCATTATTTTCACGACCACCTTAGCAAGTTATGCACATTATAAAGTTCCTTGGGGATGCTATGATCAAGGAATTATAGAGGGTTTACTTCCTTCTTAAACTTAATCTTTTTGATACTCATTTGAAAAATATTTATACCTCATTCAAACACCACATCAAGGTGGTAGATAACCATGCTGCTAGAGGGGCATAATTATGTGCTCAACTATACTGGCTCAAGGTTGGAGATAAAGATTCTAAAGCTTTTTTCAAGTCCATTGAGGCCAATCAAGGTCATGAATAGATCAATGCCATCAATTTGACCTAAGAAATTCTCACTTCCATCCCAAACATCTCTTTGGACTTCATGAATCACTACAAGCTAGAGTTTCAAGCTCAAGAGATAATGGAAGAAATATCTCAGGGTTTATAAGAATTCCTTGATGTTGTTCTTCACAAAGTTAAATCAGATAACCAATGAATTTAGGACTCACTTTTAACCTTCCAAGAACTCACATAGGCACTCTAATGCATGAGTAATGATAAATCCCCTAGCCTTAATGGCTTTCTAGGTGAATTCTATAAAGCTACATGGTAATTTGTTGGGCTAGACTTGCTTCAAGTCTATAAAGAAGCCCTATAAAACCATTATTTGGGATTTTTAATTAATAAAGGCTATATTAAATTCATAACCAAAGTGGGAAACCTAGATCTCATTACGATTTGGTGGTCCATCACCTTGTTGAATGTTTCCCATAAAATCCTCCCCAAATCTCCTGATAATCAACTCTATTTTATTCTTCTTGTCATTGTCATACATAAGCGAACAATTTTCATTAGAAGGGGGTATATTATTGATAATATAATTTATGTTTGGGAGGTAATGGATTGGGCTAGGGTCTCTTATCAATGAACCATTTTTATCAAACTCTCTTTGAAAAATCCCAATATATAATTGAATGTCCTTTTATCCTAGTTATGTTAAAGGCTCTTAATTTCAGCAAGTACTTTGTTTTGATAGTTCAAACTCTACTTTTGCATGCATCAACCTACCTTGGCATCAATGGATTCAAGTTTGATTTCTTTTCCCATAGTTATCTATTAGTCAATGTTTCCCTCTTAGTCTGGTATTATATGTTCTCTCCACATAATCTTTAAGACATTTTATTGCCTTTAGAGCTGAGCCTAGTTCAAGGAGTTATTTTACTTGAATTCTCTTCCCATCTCTTTAATGAACACTTTACAAATGACACATTGCTTATACTTAAACAAAAATAAATGACCTTCCTAGAATCTATGAAGTGTCTTGATATTTTTTAATTAGATTTTGTGTCTAGTTTTAAATGGAGCAAGACTCAATGTTTCAAACAAAGTATGATGCTTAACATGAATGGATTCTCTAATTTAATTGGGAATGGATTATGTATGAAGAACAGTTCTAATTTATTAGCATGCCTTTTGCCTTTAAAATTTATCCAACTAAGCTATTGTAGTTTGTCATCAGTAGAGTGGAGAATAAAGTTTAATACTAGATTACCAATACACTATCCTTAGAAAGAAAATTCCAATTTTGCACTAAGATTTTTTCTACCACCCATGTTTATTAATATTCATATTGGGAACCATCCAAAACATCTTATGATAGCTTATCTCAAATTCTTAGGGAATTTCTTTGGTCTAATTCCAAAAAAATAAGGGTTTCCATCATGTATATTAGGACATTGATTACCTTCCTCAAGATAAAGGAGGCATGGGAATTGTTAACCTTTATAGAGAGAGTGCAACCTTATGTGTAAAAATGTTAGTTCATGTTATTAATGTTAATGAGGCCTAGAAAATCCTGCTAAGGCATTATATTTATTTTGGGTTTCTCTATGGTAAACCTAGTTGGAAGAATATATATTTCCACTCCCTTCTCATCATTATGGCCCCTATCAAAATTAAAGTCTCTTTCATTTCCAAAATTATATGGAAAGCCTTTGAGGCTATCAAGTCACACATGGAATAGATTGGGGATTATTTTCTTATAAGTTTATCTTTTAATGATCATAAAATTTGGTAGTTTCCTATGATGACAAACACTAATGTTTTTTCGGTTGAATTATGGGAACCAAATCCCGTATAATCTTTTCCAAAGGTATCCATATCATTCGAGATGTGATTGATGTTAGGGACTTGATTCTTTGGAAAAATTTGAAAATTAAATTTCAATTAAATAATGTTGAATTACCTTTTATTCTTCACATTCAAGAGCTTCTTCTTGATGTTATGCTTCACAAGCTAGACTTACAGCCTCTTCGGTCTTGGTGGAAAGATTGGTGATGGAATTGTGACACACACTTTAAAAATTATTCTCTAGGTCTTTTGTATCAATTCATGAGCCCCTTCTCCCCTAATTTTTTAAAGATCAATAGGAATTTGGGTCTTAAATCCTCCACCATAATTTGGATAGCTTGAATTTATATAATTTGGGTTTCTGAGATGGAACCAAAGTTAGCTCACTTCTTATGGTGCCTTATTTATCAAGGTCTCCCACACAAGGAATGAATCTCTCATCTGAGCATTGTTCCACCCAAGTATCCTACCCACCAATGGCACTAGTCTTTCAAACACCTATTTTATCTCTATTCATGAGTCCAAATGGATTGGAAGTGGATCTATAGCTTATTCCAACTTTATCACCCTAAGCCTTTCTCTTGGTAGCTTGTTGTTTTGGGAGACTTAGCCAACTATCTAGAGTCTATTATTTTTTGTGGAATATTTTCAAGTCCATCATTATTTTTCAATTATGAAAGGCTATTAATAATGATATATTCAATATTGATGAATGCTCTTATTAATTTTCTATTAATGATAAGTTTTATATTATATCTTTGGCCTGCATACATATTCAAGCCCAAATGGACAAGGTTTTGATGTAAGTCCACCACTTTTAAGAGTTGTTAGGTCACTAGGAGAGTGCTCCCTAAATCATGAGTCCTGTGTCATTAGACATACTACCCTAGGGACCACCATATCTTCCTCTCAGGTGGCATAGAATCTGGACATATAGTCATGGCCACTTCTCTCCTCACTTTCATTCTCTGGGGGTTCACCACCACTGTATGATAAATATGACATAGTTTCCTTTAGTAGAGGCTTTCCTAATGGAAATATTACTCAAGCAAAACTGGTTGATGGGTGGACTATCGATATGACCATGGATCCTTTAGATGGTTGGGTGGCATCATATCCTCCTAATGTAAAGCCTTCTATTTTGGAGACTCTACCACCCAAGGATGATCCTCTACCTCCTCCCTTAGGTGTTGAATCTTGTTCTTAAATTCTATGATGTAGTTTGTATTTGAGTGTCATGTTTTATCTTGCTTGGTTTTATATTCCTTACTTTTTTCTCATGTTTTAAGTTAGGTATTTTCCTCTAGAAGGAAGTTTTAGATGTGAATTCAAATTGATTGATTTGCTATGTAACCTTTATGTATTATTATTAATATATGATATCTTTAAATGTTTTAATAGTAATATTATTATATTATGATAATATATATATGACCAAATTTCTAATGCTAATAGGTATAATAAATGTTATACATAGACCTCTTTTGCAATGCTTTATGGATTTTAGGTGGGCTTAAACCTTATGTCCTTCATAAGTTATTTGTTTTACATTTTTTATGTTTAGTGAGTACGTTGTTTGAGGTTTAATACTTGATTAGTAATGAAAATGCTATTGTTACTTTGAATTATAAATTTGATGTACAAAAGACAGACTTTATAATAAATCTAACATCTAAAGCACATACAAAAATATGACCAAAAAATAGACCCTTATTTGTGTCCCACAAGTGAAGGCCATCAACTTTAAACAATTTAATTAAAAACCTAAAACTTTTTCAACAATTTAAAAAAAAACTAAAACTTATTTCTCACATCCAAAAATTGAAATGAAATTTATATTTAACAATTTTCTCAAAATATTTTACTACGCTTGATTTGGCCATTTGATAAAAAATTTTACTCTTAAAAGTGAAATTACAAGATCACATCATCCATAAAATACAAGTTGAAAAGTAATTTTTAAAAAAGTGATTTGATGTTCTTTTTAAAATAGATTATCAATTTAAAAGATTTAAAGGATATAATTGTGTAATGGTTTTTAGATTTAATTTTTTGAGAAGAGAATTTTACCAAGAATGAGAGTAAAATAGTACTTAATTATATATAAATATATACATGGGACCATATAAGTAAGAGAGAAGATAAAAATTAATTAATTAAGTAGTTAAGTGATTTGTAAAAGAGTGCAAATACTTAAAAACCATTTTTGTATATTTATTAGTTTTTAGTTTACATAAATTTGGGATGTTTTGTATACTTATTGGTTATTTTTTAAAATTATATGTTATTTGCGTATTTATCAAATTATAATTTTCCCAAACATTTCTCTCAACAACTTCTAGTTATCATTTTCTCTTCTTTGATTTCTTATTATTTTGAGTCGTTCATCAACAACAATAATGATGCTGTTGGGTTTGTCTAGAGTGTTAATGAAATTCTTAGGTTTTTTTGGAGAATGAATGAAACTCTTGGATCTATTTGGAAAATTGATGACACTTAAGGTTTCTCTTATATGGTCCCTATGGCTAGAGTACACTTACTCTCTTTTTCCTTGCTTTTTCTCCCAACAATCATTTGATGAAGATATGGGCAGCAATAGGGTCCTAATTCAAACCCAATTTGCATATAAATACACAAAAAATATAGATTGTTTTAAATAAATAAGAATAAGTATAGTGAAAATTCTATAAATAAATTATTGGGCATTCACATGCATTCTAGAGACATCAAACAATCATTAGAGCACTTATTGTTATAAAACATAAGTTCATCTTAGAGAAATGATTGAAGAGAACACATCACACAACGATAGGGATTACATGATATATAAACTATTCAAATTATCATGTTTGTTGTTTTTTATATTTTTATAATCATCTTTAGGCCTATAACATGTCAAAATAGTTTTACTATTCTTCATTTTATTATAAACCCCAAAACACATTTTATTTTCCTTAAAATTTCATGTATTATTGGCTATATGGGGAAAGGAAAATATTTTTTTAGGTTAATGGAGATTAGGAAAATGAAAATGTAACCATCAAATAAATTTGGATGTGTTTGCCATTTATATTATTAATGTTTTGAACATCATCGGGAGTGGGATTAATGATCTTCTAAGACTTCTATGTTTATTGTCAAATTTTTGGGTTAGGTCATTATCACATTTGAGTGTGTATTTTCATGTCGTTATATCCCTAAGATTATCATCGAATCTTAAGATAAAATATATACGCCACTAAACTATGCATGATCACTCCTCTATAATTATTTAAATTAACTAATTAAGCTTATATTATCATCTCACACATATTATCTATCCTAATTAAAATTAATTGGATAATTTTATTTAAATTTAGTTATAATCCATTTATCTATATTTAAAATAAAGAGAAAAAGAGGGGGTAAAAAAATGTTGGGAAATGGTAAAAAATAAAAAGAAAAACTATGGCTTACCAAAGCTATATAACAAAGGTTCCCAAGTGTAGCATGACTTCAAACCATCATCACAATTCAAATTGTTTGAATGTCTATCAATTTATATTGTGTCTAAAATCTTTTTATCCATGTAACAACTCTTTATGGCTAACGTGATGTAAATTAATATAAAGTATTTTTTTTGGAATTTATACTTGCTAGAGCTGATTTATTAACCTTTTCATACTCTAAATATTTAGAGTGCTCTTTTATTTTGGTATGAAGGGATAATTCAATGTCACCAATGTAGGATGACCACAAGGACAAGGTACCCATTTCTCTTAATTTTGGATTGATGGGGTCCTTAGGGTTCCTAGGTTTTTTTATTGTGGTATTAATAGGTTTAAATAAATTTTCTATTCCCTCTTTTCTTGCTTATTATTGAAAAATTAGGTTAAATGTGCCATTGATGTATGGTAGGAATTCCTTTATTTCTTTCTCATTGGTTTAATTCTCATTTCTTTCTTTTGGGCCTCTTTTCTCTTTTGTAACATTTTTGTTAATTTTTAATTTTTTATATCCATTCACTTTTAATACCTTAATAAATATCTTTCTTCATATTTAATATATGTATGATCTTAAACTCTTTGTGATCTCATAAAAAGTGTTGAGAACTCTTGCTTTCTAGGATGAATGGTAGTGTGAGTCAAATCTAATGTATAGATTAGTGTGTGTACTATTTTTATATATACTTAACATGGGATTGAGCCATTTCTATTTTTTACATGATTAGTACATTTAAAAAAGGATGTTCATCATCTTCTTCTACTTCCATTGTAAGTTTTATATGTTTTTATTGTACATTGAGGTGATATAAGAAAGTGTTTAAGGTGTATTTATTATAATTATATTTTATATTTATCTCATATAGAAAATAAATTTACCATTCGCATTCATGAGGAAGGAAATTTTTATAACCTTACCTTGACATTTATTTCCCCCACTTTTTTAAAAAGCCACTTCATTAACTAATTGATTAATTTTTTAATTTATTAAACCAAATAATTGATTGATTAGTTAATTAATTAATATAACTAATTTACTGATTATTTAATTAATCACAGTGCTTATTTTAATTTTTTTTCCTTCGGTGGTCTCATATAAAAATAAACATTATAATAATGGAAATCAAAGAAAGAAGTAGTTCCAAGATAAATCAAGACTGAGAAAAAGATATCAGTTAGAAGAGGAATGTAATGAACTTTGAGACATACATCACCAAAAGAATCAAATTAGAGAAATGGAGAAATAAAAATTTAATCAATTAGAGGACACCACATATCCTGAAGATAATAACTAAGAAGTGGAGGAAGGAGAGGTACACATTAAATGTAAGCACAAATGTAACCATGATCCTCCCCTCTTTTTATGACCTATAAATGTTGGTCTAGAGGAAATGAAGAAATCATAATCCCTCAAGTTGTATTACAACTCCTTGATTTAGATTCAACATGTGACCCTATGTTAGAAATGGAAGAGGTGATACCACGTTCTATATCTCAACACTTGGAGAAAGAGATTTCCTATCTCTTAGTAGTCATGAACCATAAAATTTAAAAATCATGTGCAAGATTAACAACACATGCCAAAAATTCTACTGACCTAAGAGTGGAAGTTAAGAGAGGAAGATTGAATCATAAGCAATTTTGAAAGAGGGAAATAACAAGATATATAGCTAATAGGAAACAAATCACCTTGGAACTAAATAGATCTAAATGATAGGTAATAAACTAAAAAATGAAGATTATATCATGGATTATAGGAGAGATGAATAACTTGAATAAATAGAGGATATTAAGAATTTTTAGTAAATATCATCGATTTAGTTTTCTTTCACTCGAAGAAATCAAAATGTCTAAAAATAGCTTCACTGAAACCAAAAAAAAAGAAAAAGAAATAAAACATATTTTATTGAAATAAGCTTGTTATGTGCCTCGCGAGGGTTAGAAACTCTTTGGGATGCTTAGGTTGTAGAAGGAAAAGTCCTAATTAAAAAATAGTCATCATTTATAAATATTGTTCGCAAATAAACATGATAACTCTTTATAGATTATATCTAAGACTTATGCTCATTATTATTGTATAGAAATAATATCTCTATGAAATGAACTTGAATATTTTATAATATATTAAAAATATTCTATATGGATGTTGGTAGATGATTTTAACCCTCTTCTCTTTCTTTTAGAGAATAACACGGGTATTTAGGACATCACTAGAAGTAAGGAAGCCTTAACAAGTTTTATTTAATATTTTCATTTACTAGATTTAGAGTTAAGGGGATCAAGCTTCACATGGATGGAAATAATACTAGGGGATAATCTTATTTAGGTTAAATTGGATTGATATTTTGTCTCAGTTAATTAGCTTATTTCCCAAAATTCTTGTCTTTATTCACTACCTGCAATAAGATCAAATCACAAGCCATTTTTTATTCAATTGAATTTGGATTCTAAGAGGATAAAAAAATCCATTTAGATTTAAAAATATGTGTCTTCTTCACCCAAAATTATTGGCAAGAATAAATGGATGGTGGAATCTGGTAGTTAAAGGTTCAACTATGTTTAAGGTTTCAAGAAAGTTAAATTTTTTGAAAGCAAATATTAAAAATTAGAAAAAAGAGACTTTTGGTAATATTTTTATATATAAGAATATAATCATGGAGGATTTGTAAAACTTATAAAAATAAGTTCAAAATAAAAAATGTTACTTAGTGAGTTCAATTCCCTTGTAGCAAAAAGAGAAACCTTCTGGAGATATAAATCGATATTATTATAGATGTCGATAGGTGATATAATCACCAAGATATTTAATATTTCAAATACGAGACATCAAATTTATAAAAAAATTAAGGATATCTCTAAATTAGATGGAATCCTGAGCTTAGATATTAAGATAATAAGAAAATAAATTGTTCTTGTTTTTAGAAATTTTCTAATTGGTAAGGTGGATAGTAACTTGATTCCATCCTTCTTATTATCTTATAAATAGATAATAATTATCTTTAAGGTATTTTTTATATCAAGGAATTTAATTATGTGGTGTTATCATTGACATGGAATTAAGCCTTGAGTCAAGATGGCTTTCTGTCTATTTCTTTCAACATTTTTAGAAGATTGTCTAGTCAGATGTTATAGTTGCAAAAGAATTTTTGGTATCTAATAAAATTATAAAATAAATAAAAATTAAATTTTTAGTGTTGATCCCTAAAAAAAGGGAGTAAATTTTTTCAAAGTCTTCATACTGATAATCTTATTCAACACCCTATAATAACGTTTTACAAATATTTTTAGCCAAAATATGTAACCAATTATTCTTCTATTGATCTTGCAACAACAAGAAGGATTTGTTAATGGCAAACATCACTCAGAACATAATCACAATACATGAAGTTATACAATCAATGGAAAAAATTAAAAATGTGGGTATGATTCTTAAATTGGACATGAAAAAATCTTATTACAAGGTGTCATGCAACTTTCTTGATAAGGGTATGGAAAATTTTTATTTACACCAAAAATTTGGAAATGCGATTTTTACTTGCATCTCTTCTCATATGTTATTTGTGATGATTAATGGGACACCAATAGGGTTTTTACCATTGAAAAAGGTTTGAGACAAGGGGATCCCATTTCACCATATCATTTTATATTCATGGTTCAGGCATTAGTAATAAGTTTTTCTTCACCTCTCAATATCAGTAGACTAAATGACTTTAAACCAACTTCCTCTATTGATCTAGCTTCTCATCAGCAATATTTTTTTGACACATTTAGCTTAGGAAAAATATTCATGAAGGACGCAAAGGAATTAATGAATTTTTTAGAGTGATATACTGAAGTTTCAAGGTAAAAAATCAACTTGGATAAGAGTAACATTTCATTTCTTAACACTCCCCTATAACATCAAAACAAAATTTCAAGAATTTTGGGATGCCAAACCAAATAAACCCCATCCTCCCATTTAGGCATGCCTTTATTTAAGGGAAAATATCTCCTAACATTTGAAATCCTATGCTTGATTAGTTTCATTAAAAATTAGTTGGCTGAAAAGGATACCATGTTAGTCAATCAGATCAATTATTGATTGCCAAAAGTAGTCTAAAATTCTCCTTGTCTATCTCATGTATATTTTCATAATATATAGGAATGTTGAAAACAAGATTGAAAAAATTAAAATAAGATTTTTATAGTTAGGCACTGAAGAGAATATTATAATCACCTTGGTTGATTAGGAGAGTGTTCGTATCCATAAATAACTATGAGGTTATAATCACCTTGGTTGATTAGGAGAGTGTTTGTATCCATAAGTAACTATGAGGTTTAGGGATTTGAAGAATTGGATCTATGAACAAAGATGTCTTAAATAAAATTGGCTAGATATTTATGAAAAATACCAATCAGTGGAAAGATGTTTTAAAGGTGAAATATCTTGATAGTTATTATGTTGAGAGATTCTTATCTGCTAAATATTTACCACCATATTATTTTTTCTATAAGAATCAAATTGAGATTAAGAAAAAATTATGGAAATATTGGAGATGGAACTTGGGGTTAGGAAGCCTACTTTGTTATGGGAATATGTTTGGATAGTAAAAGCTTATCTAAGTTAAACCAAGACTTAGGATAGTCTAAGTATTTTTATTAAAATACTAATGGAAGAATGGTGATGGACTACATTAAAGATAGGAGTTTAGATAAAGCTTGTAAAAATATTAATTTTAATTCAAAAAATTCTTAATATCTCTCTCACTTAAATTCCTTAAATGAAATATTTAAAGGTTTATGTATTAGCCAACTTGATAAAAAATATGAGCTAGTGTGGATAGCAAAAATAGATTGCAATTATAATTTCAAATTGAGATATTCAGTGACTCCAAACTCAATGTTAAATAGATTCCTTTGGAATGAAGTTTGGGATAAATACCTTATTCCAAAATTCAATTTATTTATTTTGGGTGGCAATCCAAAAAAAATTTCTAACCTAGGATAAATTGGTGAAAATAGGTTTTATGATTCCTAACAAATGTATCTTATGTGAAAAGGAGGTTGAATTCATGTTTCATATTTTTTTTGGAACATCGCTTTGATTATAAAATGTTGAGGATTTTTATTTATAAATGTGAGGCTTGTTGGGTATAACCAACATCCACTTTAGAATTTTTTCTTCAATTATCACTTCCATTTTTTAACTTATAGTTGAATAAACTTTAGAAGTTAACCCTCACACATGTTTTTTGGGTCAACCAATTGAAAAAAAAAATCTTTCAAGATATGAAGTGAGGTGATATCAAAGTGGAATGAAGGATCATGGATATAATTATATAGAATTCACCTATGATTAAATACAATAAGATGGAGAAGATAAAAGAAGCTGAAGCTAGGATAGCTTTAAATTTTAATATTATAGAAATAGATGACAAAGTGGACTTAGAAAATAAGGCTAACAAAAAATTAGTTAAATGGATATGTCCTTCTCCATTTTGGGTCAAATTAAACTTAGGTAACCCAACATAGGTAAGTGGTGGTGTCATTATTAGAGACAGTAGAGGGAATTTGGTTGTAACTTATGTGGGAATCTTAAATATTAAATATAATAAATTTGTGGAGGATAAAGTAGCCTTTATGGGGACTTAAAGGAACAAAAGAAATGAACATCACTCACATATCCATGAAATATAACTCTCTTAATATTATCAAATGTATTATGAAGGAAAGTCCTCAACGCTGAATCATTAAGAACATTCTTGTAGATGTATTACAAATATTTAAATCCTTTGAAGAAGACACAATAGGTCACATTTATAGGGAGGGTAACAAGGTGGATAACTAGTTTACTAATAAATGGATTTTTAACTCAAGTTTTAAGAAATGTTTACAAACCTTGCTTAATTTTATTATCTAATTGTTATATGGTGAAGAAAAAAGAAAATCAAATATTGGTCCCTTATTACTTTGTCTATAGGATGATGGTTTATGTCCTAGTTGTCAGTTTACCCTTATTTAGACTCGACTATAGAATCACTCCACTTATGTTTTACCTATAGGGAAGGAGTTTTTAAGTAATATTATGTGTTATATTACCTTGTTTATAGAAGGCCCATTTTTTTACCATGTAAATTTGTTTACCAATTCATTAGGATGGATTTAGATTAATGATACTTATTTTAGGCCTACTATTAAGTCATGCAGGAAAGGGGTGGAGATAAATTGTTTCAACATCACATTGATTATTTTTACTCTGAATGTGACACAATTGGATCATCACTATTAAAACTTAAATAAAAGTAGTTTCAAGTGATTAGATAGTTATTTTAGTCTTAAAGGGGAGATTAAATTCATGTTAGTCTGAGATTATTATAATTTTTAAAGAGATATCCTTTACCCATATCTTGAAGGAAGGAAAGAGAAGAGTCAATTGGTTTGAAAAATCAATGGTTTTTGATTCGTGCTTTATAAAATGGGTTAACCCCAATTATATCCCTCACTCTATCACCCAAACGCTGAATTAAAAAACTAAAGTCTAAGTTGGACTCCACACCTCTGAAAGGAAAGTTCATTACTAAACTTATGATTTTCAAGATTAGATGGAAAAATATCTTGAATTTATTGGTTCATAATGATAATATCTTTAGGTGCTCTGTCACCAAATGTGATTTATCCAAATCAAATCATTATTTTTATATTCATCAAGATTGACTTCTACTTGATGCATGTGTACCCTCCCATTACGATGTTCTCCTACCTTATTATTGGTAATTATTATACAAAATTTTGGAGTTTTATTGTAAAATTGATCTATATATTCACACAAACAAAGGTGATTTCTTCCCTCAACCTATTTTTTGTTTCTCTAAGGTGACCCTACTCTCAATTTTTTTTTGTAAGATGAAGTTTCATCAATTGGAGTTTGGATTCTAGTTGTTTTTATGTTTAGGATCTATGTGAGGAGATTGAGTTAGAAATAACCCCTCTTCCTACCAATAAGCAATACGTAACTCTACAATTTGGAATATTTTGAGGAAAGAAGTATCGACCAACTACATGGAAAGAATCAAAAGGCACCACCCAATGTTATTTGCAAATTTTATAGAGGATTGGAAAAGTAGGATGATCTCTTTGAGAGGAGCGACTTTGGATGTAGTTGAAGAAAAAATAGCTACAATTATAGTTATGTTAATGGAGGGATTGAATATTGTTAATGATAGAATAATAAAAAATGAGTAAATAAATTTATTCTTTAAAGACAAGGAAAGAAATTTGAGTTCTAGGATGGTATCATTAGAGTCTTTTTTCTAGACCTTTGGGGTGAAGTTGGCCTACATATCATTAATTATATCACATTGGAAGGATGATATAAAACATTATATTCCTACCGCCTCTCTTTGTTGAACCACTTTACACATATGAGACTGGTGAGTCTTCCTTTATTCTTACTCACATCTTTAAAACAATATATTATGGATGTTCAACTAGTTAATGGGAAAGTTCCTATCCATTAGGGTCTCATTTATTTATTGTTTCTAGAGGCTCTACTTAAGATATCTTTAGTTGAGTTTAATTTTATGATAGATACTTTAAAAGGATTGAATAGGGATAACAATGGGTCTTTTAACCCTCCTTTTATTATAGGAGGGAGTAATACTATTAGAGTCCTAGGTCTATAAAATTCATAATCTCCTCAACTCAAATTTAGAAATAGGGCAAAGGAGAAATGTGACTCAATTTGGATACATAGAGGAATGATAATGAGGAGGATATTTATTTGTAATATCAAATTATAAATATGAACCTTTCTAGTAGTACAAAGCCTAGCTTAGTGAGAGTTATTTATAAGTTAGTAGAATGACTTTATAATCACAACCCAGGTAAAGTTATTGAAATACTTGAAGATGATAAACACACTCATGTTGAAGCTAAAATCTTTCACAAGGGGAGTAGAATTCAAAATGTTGATCTTAATTGTCTTCCTTCTAGATGTGAAATAACCATCCAAAATAATAAGAGGAATCAACATCAAGAATATATAAATTTTTTTGGATGCATTTACGGCCCTTAGCCTATTTTTCATCACAATTCTAACATAACCCCTTATGGTAACATTCACACATTTATGCCTCAATGAGAATTTGGATGGGCATTGCCTTTAGAGGGGGGTTTGTGTCAATAAATTCAAAGTAATAAGGATTTGAGGATGATAAATTGGAATTTCAACACTACAATGTGATTTTGTATTATGTGAGATTAGATAATCTGAAGGCTTCCATCATGGTTTGAGGTTTGAACATTTTAATCTCAGTTCAAATCACATACCTGAGTCCACTTGTGAAGCAACTTTTTGAAAAAAATAATTAGATAAGTATTTGGTTTGATTAAATATTTTTTTGATATTCATGTATTATTCTAATTTGACATAGTTTAGTGAAGGCATATGTGAAATCATCATAAGCACTAGTCCTAAAATACAATAGCAAGAGTTTGGAAAAATCAGTGCAATATGGTTCTAGATTTGACTTGAGGTACCATTGGTACCACTGGACAACTTCCTTCTATAATTCAAATGAATCAATAGGTAACTTCTATTCCCCCATAGTGTGATGTGGGCTAAAATATTATTTTTCATAGCAAATCTAGCTAGTGGGTTCAATACCATCAAATTTGGGAAAATCTAATTTAGAGCTATGCAATGGTGATTTGGAAAAAAATTATCATCTAATTATTTATCCCTATTATTTTAGAGTGATCAAATTTTAGCATGGAAACTGACGATGTGATCATTCAACTTCGACAGTCAAGATTCAAAAATTTTCCATAGTTCATCAATGTCAAATGTCATGGTTTGGGTACCCACATGAGTAACAACCATTTATTAAGGGGTTTGAAGGTGCCATAAAAAAATTGAGTGAATTTATATGTTAAATTTATTGGTTTCATATGATGATCACAATGGTGTAATTTACACACAGGTGAACAAAAAAATTTCAAAAAAGTACTTTCAGATTGTAGTTGGATTTTTTTTTCTATGGGGATTTTTTTTCAAAAAAATGAAATAGCCCTTAAAATGACTAGTATGATGAGAAATTCATAGTGGTGTATTATACCTATGGGTTCCCCAAAATATAGAGTTAAGTCTATGATTGTAGGAATTAACGGTTACAAGGAGGGTTATTATAAGGTTTGTTTTCACTTGTGAGCTTACAATTATACTGAACTAGTTTATAAATAGTGTTGGTCCAATATTTTAGAGAACTAACTATGAATGATTACGATTATGTATCCCACTATCATGTCTCTACAATCTGGTGTAAATAACTTTCCTGGGCAATACATTCCACTCAAAGGGAATTACAAGAAAAATTGGATGAAGGGTTCTATGGCTAGGCTGTAAAAAACTAAGGGTTCTTTTGATGTACCCAAAGGTACATGTAGGGAAAAATTTGTATACAATGTTATCTAATTGGCATGTGTATTGGGGCCTAACCCCTCACCTCATGGATATAAGGAAAATTAAAATCTGCTTAGCCTGAAATGATAATTCTATGTCAATTTTAAAATTGTTAGAACATAGTTTATACTTAAGGGAGAGAGAAAGAAAAATGTAGATTTTGGGAAAAATATTAGTGCCACCACTCTAATGCCACTTTATGATCACCAAGATCTTATTAGGGTGAGGTGATAATATACATTGGACATAAGTAAATAGCCTTAACTCACTAAAGATACTACAAAAAAGGCCCTAAAAAGTGACATGATACCAAATGATAGGATATTTATTAAAAAAAATAGAACTAGATTGCAAATATGCTATATAAAAATATGAAATGAATGAAAATTGACTAATTATATTAAAAAAAGAAAAATTACATTACAATTATCCTTGGTCTCTTTGAGTAGGCAACCTCTTTTGAGCAAGCTTAACTCAATACAATTCATGGATGACTTTTCACTAGTCTAGAGTCTTATTTATACTAATTCATAACTAACTAACTATGCTACTCCCCTTGAATGTGTGATTATTACAATGGGCTTGAAATAAATATTACAAAGCATATACATTTGAAGTCTTTTATTAAGAAAAGAAATTACAAAAATATGGTTAGGATGAAGGGTCCTTAGATATTCATTGTCATATCCTTGGATGCTTAATATAAAAAGGTTTGGGCCCTTTCAAAAAGTCACATATTACCCTTAATTAAAAAAAAATTAACTTTGTCCTTAATGTTAACATTGTTTTCTAATCGAGTAATAAAAATTATGATGACAAGAGATGGGTAAAATTTAAGAACACTTAATATTATAACCCAAGAAACAAAATTCAAGTGCTCAAAGAGATGAGGACATACAAATTTTAAGGAGAAGAGACATCAATATTCCAATGGGTGGAGATAGAGTCAAAATTGAATTATCTTCTTGTGAAAGTGTGAAACAAAACTCTACTATTTGACACATATTAAGACAAAGAGAAATAAAATGATTTATGAATAGAGTATGAAGAATGGGAAGCAACTAAAACTCTAAGAAACATTGGTTCACCTTAGTCTTTTTGGTTTTGTTGTGTCTTTGCTAATAATTTGTTGTAGCTAGTATTTTTGATGTTAGTTGTCAGCATTTTCTTAATATGGCCTTATATACTACCTTATTTTGTAGTTTGTTTATTTTATTTATATTTTGTTTTGAGTATATAAGGTTGGGGCCTTTTCAAAAATCCACTCTTACCTCTTTTTTTTTTAATATAAAGAAATCATTTACTTTCTTCTTTCAAATTTTTATTTCTAATCAATTATCTATGTTACCCCCATTCTTGGCATATTTGAGATAAATTATTCCTTTAAATTTCTTCATAGACTCTACTTTTTGATGATGGGTTTTAGAGAAATCAAATATTGGATCTAAAAGCAAATTTGTAGGCATATCAGAAAAAATCTTTTGCAAGTATTTTGTTAGTATTTAATGTAAGGGAATTGGTCTATTTTGAATTTGTTACCAAAAATTGAAGGGTGTTTATTTCACCAAAGTTATTTAGGACTTGAAATCGACCTTATCCATTATAATATCTAGTTTTGATTAAAAAAAAAAGTAATTTCATTACTTCAAATTTAACAGTAAAAATTAAAGAATATCTATTTTATCACAATGAATCTAAATTCAAATCCAACCTCATTCCTTATAATATTGTGCCTTTATAACAACAACAACAACAACAACAACAACAACAACAACAACAACAACAACAACAATCCTTTACACTCCAAAAATTAATTGAAAGCATCATTTTTGAGTAAGGAATGACAGATATAAATGTATCACTTCAATTTTTAGAAGAATTTAAGTGTCATATTGCTTCCTTCTTACTAGTTGTATGAAATCTAAACACATATACTCAATATTGTAAATGTGTAAATTCATTCCTAAAAAAAATTACAATTATATTCAATTTTTTACAAATATTTTTAAATTATATATATATATATATATATATATATATATATATATAAATATAAATATAAAGGGAAAGGGATCAGTAGTTAGATGGGGTTTAATAATTATGATAGTTATTCTAGAAATATCATAAAGTAATTTGTACTTGTAACATTTCATAGATACTGTCACATAAAATCTCTAATAATTGAATCCTCCTTCATAACTATTGGTCACATTTATAAAATGACTAAAAAATTACACATAATTCTCTACATATTTTCATTATTTTTAAAATTACAATAAAACATGCAATGATAATAAACACTATAGGGATGGATATAATAAAACATGCACTTCAGCATTATTGAACCTTCAAAGAACAAGAAACTTCATGCTGCATGTATTGATTATGGATGGCACAAATAAATTTATGGATCCTAATGCAAAGTTGTTAGGTTGGTGTTAGAATATACATTTTGCAAGCATGTGAATCTACATTGCATTGCAGGATGCCCTATAAAGTTGTTGCAAGTTCTGTATGCTGCAATAACAATATGCACACAAAAATATAATTAAATTTAAAAAAATTTCAATAATAATTTATTAAATAATATATAATAATAATTTTTACTGTCCTTCAACTAAATCATCAAAAGTGACCTTTTCTAAGATACTCCTAATCTTAAAAAAAAAAAAAAAATTAATAATATTCTAACTTACAGCCCATAAGTCTCTAGCTTGAACAACAATATTGGTGGAAAGACCAATATCCTTCCATCTTGCAATGATTAAAGCTTTGGAAGCACTTCTGTTCCACAAGATTACAGCCACTCTTAAACCTAAATTTATCAAACATTCATACATTATACATTAAAGAAAATTAATCCCAACAATGAATTATATTATGTTGAATTAGTCTAGTCTAAATTCAATCATAAATTCTAAAATATCATACCTCAAGCTCCCCTCGTAGCCCTTGTAGGCTAACCTTCTTCCCTTGAACCCCTAATGAATCTGAATGCAGCTAAAAAGGTTGAAAAATAAAATATAAATCCATCCAAAATAACTTTATCTAGTTCGATCAAATTCAATTAACTGACCTTGATTCACATCAATAACTTCTTTATTACCCAGAATCTCTCAAGTTTCCTTAGTAGCAGTCCTTACGTCACAACCAATCAACAAAGGTGCCTGCAAGAGATGGAAACAGCTATAATCAAGGGCAGGAGGTATAAAAAATACAACACCAGATTCTCTAATCATAGATATTGATCCGTAACCAAAACACCAAATTGGGTCAACAAGTAATCCACTTTCTTTTGTATATGAAAATATGTTTATGTCACCTAAATGGGCAAGTTTGCAGGTGTACACCCCCCAAAAAAAAAAAGCAGCAACATAACTTTTAATACATGGATATGGATCTTCAAGCTACAGTCGAAACAAAGGTCATTGACAAGGTATGCTTGCTATGCCCAAACATGCCATAGTTTTCAGGCTTATAGTCTTTTAGATTGAAACAGTAAAACTTCGTAATCATGAATCCCTATTCCTAACCAAAAGACTAAACATGAGCCTAATGCAAGGTATCCACTGTTACTATTAGTTTTATATGTGCTGCATCAGACTATGCTACTAACCTTTACTAAAGCCCATATACTGAAATGTGACCTGTATTCCTCCATAGTCATCCCACCATTTCCAACCTCCAGCATGTCAGGATCTGGGTTGGACAATATAAGGATATAAATTATTTGATATAGAGTTTGGAAGTTACAGTATAAAATTGAAACTAGCAGCAGCGTTGTCAATGACGCTGGAAAATAACCATTCCATCCACCAGGGCCTGCATAGTTCGCCCACTGATCATTCCGGTCAGCTCTAGATGTGATGGTGTAATAGAGAAAAAATCGAAAATACAAACATACATTATTCTCAATCTAATCCATTCAATTGAATACATGTCTGAATATATCCAATTTATTACCTATCCCATTTGTCTTGTGCGTCTTCTGTAGTTATCCAGCTATTTGCAAACTTATATGCCCATGTGGCAAGAATCGGAGAAGCCCTGCCAACCAAAATAGTAATATTATCATAAGTGATATTAAGCTGAGGTTTAGAGTGCCCTTGATTCTTCCATAAATATGGAGATTACTGTTTGAAAAGCCTTCCTACCGTTCACACACTGAAAAGAATATGGAACGGCCTGAATTCATGAGAGCTGCAGTCATGTTTCCGTACCTGTGCATTTTCATACAATTTCACTTTCACTAGAGTCTCCCAAACCAGTGTGTAAATCCACATACACGCTTAAACCTTATATACCTTATACGGATTTGTTGGGTACCACTGTAGCAATTACCATATTTCAAGTAGTCTACTCGCTGCCGGTTAAGCAAACAAAGGAAAATTTTAGTAATGCAAGTTTGAAAATAGTAAATATCAATCCTGGTATTTCATGTTCCCTAGCGGTTTCATCTAGGTCTGCTCTGCATTTTGTTTCAAGGACAAGATAGATTTATGTAAAGTACCAAAAAAATCTTGTTAGTAGATCAGAGAATGGTCGTTAGAGCAGGTTACCCATGAAGCAAATGTTTTGGCATCTTGTTTCTCATGTGCAAGGGAACCTGGCATGGTTCTGTTGCAGCTAAATTCTCTGGTGAAAAAGGCCAAACACAAAAATTATTTTTAGTAAACAGGGTATTGATATATACCATAATTACATGGAGACATAGGGTACGGGTACTGGTACATTGATGGATGAAGATAGCATTTAAATCAGAGTGTATGAATAAATGAATTAGAATATGGTTATATTGTATATAAATTTTGTCATAAAAAATGTGATACAAGAATAGGAAGGCAGTCGCTGTCCTTGTCCTTATATTAGAGTTCCTTGTAACTATGGTATATACCCATGTAAGGTTAGAATACTTTTGATTGATCCTAGAATGGTATGCTCACCCAGCATTCGAAAAAATTCCAAGTTTGAGTCCCTTAGAGTGTACATAATTTGCCAAAGCCTTGATGCCTGAAGGAAATGTAGAAGCTCTCGCAACCAGATTAGCCTGCCAACATATAAGAAGGTTCTGATTTCCTCTAAAAACTTTCTTTCATTATCATCAAGCCCAATAATACATAAGCATCTTCCACAAAAACTCAGCAATAACTCAAAATGATTAATCTACTGAAGTATATGGAATAGATATCGGTATAATATAGACACCAAGAAGCTTCCAAATTCAGTTGGGCAACAAACTTGTGCATTGCTATATCATATAGAAAATGGAAAAAAAACACAGATCTAATTCTGAGATTAATTGGTGATTTAGTAGTGCCTGAGCATCTCTGTCTTCCTCACCCCAACAATCATCTGACAGGTCATGGACTGAATGAGTTTAGCATCAGTATAAGCTACTATAATAATAGTGCTCATGGACGTATAGTTAGAAATATAACTACCAATGGAATGAAATAAATCTTACTTATATTGACATATTCATATCCAAGCGTAGATAATCCAGTGGAGATCAGTGCATCAGCTGTATTATGCACATAAAAAAATGCGTCACATAAAATGAAAAAACTCAAACGTGGATAAAACTACCTCACTAAACAACATGATTTCTGTTTTCTAGAAGTCTTAAAATTCAAGTATAACAGTGTAACTATGAATAAAAAACCATGCTATTCCTTCATAGACTATCAACATCATTGCAGCCTGTATATCTAAAATTCTTCCAATAGATTCGAAGTGATAGACCACAAGCCAAAAAAATCGAGGTTACCTGTTTGCTTAACAATAGTTACATCGACCGAATAAGCAAAATGATGCCGACTGTTCCACCTGATTGGATTAAATTATCATATAAACAAATGGATTAGAATGGATGTATGGTCAATTAGCTCTTATAATCTCAATTTGTTTAAAACCAAAATCGTTTGTTTGACAAGTATGGTGTTTATATAAAATAAGTTAGTTTTCGAGATTTTCACAAACTCTATCGTCCTCATCTTGATTCATTTTCTGAACAACTTCAAAAAATTGGAGTTGCTTGCATGGTGGTCTGAAATGACCCAGAGTTTCCATCACCTAAGTAATGAAGTTCTACCCATGAAGTGAAATTCTGAACAGTGAACCAATATTGTGTTTTTTCCTCAATCGTATTACCTTTTTTTCTCTGTCGTATGGTAATTGGCAATGGAAAAACATACCCCATTGGAGGCGTCTGCCCAATCCCATTGGAAGCTCCTTTGGTCTGATCCCACAATCCAATTGCCAAAAGAATCATAAGCAAAACCGACATATTTTTCCTGTTTATCTAATCTTACAAACAAAAAGACAATGGCATGCTACACAGGCCTAATTGGCCCTCCTATATATAGGGTATCAAAACTCAATTAGATTTTGGTGAGAGATTTACACAAAATCATTTCGTTAGAGAACTTTTATTAAGTAAAAGTTAAGCTTATCACTAAGATAACTTCAATTTGCCTCGAGAATGGTATTATAAATCTATTTTACATAGATTTATCAAAAATATATATACTAATATTATATATTCTATAATCATATTATATTATACTATAATATATTATTTAATAGAATATTATACTATATTATATTATATAATATTATAATATATATTTTCTGATAAATATGTGTAAAATTATTTTAGCATGGTAAATAAATAATAAAATTCTTCTAATTTAAAATAAATAAAATTATCATAACAAAATTATAATTTGCTCATTATATTATTAAATAATTATGGCCCAAACAAACAAACAAATAAATATTTTTATTTTATTTTAAGGCAAATAAAATTACCACAATAATAAAAATAACATTAGCACAATAAAATTATAATTCAATAATCATATTATTAAATAATTACAAACCTAAATAAATAAATAATTTTATTATGAGGCAAATAAAATTACCACAACAATAAATATAATTCACCCACCATATATTCCATCTTTGTAAATATATATATTTTTTGAATAAATAAAATTACCATAACAAAATTATAATTCACCCATCATGTTATTAAATAATTACGGGTCGAAAAAATAAATAAATTAAATATGGGTACATGTTTTTTAATAATGTTGGCTCTAAAATAATTAAATGGTAACACACTCACACCATTTGGATGCCACTTAAGGATCACCTATCGGTGTAATTAACATTCCTCTACCTAATACTAACATTAGAACATATGGCTACACACATTGAATGAAGGCAAAGAGGAAATCTATTGACCTTTCATCCACCATTCTCATAGGAACATATCAACCATAAATAATGAATGAGAACTTAAAAATAAATAGGACCCACATATCTATTCATCCTCCATTTCACATAGACTTATACTAGTTATTTGTCAAGTATATTTACAAAGCAAAACGAAACTATTTCACCTACATACATTTATTCACACATAATGATTAATGGGATTCTCACTGAAACAACATGATACACAAAATGAATTGAAAATAATATATTTGAGGGTTGAGTCTTCATTATCTTTATTTCTAGCAAGTACTCATGATTGCGATTGCTCGATGGCCAACAACAAAGTTGATTCCACTACTACTAAAGATTATCTTTTGATTTAATTGGTTTAGTACAAACACTGATAAAACTATTGTATTTATGATTCCATCATTAGTAGTTGATGAGAGGCACTATTAGGCCTCCTGCTTATGTAGACTATGACCTCCATTAAGTTTAGTTTAGATGACTAGATCAATTGCATAGTTTGTCTCTTTTGAAAAAACCCTCCACAAAATGGATGTCGAGTTTGCCCCAAAATATGTCCCTCACAAAGAGAAGTTTCTAACACTTTGAAAATAATATTGATGACATACAAATTTAATTTAAAAAGACTAACAACACCTAAACCTAAATAACATGAGATAATTTTAACATGATGTTAAAATGTATTTTAAACTATTTAAAAAATTTGTGGACTATTAATAGTGATATTGCACATTTAATTTAAATGATATGATACTCATAACCTAATAACGAACAAAATAGACTGAGAAATAATAGTGTTGAAATAACGAAACCTCATAAATTATAACCTATATTATAAACATAAATAATAAACATGCAGTTGCCCCAAGGGTGCAAGGAATGCTGAAAGGAATGTATATTTATTTTTCATGATTTTTTTATAAGTTTTATCTTTTCATGTGTGGAGTATCCACAGTCAATGAAACTCCCTTGTCAAATGTACCACTACTATTGTTAATCTATATATCTTTGTTTTTGGGGTGGCATCCTCTGAATCTCCTATTACAAGCTACACTTGATGTTTAGATTACTCTTTTGAACAAATATTTTAGAAGAAAAATATTTCATAATGAAATTGGTCTAAGCAGAAGAGTGGAAGAATATAAATGCATTGCTCAAAGAAGTGCTTTGATTACATCCAGTTGCTCTCTCATAGAATCATCAGTTCATGTGAAGTCAACTTCAAAGGATAGGATTTTGTATTGATACCATTTTAAATAGGGTGAAGAATATGCATGAAGATTCATATGGTTAATAAGATGGTTAAATTGATTTATTAACACATATGCCCATTGATTTATAATTACCAGCTGCATTCAGTTCCTTGCCACAAGAAATGTTGATAGATGACCATAAAAATCATAGTTTTGATTTCAAATAGAGGGTTAGAGGGTGAAATAATAAGGGTTAAAGGATGTGCCAATAAGGATATGAATGAAACATACATGTAGTGACCAAGAGATGATGGTATTGATCCAGAGCTTTGAGCCATTGAATATGCTTCAAAACATTGACTTGGAGGATCTGATTGGTTTTTAGAATGTCATGAGATTTATCAAATTTTTCACTTTAGACATATCAAATTTATCACTTCAAACATTTAAAATGTTTTAATCTCACTAAGGCATAAACCAACTTCTACACTAGTGCTATGAATTATATGAAAATAGCCAGTGTAAATCACATAGTTTGTTAAAGGGAAATGAAAAAATGGCAAACATTATAATTCACCCATTATTTATTAAATAATTACGGTCCAAATAAATAAATTAATTAAAATTAGGTATAGGTTTTGTTATAATTTCAATTCTAAAATAATTAAATTCTAACACAGTCATGCCGTTATACAAAATTAATCCCTCGGATGCCATTGAAGGAACATGTATCGATGTAATTAATATTCCCCTACCTAATACTAACATTTAAACATATGAGTATACACACTAAATGAAGGTAGAGAGGGAACCCATTGACCTTTCATCCACCATTCACATAGGAACACATCAACCATAGACCATGAATGAGAACTTAAAAATAAATAGGGACCCACACATCTATTCATCCCCCATTTGACATACACTTAAGCTAGTTCTTCATCAAGTATATTTACAAGGAAAAATAGATATATTTCACTTACATACATTTGTTCAAACATAATGAGTGATGGGTTTCTCACTAAAATAACATGATGAACAAAACAAACTAAAAATAAAATATTTTAGGGTTGAGTCTTTGTTATCTCCATTTCTAGCATGTACTCATAATTTTTGCTACTTGATGGCCAACAATAAAGTTGATTCCACTATTATTGAAGATTATCCTTGGCTTTTAATGGCTTAGTACAAACATTGTTATAACTATTGTATTTTTGTTCACATAATTAGTAGTTGATGAGAGTTGTTATTAGGCCTCCTTCCTCTGTATCCTTTAAATTTTATTAAGTTTAGTTTAGATGACTAGATAAATTGCATAGTATGTCTCTTTTGAAAAAACCCTCTACAAAATGAACATTGGGTTTGTCCAATAATATGTCCCTTACAAAGATAAGTTTATAACACTTTGACAATAACATGAGATAATTTTAACACACCATTACAATGCATTTTAAACTATTTAAAAAACTCATGGACTACTAATAGTGATATTGAACATTTATTTTAAATGATAAGACAATCCCATAACCTAATAACCAATAAAATAGACTAATAAATGATAGTGTTGAAACAACAAAACTTCATAAATTGTAACCTATATTACAAACATAAATAATAAACTAGCAGTTGCCCCAAAGGTGCAAGGATCTCCAAAAGGAACGTATATTTAATTTTTATGGTTTTTTTATGAGTGTTTTCTTTTCATGTGTGGAGTATATGAATTCACTGAGACTCCCTTGTTAGAACATTACCACCACTATTATTAATCTATATATCTTTGTTTTTGGGGTGATATCCTCTATATCTTCTGTTACAAGTTACACTCAATGTTTGGAGTACTCTTTTCAACACATCTTCAAGGAGAAAAAGATTTCATAATGAAATAGGTCTAAGAATAAGAGTGGAATAATCTAAATGCAATTTTTAAATAAGTGTTTGCTCTGCCATAGAATCATCAGTTCATGTGAAGTCAAATTCAAAGGAAAAGATTTTGCATTGATAACATTTTAATCGGGGACAAGAATATATGATTGGATTCATATGGATGATAATATCATTCACTTAATTTATTGGCATGTATTCCCATTGATTTATAATTACCAATCAAATTCAGTTCTTCACCACCAATAATGTTACCAACTAGCCATAAAAACTATGGGTTAGATTTCAAATATAGGGTTAGAGGGTGACATAATAAGGGTTAGAGAGTGTATCAATAAAGATATTACTAAAGCATATATATAATGACCAAGAAATGATGGTATTGATCTAGAGGTTTGAGCCATTGAGTATGCTTTAAAACATCAACTTGGAAGATCTAGTTATTTTTTAGAATGCCATGAGATTTATTAAATTTATCACTTTAGACATATCAAATTTATCACTTCAAGCATTCAAAACATTTTAATCTCATTGAGGCATAAACTAACTTCTACACTAGTCCTATGAGTTAAATGAAAATAACTAGTGTGAATCACATAATTCATCAAAGGGAAATGAAAAAGTGGTGAAAACAAAAACATTATGTAAAGAGGGAGAAAGACATTACAAAGGAGTGAAACATAATAATTCTCAAGGAAAATTTGTTGTAGATATACAAAACCCTAACAAAAAGGGTTCAATATTTTGGCTTAACACTTTCAATACGACTGAAGAAGCTGTAATAACATGTGACTGTGTGGTATTGATTCTTAATTTTCCACTCAAAGTCAATTCTAAATGTTAAGTGGGTCCCCATTCTCAATATTCCAGTGGAAACATCCAAAGAAATAGGTTTAAATAATCCTTCATTTCATGAAAAATCTCAATTGAATAAAAAAATGTGAGGTCAAAGTCGACAGGAAATATACGAGCACATGTTTGGGATTTAAGGCTCTTTGGATAACATTATTATAAAAATAACATTAATTAAATAAATTATTACAAAATCATTAGTGTTGTCCTCGCACTATAATATATTTACACTATATATTATATTATATATTATATAATATAATATAATATAATATAATATAATATATTATACTAATATATTATATATTTTAATAAAATAAAATGAGGTTTGGGTTATCTAAGGATTGCATATGTTTACCTTAGATATTACATGAAAAATGTGAAGTATTTAAAGTGTGGCCTATCATTAAAATATCCTGTTCATGATTTTTGGGATAGACTTCCTCTGATCCCCACTTCTTTTCTAAGTGAATTTACCTCAATAGAAAAGCTGTATATGGTTTACTATGGTAATAGATTGAACAAAAAAAATTATTGAAAGTTTTTGGTTTGTCATTTAACATTTGAAAGAGTTTTGTAGCTTCCTTTGATGTGTTTAAATAAACAATACATGCGAGACCCCAAAAAAGGAAAAAATAGACACATAAAACATGTGGGGTCTATAGATAATACCTTCCATGCACCCTACACACATGTTATCACATGCATGAAATAATAGAATTTAAATTTTTAGGTATTATGCAGATAAATCTAAGCCATCCACATCATGGGTAAGGATCTAATCTAGAGACAAATCTAAGGTTTGTTCCCCAAGTAAGTAATGCCTCCCATGTAATTAAAATAATACTCACTAAGAATTGAAGGTTGACACTAACTTGCATCAAAATAATAGATATTATATATGCCTAAGACAAAGGCATACATTAAGAAGATAAATCAAACTACAACAAATTCATATAAGAGGATGGTTGTTAGAAACTATTTTCAATAAAGAAACATATGGAAAATAACACATGACTAGACATATGTAGACAGATGGGTTTGTGCATTCACTCTCGGAGATCAAATATTTGGGAATCCTTCTATAAAAAATGTATTATACAAAAATGTGTTATGCTTTCCTTAACTTAGAATATGTTTAAATTAGGGAATTTCATATATAGGTATTAGTGATATTGATGATACAAATCATTTTAATAAAATAAATAAACCCATATAATGAAGTGAAAACAATAAATTTATAAATAGATTGAAATGAATGGTTGTTCAAAAAAGGTTATAATTTGAATAGAAGTATTTTAATAATTCCTACATTAATATTTTTTAATTGAAAGAAAATATATTTAATTCTTCCATTAATCTTTTTTAGTTGAAGGAAAATATCTTGATTTAAGAGCACAAAAATCAAAACTTATTTTATTACATTGATAAGTGTGCCTTATAATGGGACGACTCAAATTTTTTCATGTACCATCAATGATTGGGGTTTATTTTAGCCATTGGAAATATGATCAAGGTTCTTGTTGTGCGATGTCCCTATCATTGGCACTACCATGTATTTTACTTTGGTAATGTTTTGGTTTAGTAAATAAGATTTGATGTGCAGGTAAATATGAAATATTATGATGCTAAATGTAATTAATATGTTAATAAGCATCAATGATGGGTGGGTAAATATGAAATATTATGATGTTAAATGTCATTAATGGGTTTCACTAGATGGTAATCATCTTCTACCAACACATGCTTATAAATAATGTATGCATAATGGTGTAGAGTTCGATTTGCTTTTGGTTTTGCTAGATTGGGTAGTGGTATCAATAGTCCAAGATTTATTATGATATATAAATTTATAAAAGGAAATTTAATATTCCATTGAATACTTCCATTAGTAAAACCTTGTAGTGCAAGAGAATATATTGTGTTGGACCTATGTCTTATTGAACTGATAAATTTCTTTGCACTTGTAAATTTTAGTTTTTATTTTGGTTTGCACACATGAAAATCATATTAATATTATTAAAATTTATTTTCCATGTACGCTTTGATATTTTTTAACAATATAAAGAAGTTGATTCACATTTTGGGTAGGTTTTCACTGCATATAATATTTTTATTTGATGGTTTTGATTTTTTTATTACAAAGATATGGGAAGGAGTAACTTAACTATCAATAGCATTCACATTTATGGCTGATGTGTCTATGGGGTCCACCAAATTGGTCAATGTACAGTTCTCAAAATGGGGCTAATGTCCATTAACAACATATTAAGGCAAAAAATAATAGTTATGGCAAACAATAGTGGTTAAGGCAAATGACAATGGTTAAGCCAAAAGATAGCGGTTAGACAAATGATATTTGATAAATAAAACGTTGATATCCATTGAATTTTTACTTGTGTGCCTTTCTCCTATTCAAACAATATACCATTTCTCTATTGCCGTTATAGTATTATTATACTACATGTGTAGGAGCTTGTTCACTATTACCTAATTCTAGAAGCATGAATAGTAAGAGCATCCCTAGGGAGGCATCTTACTACAAAGGTTGGTAACTAAAATGAATTACGTTATTTGTATTATTTAATCTATATTTGGCTTTGTTTTATGTTGATTTCCTGAAGGAATTAATGATTAGTTATGGCATAATCATTCATGCAACACATAATTTATTGAATGGTTTGTGTAAGTAGGATATGATACATATAATTTAGTAAATTCATATGAATTCAACACATAATCATTGTTGGATATGCTACATATAAAGGAATTTGAAATCTATACCTTTGCATTCTATCTTGATACTGTAAAGGATGTTTGTAAACTTGACCCATATTATGTACATATAGTGAAGTATAATTATAACCACTATCAACTTGAGCTCAGTAATAAAATACAGTCATGGGTTCAAATAGTTAACAATACAGTCATTCCCCTATTGTAAGAGGTAGAGTATATGAGTGTGAGCTATGTTTGGAGTAATAACTAATATTGAATGAATTATGCATTCAATGAATTCTATGTAGCATATCCTAATTATATACAAACTATTAAAATAAATTATGCATTGAATGAATAAGTTATTGTTTTCATTTTCCTTGATAACTAAATAAAGTTAATAATAAAAGGCTCATGAAAACCCATTGACCATATTGTTGACTGTGTGAATTTGATTGCATGCTTATTTGGGATTCATTTGAGGATCTTACCTTGTTCTCTCTTTAAACCTGCATCTATCTTTTGTGACTTACTTATTCCCTTAAATGGTGATATAAATGGATGTTTCTAATGTTTAATTTTTTATTTATAATGGAAAGAGTAACATAGGTGGTGGATAATTTAGAGATATGTTTGCTTTCAATGTTATGTTTATATATTCTTATCAATATGTATAAATGTTTTTGGTGGTATTTTAAAACATTTATTAAGTTAATAGTAGAAGGATCATGAAAACCCATTGAATACATTGTTGATTTATTTAACTTGATGGTATGCTTATTTGAGAATTATTTTATGCTTGAGGGTTGGACATTCAACATTACAAACAATGATTATGAGTTGAATGAATGATTATGCCATACATAATTATTATTTCCTTCAAGCATTCCTCAATACAATTAACATAATAATCTTCAATTATTCAATGATAATTGTGCCAATGTGAAGGATGGGCATGTATGACTATTTATTGCAAGCTAGTAAAACACTTATTGTGTTAATTTTCCTTGATAAATCAATCAAGTTAATAATATAAGGCTCATGGAAACCCACTGACTGTATTTTTGACTACTTGAATCTAATGGTATGTTTATTTAGTATTCATTTTACAATCTTATTGTGTTCTCTCTTTAAACCTACATCTATCTTTTATGACTCAGCTATTCCCTTAAATGGTGATATGAATGGATGTTTCTAATGTTTAAATTCATGTTTCTAATGGAAAGAGTAACATAGGTGGTGGATAACTTAGTATTATGTTTTCTCTCAATGTTATGTTTCTCTTTTCTTAGTATTATGTTTCTCTTAATGCCCATTGTTTATGAAAAAATTAATAAGTCTATTTTTTATGACTTGCTCACTTCATAGATGTCACACAAGTGGAAGAGATTATTATATCTTATGGTGCAAAATAAACATCCTAGGGAGTTATTTTACAATGAATTGGAGTGGATCAAGGTGGAGTATAATCTCAATAAAAATAAATATTTCGTTGCTTGGAGACAAAGAGATGATATGGAAGACTTATTAAATGGTGAATGTAAGAGATTGGGGTATCCCACTACCTTCCATATCAAAGATAAAATATTCAATCCTATGCCATCTGACTTGTAAAAAATTAATATTGATAGATATCTCCAATACATAGAGTGGGTATTGTGTATTGTAATTTTTTAAAATACAAATTGTTATTTTTTTAAAATTATATTTTATGTACATGAATGATATAGGTATTAGTGTATTATGGCCCCAAAGATTATAGGGTAGAAGATGATGTGCATTATGAAATTTAAAATATTTAAAAGGTTGGTATTAACAACCAACTTGGTGATAAGCATTTGTGTCATGGATGCCAATGTCAATTTTATATCCACATGTTGATGAAGATGCAAGAATTGGCTTTGATTACATATAAAAACATGGCTCATATAGAATTCCAGGGCATGGTTTTCCATGGGAAGGAGATTGATAATTTTAGGGGTGGTCATTATACTCTGGCTCTATTCATAAGTGATGTATTGAAGGATTGGGTGGAGATGTTGTTGTTGTTGGGCCTGAATCTTGAACTTGTTCAACAAAAGCATCATGACATGGTGCATGAAAAAATTACATTTTTCAAAGGATAGATGGAGAGGGATGATTTCATGACTAAAGATGACATCTATAATATTTAGAGAAGGATGAGGGAAGTATAATAAAAATTCAAGCCTAGTGATGCTGATAATGTTCAAATATTTGACACTAAAATTATTGAAAGAGTATTTGTGTATGAAGATTTGAAAAAATAGGAAAAGAGGAGAAACCCTTTGTCTTAGGCCTCTAGCTTCCTCAACAATGTTAGTGGATGTTGAAGTATACACAAAATAGTATAATTTAAATGAAATCCACATATCAGACAAATGTATAGAAGGTACTCACAAATTTACAAATTTGACTAGGACTTATTATTATATAATTCTTATGTTATTATATAATAATTATATTATTATATAAGTTACTCCACATAAAATTCACACTTTTTATTATATAATACTTATATTTGTGTTTTGTGATGCATTTCATGTTGTACACACTTCTTATATTTGATAATATGCACAATGAACTTACTGTTGTGTGGGTGTTGATGTCGAGGGCTATTGTTCTAG
Organism: Torreya grandis; assembly: GCA_037957365.1. Classification (NCBI taxonomy): domain Eukaryota; kingdom Viridiplantae; phylum Streptophyta; class Pinopsida; order Cupressales; family Taxaceae; genus Torreya; species Torreya grandis. The sequence goes on from JARHVA010004419.1 coordinate 1,421,699, forward strand.
ACTTGACATCATGGATGTGGAATCTAGTGGTTAGTGTACATTGCAACATGTTTGAATGGAAACCAAATTATTTCATGGTGTATGATGATCACACTAAAATTATTGCTATTAGGTAAGTTGAGCCCATGTCTATTATAAATATTTATTGTTGTTTTTTAAAACAATTCTTTGTTTGATAATTTTTTTATTTTTACTTTATCATTGTAAGTCTAGGGAAGTGTTTGAATGTGAGCTATACCTTTGTAGTTCGCATGTGAGGAGAGTGTGGATTAAAAAAATGATTTCAAAGGTCAATGATGCTGAAACAAAGAAGGAAATGTTTAAAAACTTGGTCAAAATAATGCATAAGTCACCTATTGAAGAGGTAGTTTTTTTGATGTGAACCTATTCATGCAATAATATGCAATTCAAGAATCATTCATCAACTATTGTAAATATCAATGGTTCTATGATATTAGCATGTAGGAAAGATGTTTACATATAATTCCCCATGTGGGTCAAGAGAGCAATGCTTCCATATAAGTATATCACTCTCATTTGAAGCACGTGTTTCTAAATAAAATTAGAGTTTCATCCCATCAAAGAGTGGATTGCTTAGTGAAGAAGTTGGTGTCTATTGTATTTAAGTATTATTGGTGGAGCCAAATGTGTTAGGCAAATGGGTTTTACATTAACTTTAAGCTTGAGTAGTTAGAAAGCAAGTCATGAATGAAATCATAATGAATCTTTAGTAGAAATGTGATGTTTAGTGAGATTGACCTTGATGTTACATGGGTGAGAAGGCACATAAAATAAGAAACCTTTTACAAGGTTAGAATGGTGAGTCAATCTTTTGTAATGTGCGAATGCATGTGGTCAACCCAAGGCCATGTGTGCAAAGACATGTTGAAAGTTGATGAATTAAGAAATAAATTAGGTAAGGACTTTTCATCAAGAGGTAATGATGATGTTCATGTTGATGCCCATGTAAGTATTATTTGTGTATTGATTATTATTTTTCCTTATTTTCTTGAAGTTATAAATGATTTTCATGGATGTTCATATGGTTATTGACAAGTATTTATTTGTGACTTGTTTAGGAGGATGCCAATAACTTTTTGATGACCTTACCCATGAAAATGTTGTTAATGTTATTGTAAATGATATTATTATTGGTGATGTGGATGATCCAAATAATCCACAAATTTTTAGGATCTATGGATTACTAGACAAATCACTTCTCACTCTTCTAATTGATAGGATAAGTCCTAATTTCCTTAAGATTATTATTGATGAAGGTTGTAACAGGTTTTGAGGAAGGTCAATTTTCAATTATGGTGAGGTGAATCATCCCCATGCAAAACCTTTCCAATGTGTACAATATAGTTTTGGGACTAGTCTATGATGTTCCACAAATTATGTGGATATTATGGTAATATAAAAGCATTCACTTATGACAAACCAAAATGCCAAATTACATTTGAAATGTAAAGTGAGATTAATGTTAATTAATTTTCTAAATGAATTGGATAGAGCAACTAAACAAGATGCAAACCAAAACTAGCTTCCATGAAGAATGATGTATACATGTTGATTTGAAGTTGCTTGGTTGTCTTTGTATTTGTAATGAGATGTTATATGTCCTAAATTTTTAAATCCTTGTGAAGATAAATGTTGGACATGTGGAAAAACATTAAAACTAATTGAAATATACAAAACTAATTAAATTTATGGACTTACACAACTGATTTCATTATTTTTTTATTCTTTGAAAGTATTAACTTAGCCAATTCAATACACATGGTGTTAGGATTGTTTTTCAAGTTTAACATTCTTGTGAGGCACACCTATCCATATTTTGCAAATTTCATAAACTAGAGTAATTAAAAAGTTAAAAACTACTGTGAAATGAACCATATATATGTAAAAGTCAATAACTTCAACGAAATGTATCATAGTAAAGGAACACACTAATGATGATTATTGTTATCAGTGTTAGAGTTAGGAAGCATGAATGCAGTGGGAGTTATTATAGGGAAAGTTATAATATGGATTTAAAAGTTTGTCCACACTTTGATCTCTTCCACATAAAGTTTCTTTTGTCTTACATTACTATAATGCTCAGCTTCCAAATCAATAGCCCTATTATTTTCAGCAACTTCATATACACTGAGTGATGCAATTTGATCCTTGATCCATATCTAACCCTATAGGTTTTATTTCCTTATAGGTTCAATACATAGCATTAGCTTCTTGTTCTCATTTTTCAAAGATGATATGATTGTATTCATTCCTTCAATTCTTTCTTTCAAGTTGTCCTCCCTTTCTTTGATAACCTTTTCCCATTGCTCCCGTACATCCAACCTGGTGTTCAAATGTCTTACTTTGAATTATTGAAGGTCATCATCCACCTATAATTTAATTTTATTCAAGACCTTTATATTGGTCCCCTAAATTGGTTGGGGAGTGGGATTGGGCTTCTTGGAAGCTACATAGAACCAAAACCTTAGAGATTAATTAAGTATATGACACTAACAAAATAAATAGATATATAATCCTATGAAGGGATGTCACCTAAAGTCTGATTGTTGGGGTTACAATCTGCACTCAAAATGTCAATCAGTTTCCTCTTGAAAACTTCATTCATTCCTTTTCTTTTATATTTATTTCTATGCATTACTGAAAAAACACAAACATTAATATATAATTATGTGCAACTTCATTGGTTCCTATACTTTTTTGTATAAGAATGGACAATAATATGCCATTATATAAATTGATGGTTCATTGTCTTATTTCCTTTATGTACTAAGATGGATAAAAGTAGACCATTACATAGAATATATAAGGTATTATATAGACATGAAAGACATAGGGGCATTATATAGACTATAATAATATGGAAAATAATTGACAATTATACGTACCGATGGTTCATTAGCTCATTTCCTTTATGTAATAATAGGGACAAAAGTAGACTATTAAATAGAATTTACATGGAATTATATAGACACGAAAGATAGGGGCATTATATAGACTAGAATAAGATGGAAAATAGTAGACCATTATAAAAACTGATGGTTCATTGGCTCCTTTCCTTTATGTAGCAGGATGGATAAAATTAGACCATTACACAAAATTTATAAGGTATTATATAGGCATGAATGACATAGGGGCATTATATAGACTATATAAGATGGACAATAATAGACCATTATATAGACTGATTTATCATTGGATCCTTTTTTTTATGTAGTAAGATGGACAAAATTAGACCATTACATATAATTTATAAGGTATTATATAAATATGAAAGGCATATG